>JAGWCC010000397.1:0-315000 GCA_022651775.1 Drusus annulatus | reverse complement strand
ACAATCATATTGTGGAAAAGAACAGTACGATCATAAGCAATATAGTTAGATTTTTATTTACTGTTCGTAACTGTTTCCGTGCTCACTTTTTTGGCCCAAGGTTGAAAGATAATAATAAATAGGAATCAAAATATATTTTGAGAAAAGGACGATAAACTAAAATACTAACACACTCTTGTGGCATAATTTTTTTTTCAGGCGTATGTGGCAAATGTCAGTGCAAGGCTGATGTAAGTGTAACGAACAAGATTAGGAAAAGGACTCTTAAATGGTTTGGACATGTGGACCGGATGAAGGAAGAAATGAGTCTCAGGAGAATACATGACGCGAAAGTAAATGGCAGAAGATGTCGGGGACACCCGAAGAAGACATGGCACGATCGAGTGTATGATATGCATGATTCGGGTCATATCGAGTCAGAATAAGAGAAGAGTATACATGAGATGGTGTATGAATGTGAATGAAGCAAAGAGTGTGCGCCAAGACAGAGTTGTGTGGCGGTTCATCTTCTTGTCCCCCCCCCAACCGAGGGGAAATGGCGTGTTAGTTAGTTAGTTGATATTCAAGAATAATACTGGTACGGAGAAGGCACAACCACAAGACCCCTATTAAATAATACAAGTTTATTGGTTTGATGTGTTATTTTTATCGTTTAACAAATTCCTCTCCCATCGTCTATATAATAATTCAACCACTTAGTTGTTACCTGTGAAAAATCACGGGATGTAACCAGAAACTTGACTTGCAATGTTATCTGACACAGCCATAAAAAACTAAAGATCTGACAGTTAAATGTCACTCAATTGTTTTTGTAAAATATATTATAGGTAAGTACTTAATCGCTTGTCTGGATTTGAAAAGATTCTTTTTTTAACACGATAATTTTCATCCACAGTTTCAAATTGGAAAATTCACACTCGTACTTATAAAGGAAATTATTAATACTTAATTATATAATCCGCAAGAGTCTGAACCTTGTTTTTGAATGAAAAACATGCATGAAACAAAATGGCGTATTTTCTCATTTTTGACAGTCGATGGACATTTTAAGCTCCACAGCTCATTAAAGAAACACCGTTACTAGCTGAGGATTTAGCTTTCGACCTCACTTGGAATTTATCTATGGCTAAGAGTGGGATGGGCTTAATAACTTACATACTTTGACGATTTCATAATTGATCAAATCTATCTCCGTAGCAAAAATTTAAACTGCACTTTCTGTCTGGAATTTATAAGTTAACTAAACCCTTTTCAGCCTGTAAAACGATTAGAGCTCGAATAAAACTTTATGCCATATTATTTGCTCCAAATTTTCCAATAAATTGCTTAGTAAGAAAAAACAATCAATAAAGGTGTTTTGAAGTAGTAACTGATTAAATCAAAATGGAACATAACTTCAATTAAATCAATGTCCTTTACCCAGCAAATTATTCTGGATTAAATATTTGTGTAAAATATAATTGAATAACCACCAAGGCCGCCGCGTTTCTTGAACTCGACATGAAGCTAGACTGTGCGGTAAATTGGGCATTCTATAGAATAGAATCCAGAACGCCAGGACAGATAGGTCCTTCATTGCGGCTGGTGGCTGGTGACCGCAGAACGGTTTTCGTCATACGCGGTGGCTGATCAAATGTGTTGTAAACTGCCCACAAGCGCCAGGCTCTGTATTTTACAAAAGACATTTTTTTGTAATTAAGTACCTAGAACATTTTTTTCAAAATATCTTTTTCTGTACATTTCTTTAAAGCCATCTAGTTCCGGACAAAACCGTATTAACAAAATTGTATTGTGAATATTTTTTTCTTATTATTAAAAAAATACTTTTATTATCTGTATATTTAGTGGTAATACTGCCCCAAAGAAGACACGTTTGTGTTCGAAACTAGTTGGCCTTGTTCACATAAACTTGAGTATGGAAACTAGAGTATGTACTTACCTAAAGATAATAATTTAACTATTTTAGTCATTTGTATCCGACAAATTTAGTGAAATATCCATCAAAAAAATATTACAAAGGTTGGAAATGATGTTTTTTTTTTTTTTGTTTTTGTTCAAACTCCAAGTTGCTTATTTAAAAAAATAAAAATATTGTTTTTTATTTTCAGTTTGGCGAACGTAAGATGAGGACTATACAATCATTGCAGTTTATGGCAGTGGTGGTGTGGTTGGTGGTGTGTACCTCCGCTAACCCCACCTCCACCCCCTCTCCCTCCGCCACCAGCTGCCCCGAGGCCTGCCGGTGCATCACTACGCCGGAGGGACTCCATAAGGCCACCTGCTCCGACCTGCCCTCCCTTCACAAGTACTCCGTCAGAAACAAGCACCACAACATAAATGCCATCGACCTATCCGACTCTCACATCAGCAAAGTCCATGGCGAACTTGACAAGTTCACAGAAGTTGTCTCAATTGACTTATCTTCGAACAGCATAGCTCATCTCAATAAATTTTTACGCAACTCAAAAAAATTGGTCCACCTTAATCTCGCAAAAAACTTGTTGAAAAATTTTGACCCGTCTCACATACCTTCCAGTGTAAGTTCATTAGACTTGAGCCATAACATGCTTCATAACGCACCTACAAACCTACATTCGCTGAAAGATCTCGAGCATTTACAATTAAATGGGAATCCGCTACGATGCACATGCGACAATTTAAAAGAGTTAGATACCCTTAGAAAACAGGGAGTTGTAATCGATGATGTGAAATGTATCTCTCCGATGAATGTGAAAGGTTTCAGCTGGGCCGAACTGAAAATTTCAGAAATCTGCACCGAAAAGAAAAATTCTGCGGATCCTAAAAATGTCCTTTTGGAAGATATGATGATGGGGGATCAACCACTCTTAACTGAAAATATCGCGCCCGATACGACCAACCGAAAATCGATGCCCTTAACGGCTCTGAGCGATCTTGATGCTGGAGAAGTTTGGGAAGGATCGGGCGGAGATGAAAACGACGATGATAAAGTTTTCCTGGGAATTACCACTGAAAATTCTAATCTAGCTCTAAACGAAGATTCAGAGATGTTCGAAGGTTCAGGAGAATACCCTGTACAACTAAATGAAAAAATGCTTTTAGATTCAAACATTTCGACAACGGAAGAACCTGGATCTGGAGATTTTGGATCCGGTCTTGTCATTGAATCAAAGGGGTTATTAGGAAAGGAAAGTTCTTCAACTGTTGATTCGCTTTACGATTCATACGACGATGAAGGGAGTGGTGATGATACATTGAACACGAGTAGTACTACATCAGAGCCATTCATAACTGGTTTATTCAATCCATTCTTCATGCCTAGTTTCGACTCTAACTCGAGTACTTCAGAAGAGCCGTTTGAAATACCAGAAAACCCGACGATTTTCCAAGGAAGTGTCGATTGGGATTCTGTTCAACCGGAGCCTAGCTCGAAGAAACCCGATACAGAGCCTATCGTCGTAGAAGAAGATATTAAGAAAGTTGTAAGCCACTCCGATGATAGTAGTCAAAAAATGGCAGTCAATGGTCCGAGCGAGGATCTCAAAGAAGAAGCATCCAAAGAGCCTGTCAAGAGTTCAGTCGGAACATACATTTGTATTGGCATTTTAATAGCTTTGCTGGTAGGGTTAATAGGAGTTACTATTATTCGAGGACAGTCGCGCAAACGAAAGGATCGTAATCTTATCAGGCAACAGAAGAAAGATGTTGAAAAAGCTGATAAAGAAATGGTTGACATGAATAAGTCATTACTTGGTAAACCAGTGGTTAATCCTAATGAAGTTGAGAAAAAAAGCAACGGGAATAATTATGAACTGGTACCTACACATGATCCACGAAAAACCAGTAGGAATGGAACCTTAGACAGTAGGAAGGGGGTTGATGAAAACGTTCAAAGGTCTGAAGCCCCTGCACCAGTGGCTCAAAGTGTCAGCTCGTTCAAGCCAAATGGAGCTCCTTCTGAACCCATATCTATTCCCAGGGTTGAGGAACCAACCGGCCCTTATGATCCATACCGTTCTGTTGTAGACGCTCCTCTCACCAATGGTGGGGGTGGGACTTATCCTAACATGAACTTATTGCCTCCTCCAAACGAATATATTCCAGTTTATGACTCTGGAAGAGTTAGAATCAAGTTGACTGAAACGCCCAAACCTAAAACTCCGGTTCTTGTTACGAGAAGTCGATCGAACGCAGGCGAAATTATAATCACTCCTTCTCCTGAACAAATTTCACCATCCAAGAGCACAACTTGAGTCTCCTACCGTGGTCTTGCCTATAATTGGTTATTTACAGATGCATCTCGCGATGTTTTGTCCAAATGTGAAACTATGAGACAGTTAAAAAACTCTTAAGATGCTGAATTCCGACATGTACATAGTAAGTGTCACCGAGACATTTGATATATTTTTATAAATTCAATTTTCTGCCAAAGTGTTTGTAGTCCATGGCATTAAGCGTGCCTTAGTTTATATTAAATAAATATACCTGAACATTCTTGGGACCCGATGTTCCAATTGAAGGTAATGTGAAAGAAAAGTACATAAAATATGGATTCACTGTCTTTTTAAATGAGGGATGCGTTTTCATTTTATTACTCTATTTATTATAACGCTAATTCTGTTTGGTCCTGACAGAGGTTGAGCGGAGGTGCATTTCTTATTTATGTCTTACTGATAAGTGAAATTATTACCAAGTAAGGATAATGTGTCATTGCTTCGAGAAGAAACTAGTTTTGAGGTGTTCCACCTCATGGTACTTATAAGAAATGAATGAATAGTGACGCTTAGTTCATTAATCGTATCATTAAGTTATGTAAGGAAATATACTATTTTTATATGAATATTTTCGTGTAGAAAGTTCCTTTTCAGAATTGTGAAATTGTGATATTCTTTTATGTTAGGCAGCTAACATCTATGCGTGTCTTTCTTGAGCTAGGTTGGAGGGAACTTGCGGCAGAGAAGTCATTTCCCTGTAATGTATTATTCTAGTTAGTTATAAATGGAGTGGAGAATGAGTAAGCACGTGGTAAACGTAAAATCCTTTTTATTTTCACTTATCTTTTGAAATAGTGTTGGAAAGATTCTTTTGTAAAATAAAATAAAGAACTTTGTTTACAGCACATCATTTTTGGTTACGTATTCAAAGTTTTAATTTCTTGTCTAATAATGTTCTACCACAAAGTAATTAATTTTCAAAATAACGTAACATAATATATTTTATTTCATAGGGGTATGTAGAATTTTGAATGTGGAATATAAGTATGTCACTATCATTCATATTCATAAGACACTGAACAATATTTTATAATTTTTTTATGGAAATGTGTTTAAGATAAGATTTTTTTATCCTTCATCTAATTTGTTAGAATTCATGAAATCAATGTGCCACACAAAAAAAAATAAGCACATCATCTGGTATAAAATATGTGACAATAATTTATTAAACTAATGTTTCTACTATCAACTTCGTTGCATTCATCCGTTGCATTAATGGTGCTCGTCAACCTTTTAATATTGAAAGCAAAAATGTTTTTTAAAAATGAATTATTGAAAAATAAATTTAGCCTGATATTCACAATGATTGTACAATTTTAACATTATTGCTGATTTTATGAAACTTGTGGGAGCATATCGTCGGGTTGCTAGCAGAAGTTGGTAACAACAAAACTTCGTAATATGAAACTTATGTATATTTTATGTTTGAAAAGCTCCATATTTTCGAAACACATTTTGTTTTGTGTCTGTATCTTAATACAATAATAAATATTTTGAAATACATATGCAAAACGTGTTCTTCTTCTTATTGCTGATTTAAAGAGTACTTCAAACATTAAAATTGCAATATCTCAGAAAATTCTAGTGTAAGTTACCAAATTCTGCTAGTAACAACGATTTACTGAAGCTGGAATAGCTCATTGATAGGCATTCTAAATCAATTGATTTTTCTGTCAGTTTCACATTTTTTCAGTCTTCTTACAGGGGTTATGTAATATTAATACTTTTCCCGTTTTTGTGTATATACATTTTCACATATTTTGGTAGGTTGAATTGAACCTAATCTTCCAAAAGCGTTTCAACTACATTCCATTTGGTAATGCATGCTGTAAAAACAATAAGATGTATATACGTAGCTACCTAGGTACTTTCAAAATTACCTGTTATCAAAAAAATTATTGAAATGCTACTGGTATATTAATTTTCAAAGAAATTACATAGTACTGGATTTAATAAATTATTGTGTTTTACGATTTTTTACTGGTATTTTCAACTGATGTCAAAACGATATTGTACCCGTCTGTTTTAGAGTTTTTCACAGTTTTTTTTAACTTATATGTTATAGATTTTACCGGTCTTTAAGTACATACACGGATGATATGTACATTTAAATACATATGTATAGCACCACCGAAAAAAGATTGTCTACGGTGAAATCAGGAAATCCCGATGTCGTCATAAACTATTATTTTTTCTATATTTATTATCAAATAAACTTTACTATAGTTTCAGATTTCGTTGCGGTTACTTTCTTAGAGGAAAGTCTAAGTATACATATCACAAATTTCAGCCTGTAAATACTTATGCTTAGATTTATGAGTTAATTTTTTTATTACCAATTTTGTCACAAGAATCTTACCATTCTCTACAAATGTGCTTCCTTTTTAAACATATCAAATGAATAATATTTTGATTTATTATGGAATTTTAAAACCTCCATATGCTGCAAATTTAACATTTTTTGAAGAAAATTGATCAAATCAATAAACAATTTCCTTCCCGAGTGCTATAAACATTTTGCTTTTAATATTAGATATATTTAATTGTGCTTCTATGTCAAAGAATTATTTGACTTTGTTATACATCTGCTGTTGGTTAACGGTATTTCTATACATTTAAAAAGTCTGAATCACTGTGACAAGCTTTTTGTTACAAATACGAATTAACTATGGATGCGTAAAAATTAGGCAAACTTCGATATGATGAGGTTCTTTGCTGACCTATATTGTAATTAATTATTCGAATTCAAATGTAGTACTGAAAATAAATAAAGTTTGTCTAGTACCGAAATAAATAAAAAACTAATAATACCGTTATAAACTTGCGTTTTCCATTCCCCTTCCTAAAAATTATACAAGTGTCTTATAAAAATACATAAGTACCATCATTAATTAGGTTTACTGACTGCTTATTTATTTGTTTCGTTTCATGGTTCAGTACAAGGTTTTTACATATTGCAACCGGTCAAGCTTGGCGCATATTCACACTATCTTGGTTGAATAATAAAATTAATTACAGTTTCATGAAAGGAGCAGTATTTAATTATTATCCATGCTGGTTGAAAAAATCCAACATCTCTGTTCCATAAGCTGTCCAGTTAGTGTTTGTGAGGATTTGAGCGCTGAAGATATCAGCCATCCGATAAAAATATTGTCATTTTTAGAATAATTCATTCCTACTTCCTATTAATATACCGGGACCCGTAATTCATCAGATCAATTATTTAGGGTGGGACGTTTATAAACTTCATCAAATAAGTATTTAAACAATTAGCAGGTGTAGCGTTGGGAAAAACACAAACTGCTAGTTCTTTAAAATGAACCCTTTACGATGAAGACTTCAATTGAAGTACCACTTCAATCCATAAGAACTGTAACCGGTTTGTCTCCAAAAGTAAAATTACTAGAGATGGTTGATGTTCCTGTCCCCAAGCCAGTCACTGGAGCTGTCGATATTATTTCTCCGAAGAACCGGTTCCTTTTTTTGGAAAATAAAAATCAATATCATTTGTCCGAGGAACCGGTTCTGGCCATTAAATGCTTTTTGGCTTAAAATGTCGTTTTTACGAGTTCAACAGTTGCAGTGCTTTTCGTTTTTCAAACATCGCGAGCAACCCCCCCCCCCATGAAATTTATTTTTGGTGAGGAACCGGTTCCAGTTCTTTTCGTTTACAGAATTTTGCTAGCAACCCCCCCCCCTGAAATAAAATTTGGCGGTGAGGAATCCTTTACAATATAAAAAAATTCTACGTGGAACTATTCTGGCACCAGAAACCGGTCCCAAAAAGAACTAGATAAATAACCGATTCCTCGCCTGTCACCAGTGACTGGAACCGCAGGTACACCCACAATTTCCAACATCGACCATCCCTAATTTTTATTAGTAAAAAACGCCAAAAAATGTGGATCGCTTCACGATTTTGCATGTCATCATTACGCAGGGGCTATCTGTATCGTTCCAATTTTAGTATATGTACTGCCAAAGCAAGTAGATTGTTTGTTAAATAAATTATAATTAAAATAAGGATCAGGAGCACATAAATTGAAGAAGATCAATTAATTAGTTTTGTCTACTCAACAATAGATGTCGTTACATGTAAATATAAAGACAATTTTTTTTCCTTACAGTCAATGTCAGGGATCAGAAGCACATAAACAATAAATAATATATCTTAGTAGCTCAACAATAAATGTCATTCATTACATGTAAAATATAAAGACTATATAAAAAATAATTTTCTCACATTTGAATCTTAGGGACCAGGAGCACATAAATCAAAGAAGCCAAATGAATTAGTTTGGTCTACTCAACAATAGATGTCGTTGGATGTAAAAAGCCTATAAAAATAAATTTCTCACATTTCAATCTCAGGGACCAGGAGCACATCAATGAAAGAAGCATAATGAATTAGTTTGGTCTACTCAACAATAGATGTCGTTACATGTAAATATAAAGACTATATAATTAATTTTTCATATTTCTCTGAATCTGAATCTCTGGGACCAAGAGCACATACTTTTTAAGATTATTTAAATTTTAATAAATTTTAGGGAAAAAAACTAAAAAGCTAGCAATGTAGTGAAAACGAAAAAAACTTAAGAAACGAAGAAAGCCCAAGCTATAAATATAAACCCGTTAGAAGCGGCCGTTTGAGGTCTCCATACTATAGTAGCGCCATCTCAGAGGGAAATGAAAAACGATTATTTTATAATAACAATTATTATTAATTCGACCGGTCGGTAGCTGAGTGGACAAAGGCGTCGGATAACCACCTGGGCGTTGTGCATTCAATTCCTCTGCTGGTTTTATTTTTAGTAAATAATTTTATTATTGTTATAAGCATTTAAAAAACTTAAAAATTAGAAATGAAAAATTATTATTATGGTAATAAATAAATTCAATATTATACTATTATCAAAACAACAATTGGGAAAACTAGTGCCCCACATCAGACAAAACAAGCAAAGAAATCAAAGTTTGTAATTCTTTTAGAAAATTAAAAGCAACTGTCAACAAAGTTCAACAAAAAATATCACAGCAATAGTTCCGAATAAAATCATGTACAAATAAAACACACTAAAACACGAGTACGTCAAACTGTGGATGGTGCGATCATGCAAATGAACGAAGAACTACAATTGAAGTATTGAAGTTTTCGAAGTAAACTACAATTGAACTGTGGATGGTGCGATCATTCGAGCGAACGAAGAACTGAAATTGATGTATTCGCACACTGAGAAATGAATGATGTTTGAACTGCCGCAAATGAAGTAGTTCTTTGTAGTAGTTCGCACAGAGCGGTCACAACGCTAAGCAGGTGGCTAAAAATTATACTTAAAATAATGAGCAGGAATAAAATTGTGTTAAAAATTTAATGAACGCTAAGCGCCATCTATACAAAGTCATTGGAACTTAATGTGTTTCTAAATGATTTTTGAAAAGCTTTGCATTTTACACAGTAGATGCCAATGTTGGTACTCTATTGAATTTACGTAAAAGCTTTGGATTGCGGTAATACGCGTATAAAATTAGTTACAACGTTCATCAATAGATGGCCATAAAATAAAAATAAAACATTTTTGTCTTGCTGCATTTTCAAATTAATGTTTTTGAAATATTTTCCTTTTTTCACTGAGGTATTATGAATAATTTTGTTAGCCCATACACTCGTGACTTTAAACCTTGTTCCATTTTGTTTTGGGAAGGAGCATGTCCGGGGAGGGGACTATCGAGTTCGTCTTGGTTCAGCTCCGTTCGGAGCCGACACGAGGTTTGCGGGATCGGCCAATCGTGTTGCTCTATGTTAGGGTTGCATGTAAATTAATATTTGTGTTTTCCGAACATAATATTATGTTGGGGAAATAACTTGTTCTCGCTTAGTTAGCAATCATTTTAAATGATATAAAATCACACATTCCCGGGGAAAGCTACTGCGTCGACTTTAGCATATTTTTTGGGAATGTTTATGCCTCAGTTTTGGATGTCAATCAACACTTTAGGTCAGACTACTAGACTAGGTTTGACTAGAAATACGTGAGGCGCCGACAGCCGCTTGTGACTCTTGTTCTTGTGAGCAACTAATTCGCTTGGCCGAGAAGTGGTGTTCCACGGGCTCCACTAAATAGGAGAAATTTCTATACATTCGTTTATGCGTTTTTTTATGTTTAGTTTATTTATTGGGTATAAAATTAATGTGTAACGTGACTCATGTATTTGTTAAAATTCTCAATTTTTTATCGGATGATTTCCTGGAGTTTTCTCGACAAAAGTATGAAAGCTTGTGATTTAACAGTAAATAGTTTCATCGAACTTCTATCTTATTTCGAAATGTGATTTGAAAACCCCAGTAATCCTTACCTCACACATAATTCAGTGAAATAACGTAATTGACAATAAAAATAATAAATGTCACAACAAATGTGTTTTTGAAGAAACGAGTTGAAAAAAATTGCGAGATGTAACTTGACTTGCCGAAAAAAACACAAAAAAATACGCTTTTCCACTCATTTCAAATAAAGAATAATGTCTGCTAAAATACATTATAGGTAGGTACTTAATTTGGTAGGTAGGGATTTAAAAAGATTATAAAAAAAGAACAATTGACATCAGTTCTTAAAGTTCTAAAAGTTCACACTATGTACGTACGGACGTATTCACAGAGAAAATGATTTATGATTAATTGTAAATAAAATCAAAGTCTTACGCCCTAAGCTTTATTTGTAGATAAATTTGAAAGGAAACTGACGCATTATACTGGACTGGAGTAAACTGTTATTTTGTAAAATTGTGTGGGCGTTTGTTTTAATTTTATTTGAAATACGAATTAAATTGATATTTCACATCCTTACTTTGATGGCATTCATAGGATTCAAAACACAAAATCGAGCTCTCGAACTTTTGTAGAAGTGCCTTAATAATAATTTGTTCAAAATACCCAGAAATGTTAAAATAAAATAAAGACTCGAAAATATTTATTTCTGTCGATTATCATGAGTATATTACTTAATATATATATTTTTCAGTACTATACATTTGTTTTTCATTTATCAAGTTTCCAATAAAATCACCATAAACTGATTCTAAAACTTGTACACTTTTTAATTTAAGAAATTTTAGAACCTATTCATAAAATAAATTATTGATTAAAGTAGTTTGCATTTTAAAAATATAGAAAACATAACTTATTTATACTTTTATTGGCGAAGCAGTTACATAGGTATACTGGTGTCGAGGTGTCATTCACATAATGTATTGTAAGCCCTTGAATAACATCTAGGTGCACTAGTACACAGTTGTACATGGATATTAAAGTAACATCATGTTCACACAACCTACCTAACATCTATTATAGCCTCGCTATATTATGGTTTGTATTGTGACCAGTACACTGTTAGATGAGTATATATGAAACACTATATTTTTTGTTAAAAATGATCCAATATTGGGTAACTACTATATAATAATTAAACTATTAATGTTTTACATTTACGATTTTTAAATTAATCATGTCATTTTCTTGATAACTGTCAAGTCTTGGGCACTTTCGTGATCAAAGTCCAACATATAATATTTTAGACTCTATAATTTAAGTATAATGCTTAACTCTTAACTATTTTATATTTATTTTTAGTACCACTACAAAAACACAAATTAGTAAAAATATAAAAATAAACACTAAATATTGTCTTTTCTATAACTCTAACCGGCAGTAAATTCGTTATTTTAGGTACATACAAGTGAATTATAAAGCATAAATCATATCAAAAATCACTTTCGTGCATTTGAACCACACAGGAGGCGACGATGTTACCATCGGACCTGTGCGTCGTTAGTCTGGACTCCTCCGTCGGAGTTTCAGAATCCGGGTCTTCGGGACGCTCTGTTCTGGATCTTCTTCTCCGGTGACGGATCCGGCTGGATTCCTTTTCCTCGTTCAGCAGGTCCCCGCTGGACCTCGTCCTCCGCCTCGCCCTCCTCCGCGGCTTCTTGTCCACCTCCTGGCTGAGTCCGATTCCCGACAGCGAGTGGAATGACCCGTTCAACTTAGGCATCAGCAAAGCTTCGGCGTAACTGGGTGGTGAGACTGTGTCCCTCGGGTCTGGAGCGTTTATTTGCTGTTCTTGTTCTCTACGCATTCTCGCTTCTCTAAGCCTATCTCTCGCTGCTTCCGCTTCTCTCTCTCTTTCTTGCTCAGCTGCTCTCTCTTTCATCTTCAACCCGTGACGGATTAGCATGACTATAAAGCAAGTGATGAAGAATCCCGCAATCACCATCAGCACCACCGTGTACGCGCGTTGGTTCGGACTCAGGGAACTAGCCTCCGGGTACCACGTGAAGTAGCACGCCTCCAGCCAAGTCCTACCAGACAGGTTGGAGGGAGTGTGACAGATCAACTGATTTGTTTGCCATACTTTCGGTGGCTCGTCAGACAGGTACTGGAAGAAGTATTTCATGTCCTCGTCCGTGCAATCACACCGCCATGTATTGTCGTTTAAGGTTATACTTGCAAGTTTAGAGTTTTGTGCAAAATAAAAATATTTTAATGTTTGCGTGAATCTGTTCTCCGATAAGTAGAGTGTGGTCAGTTCCGGAAGTAGACTAAATGTGTCATTATCAACTAAACTCAACCGGTTAAAACTCAAGTCTAATATTTGTAAACTTTTAGAGTATAAACTAATGGGCAAGGCGCTGATAAGGTTTTTCGACAGATTTATTTGTAAGATAGACAAAAGCCCTTCGAGGGCATTCCATCGATAATTTGTATTTCGCAGAAGCTCAAATCTATAAAAAGTATTGATTTCGATTTTAAATTTCCGACGCTCGAAATATAATTCCGAGACAAGTTTAGCACGGTGAGGTTTGGTGTTTTCAAAAACGTTTCTTCATTAATTGTTGGAATCACGTTAACTGAGAGATTAAGATTCTTCAATGTATTTAGACCCTCAAAAGCGTTCTTGTGAATGAATGCAATGGCATTGGATGAAAGGTCCAAAGTAACCAGATTTAGGTTGTTCGTGAAATCGCCAGACATCAGACGTCTGAACATATTTCCTCTCAGATTTGCTTCTTCCAAGTTTTGAAATCCTGATAGACTAGCTTTGTCCATATTACAATAAGAGAGGTCGATCTTTTGAAGCGATTCGGAAGTTACAACATCCACAGAGTTGAGAGAGAATCTGTAATTATGGGAGATTTTGAGATACCGTAATGAAGGAAGATAATTCAACTCTTCGTGGCCCAAGTACGTCAGCTCGCAGTGGCTCAGATCCAGGGAGTTCAAAGTTTTAGACACGAATTTTTGCAAACTCTTTATCGGATTGTGTGTCATACTCAGGTGGGATAGTTGCGTCAGCCCAGAGATCGGTGACTTGCCGTAAATTTCAGTTATGTTGCATTTGTTGAGATATAATTCTTCTAAGCTGTTGCTGATCAAAATTTGGTTGCTCTTTTGGGAAAGAAAAACTGTTCAACGGATTCTTTGAAAGGTACAATTTTCGTAAGCTAGTCGCAGGTAGTAAAAATGTATTGGCATTAATATTTTCCCATTTGGATATGCTGTTCTTAGAGAGATCAAGTGTAACCAACGATGTTAAGTTCATAAAAGCTGTGCCCGAAATAGTTCTTATTTTGTTTCCATTAAAATAAAGTTTTTCTAAATACGGAATCTTCGATAATCCTTCTGGAATTGTCTCAAAAAAATTGTTTGAGAGGTCTAGTATCTGCGTCTGTTGAAAAAAAAGAGAAAAATTAGTACGTAGGGAAAAAAACTGTATCATTAATTGTGGATTTAACAACATTTGGATCGGTCCCGCGAGCTTTAACAAAAAATTACCTGTGGGTCCAGCCCATCCGGAAGCTGGTAGAAGTCTCTGGAGGAGCAATCGGCCAGGAATTCAGCCTGCATGGTGACGGAGCACTCGCACTCCACGGGGCATGGCACCAGCGAATGGCCTGACACCAGCGCCGCTCCCAAGAGAAGTAAAGCACGTAGCATCATAAGACCATCTAGAACACACAAAACTTCATTCAAGCTATGAACTCCTGAGCAAATAACCAAATCCCGACGAAAATCACTTCACAAAATATCGTATTCTTAGAATTTTTATTATGCTAATCTATACCGATAAAACAACCCAAATCGAAAATGTTACCACCATGATTATTTCTGTGTGTGAATCTGTCACACATAGAAAATTTATAATTTGTGTAAAGATAAACATGAATATGAGTAGGAAGGTAAGAATCTTCTTTAAATAATTTCATCTTATCAATGCCTAGTTCTCAGTTGGTTTGTCATATAGAACAAAAGGAAAATATTTCTATGAAATACTTGAAAAAAATCCTTAAACCACTATCAGAATAAGTCAATAGTGAATTTCTGAGATAACTGTGACAGTGAGTAGAAACACACACTCATAAGTATTATGTAAAGTATATTGTATAAATATGTACAACGTATTTAATTATTCAACTAATTAGAGTTTTCTGACAGTCGTTTAGTGGGCGTTTTTCATATTTTTTCCCTTTTTAAATGCGGTGAGAAATTGGCACAGATATAAGTTTATAAAACACGTGATACCAATATTGGTATAAACCAGTCAGTAGCTAAGCGGGCTAACGCGTTGGATTCCCACCCAGGCGTCGTGGGTTCAATTCCTCTGTCATATAAGTCCTCCACCATTGCACAAGCAAAATTTTCCGCTTGATTATGATGGTTGGAAGGAGTTTTTTTTTAATATTGTCAGGTGATCCAAAACCCAGGAATGTTTGTTTTTTCTTTAAAAAATAATAAAATGTATGCAAATAAACATAATATACTCGTACCTTCATTAAATCAGCCAAGAAATGCACTTATCAGTGATTGCGAAGAGACAGACGTCGCCTTGTCACCTATCAGCGACGATCACATCAACTTTTCAACTAATAATCGGTTCACTGTTTCATTATAAATGAAGAACTATGTTCGTCGACATCTAAAAGACCCAAACCCTCCAAAATGAAAGGAAAGTGACTTATCTTCAACAGTATTGCCCCAATGACTACACCTGCGTGAGTACTATTTACGTTATCAGTGATTTTTTTTGAAAATGCTAGCACTTAATTGTTGATCCGTTCTAGGTTGGTTTAGATTTTGGCACTTCTAAGACTACGCCTTTTACTAATGAACAGCTTTGTTTTCATGGGTATTGTATTAACAACTATTTTGGAACTAAAACACGGTGAAAAACAAAGTAATGAGACGTTAAAAGTGCGTAACATTTCGGGTACCGTAACAAGACCACACTGACTCGCTATCTTTACTTAGCTTTGGATAATAGATAAGACAGGGTTGAGAGATATCGCTGAACAAAACAGCATAATTTAAAAAAAATTATTTTTAAAACAGTTGATAAGTTGGTGATTTTTGTTGGGTTATTGTTACCACTTATGAATAACGCAAAAATCTAAGAATAAATTTAAATCCAGTAACAAAAATAATGAATAACAGCCTTTTTTTACTGACCCACTTTTTTAATTTTTAATCAAAGGTGCTATTAAACACCTTTGCACAATATAAATATGCGAAAAATCTACCATTTTTTAACGAATTATACAGAATCGGCACGCATAAGTTAAAATAGCTCTTACCTTCAGATAGTTTTTTTCGTAGAGAGACACCGCAGGATGAAAAGAACATACAAAATTCGTAGCATGAAGGATGCTGTCATCTGACGAATATGATTCGGACAATAATTTTTAATACGTCGTTGAGAAATACACTCTTAAAATGTACATGTTGAAAACAACGCAGGGTCCCTGAGAGGTTAACTTATAAACATAAATAAATAAAACTCAGCATACTGTAATATAAAAAATAATATCTACAAAAGGAATGTCTTAAACGCGGTGATACATAAAATAATAGTTTTGGTTGTCACCAAACAGAATTTTCTCATTCTCAATCGTTGGCGCAGCCCTGTTTTACTATCTATCATGGTGGATAAAGAGATAAGTAAGAGATAGTCAACGCCCTGAATTTTTAAATAGTTACCTTCATAAAATTATCACACAATTAGTAAACTAATGCTGTAAGTTTAAATGTAGATTTTGTAAGAAAACAAGAAACTTTTTTCACCATTCATAACATTAGATATTTAAGCAAAGTGTACCTTCAATAATTTATAAAATTGATATAAAATAATTTTAATCGATAATTCAGAGTTATTTTGTTTTGTGGTAAGGGAACGATACTAAATATTGTGTATACAAGTACAGTATATTATTTTGTAGAATTAAAATCGCCCTTTATTACTTTGTTTTTATTTATCAAGGTAAACCAAGTTTTGTTCTATTGAATCAATAAAACTGTCCAAGTCTGTAGTGTGCGATTAGATAATCTTCTATCTAATCGTATAATATCAAACATATAAGTTTATGGCAGAGAAAACAAAAAAGGGGAAAGAAGGAAAATGAGAAACATCAACATTTTCAGATTAGGGAAACTGTTGACTCTGAACGATGTTCATATACAATTGTTTTTGTTTTTCAAAATTAATAATTAAAAAAAATAAATTAATTTTATGTGCATTTCGACGGGTCTTAAAACTGCGACCTTTAGGCCCGAAGTCGATGTTAGTCTACTCCGAAGAAATTACAAAATATGTTGCTACAGTACGAACATATCGTCGCTGGAAAGGCAAAAGAGTTAAAGCGAAAAATGTTTTTACCATTTGGGAGAAGGATTGACTCAAGCGACACAAGTTTAGGACTTTTTTGGCTTTTTCGTTTCAGGAAACTCAGTGAGAGCATTGAGTTAACTTTTTTTTCAAAATCCAACCAGGTGCTGAAGACTTACGAATTTTATTGTAAAACCAAAAAAACTTTAAATTGCTCGGGTGTAAGCTTCCCAAAATGGCGCTTCAGTCCTTTTGCATTTGGGCAACGATATGCACGTATGTTGAACGATTATAAATCATATTACAGGCTCGATAACGAAAGATAACGTTTTTTTTGCGGCCATAACTTGTTTATCAATGTTTCTTATGACAGCTGAAAGGCATATACATGTATGTATGGTTCATCAAATTAAACAGTCATATCAGCATCACAACACCCAGACTAGCAACTCCATGCATAGATTATACAGAACCGATCCCTGTGGGACGCCATAAAAAAATCATTGAATGCTAGGTGCAACCGTTAGCATTAGAATTAACTTCTCCTTTTGAAATTCAGGAATCTACGTACACAGGAAAGCGGTATTCATATAGATTTATTTATTTACGAGAACATGTGTATACCCACAATTAATTCAAATCTATTGGTACGAATGACTATTGGTGCATACAAGAGAGGACAAATGATTTGGCTCTCCGTTTGAGAGTTTTTAGTGGGCACACATATTTTCTACGTAATAGTAAAAATAAAAATATAAAGATTTCACTGTGCCAGAAAACTGACTTCCAAACATATTTCTACCGGAAATTCCAAAAGTAACCCAAAACAATTTATCAAAAAAGATGAATGGAGTTGATCAAGGTCGCATAGGTAGAGCAAGATAGAAAGCCTCTATATACCTACACACTGTAAGAACAAAGGGTTTCCACGATCCGTAGAAAAGAGGGGAATAATAATGTTGATTAGTAAGTTGGAAATATTCAACAAGAATTAATGGAACTCATAGATATGGAAATTTAAAGCACTAAAATAAACTATAATTTTTATTTAAGCAATTATTTACTCTACTTTCTTCGATTAGAATAAATATCAAACTCCCGCGATTACATCGCCAAAATTAAAAATGTTTTAACCCTGTATAAGTAATACATTTTCAAATCTTTTTAGACCCACCTTTTTGTTATTTATTTTTTGCTAAACTGTGAGAGTGCAACATTATTTAGAATACTTTACACTAAATTGTATATATTATGTACTTTTTACATTATAATTTGTACTTTCTAACTGTATTTCTTGTTTTGTTTCTTGTATATATTCTCGTAGAAAGCAATCACTTTGTGGTTTGACATATTTACTGAAAATTAAATAATAACTTTGTATAAGACCACAGAGTTTATTTTGATTTTTATGACCAACCAGTTTCACTTATCCTAAGTATCATCAGGGTACAAAATTAAACTTAAGCCTCAGCACTCAAAAATGACGCTAAACATCACTTCTTGGCTTTCTAATACAAGCAATACTACAAATGATTTATCTGTAAATTTTCTGTGAGTAGTTATAAAAATGTTTGAGGTCTTCAGTTAATATATTTTTTTCACCGTAATCCTTTAAATTCTATGAAAAACATACTTAAGTGTCAGCAAAAGGTTCATTTTAAAAAGCAGCAATGGCATTTTTTAACGATTTACCTAAAATTCAAGTATTCATTTCATAAAAGAAATTAAAAGATTACTGTTCAAGAATTGTATTCACTGGAAACCTTAGGCATTTTTCTAACTACCCGTATAGAATTAACAGATAAATCATTCGTAGTATTGCTTGTACTAGAAAGCCAAAAAGTGTGTATTTTTGGGTGCTGACCCTTAACAAAAAATACGTAGTGTGTGGTTATAATATATACTCGTACACACATAGAGAGAACACAATATAAAATAAAATAAGAGAACAATAAGAAAACAAAAGAATAGTATTTAAATTATAGCAAAGGAACATAGAGAAAGAGACAGATTATATGAAATAAAATAGGCAAAATTTCAACTGAAAAGGTGATAAAAGAATAATGAGAAATTTTATTAATTTAAGGGAAATATACTATATATATTCTATTTTTTAATTGTATATTGTGTTCTTCCTCTGTGTATACGAGTATATACAAGTACACTCTATGTATTTTTTGTTTAGTTTAATTTTGTACCCTAATGATGCTTAGGCTAAGCGAAACCACTCGGTCATAAAAAATAAAATACAATCTGTGGTCTTATATAAAGTTATTATTTCATTTTCATTTATAATATATTCATTTACAGGTGAAAATATGAAGCCATCCCAGTGTAATGTATTTTGACTTATTGTGGTGTAGTTGCCGGTATGCAAAACACCTGTATAACTGAAATTTTATCTTATCATGGACATTATATCATATTGTTTTGTAAACTAATTTTACAACACAGTATAAATTCTAACACCATAAAAATATTTGAGCACATTCCTTATAATGTACGAGAAGATCATGGATCCAACATACGATTAAGTCGTACGATTCAGAAGTATCAACCATCTATCTGTTTAAATTCAATTTATTTTTTTCGTACGGGAGATTTTCATGTTTTGACCGGCTTACGGAAAGCTGAAATTTTATTATGGAAAATGTATTCCTTGAAATTGGGTATTATGTCCGATATTATTTGTTGAAGGTTTCGAATAATCTTGCATCGACAGATCCGCTTTAGGACATACACTCGTGGACTCTGCGCGACGAGTTACGGGCGGAATCTATTTCGCACAGGTCCGGACTGGGAATATTAATAATTTATTAAAAATAAGTTGGTGATGAATGTAAGTAAGTCTAAAGTCATAGTGTTTGAAAGCGAGAGTACGAGAACAGTCTGCGATATAGTTGTGAACGATGAATAATTGGAGTAAGTGGATGAGTTTGTGTATTTGGGAAGTATGTTTACGAGAGACAGAAAGGCTGATAAGGATATTGAAAGAAGGGTGAATGCAGAAAACAATTTAAAAAATGACAAAAGAAGCGAAGCTAGCAGTCCACAATGGAGTGCTTATACCAACCCTGGCGTATGGCAGTGAGGCATGGAACTGGCAGAGGAAGGATAAAAGTGGACTGGATGCTGTGGAAATGAGATCCCTGAGGCGTATGTGCGGTAAAACCATGTATGACCGTGTTAAAAATGTGAATATCCGGAAATAATGCATGACTGATGTAAGGGTAATGAATAGAATCAAGAAAAGGAAGCTTATATGGTTTGGGCGTGTAGAGCGAATGGACAAAGAAAGTAGTGTGAAAAGAATATACGATGCAAAAGTGAATGGAAGAAGAAGTCGGGGACGCCCGAGGAAGACATGGCGCGTGAAACAAATACTTGAATCGGGCCATGTGAAGAGTTAGAATAACAGAAGAGTATGTATGTGATAATGTATGAATGTGAATGAAGCAAGGAGTATGTGCCAAGACAGAGTCGTATGGCGGTCCGTCCTTTCTGCCTACTCCTGCGGGGAAACGACGTGATGGTTAGTTAATTAGTTATTACAAATAATTTCACATGTGTTCAACAAAAAAAAAATATTACAACGCAAACAAATTGAAACGAGGGTTAAAATAAAAAAAAAACACGTTTTGAGGCCATTATTTCTAGTTAATAGATTGTTTTGTCAATAATGTAGTTTGAATAAGGAACTCCAGCCAACTTTTTTTAGAGAAACTTTTCACCAACAAACAAAAAATACCTCATAAAAACGGGTCCAATTTGAAATGTTAAGAGCTTCATACGGTTTCGCATCAGGTGATGTGACAATAAAAACAACAAATCTGTTTATATTATTCCGCAATGGCACCGCGATCGGCATAGGATGACTTCAAAGTCGTTCGAACTGTTGATTTTTTTGTCATTTAAAAAAATTGATATATTAAACTTACTAACAATTACATACAGTCAAACTTGTATATAAAGATTAGACGTTTTGTGTTCAATAATGAAAAAAAATATTTAAAAAAAAAAAGGAATTAAGATTAAAGCATTAATGCTTATTAATTATTAAATATTTAAACAATATCAATAATCTAAAACACAAATATGAAACAGAAACTAGAAATAACAACGGTCACGACCGAGACTCGAACTCGGAACCTCTACTCTATCCGGGAGTAACAATCCGCCAAATTGAGCCATCAATACCTTATTAGAAAGCGACATTTTTAAACAATCTTACTTCTATTAAAAATATTATTAATTATTTTTTTTATATCACACCACACTTCCCTGCTTTTCTACCATACGTAAATTAATGTACAAGAGGCGCTTTATTGAACAAATACCAGTATACATCTAAAAATGAAAAAAAAACAAATGAATTAAAAGTATAAATTAGTACGTCCACTAAATATCAGAAAATTCCCCAGATTTGGAAAGCACCCACCCTGCCAAAGTCCAGTGGTACAAAATGGCATGTAGCGAAGCGGAAATAGCAAGATCCTTCTCTGCCAGAATATATGGCGGCTTATGCCGTGTTCCGGTTGCCGCCCAAAGTCCTTATACTTGTAAAACGATGCTTTATTTTCTTCTGGGCATTGGAGGTAGATAAAAGAAGGAAGGGAGAGATGAAAAACCTAATAGCACAATATATGGTAGAAAATGAAAATATTTTGCAAAAAGAATTCTTGTTGATACATGAGTATACAATTTGAATTAAAAGTACCTACCTGAATTGCAATTAGATTTAAATTATCATAGACTCATAATATATGATGAAGGTTATCAATGACCGAGCATAGTGTAAGTATTTGTGGTAGGTGAGACTAATCGCTTTGGTGAAAGACAGTATAACACATTTCGATACCTGTGTTGAACTGAAATTGATTTTGTTAACTCCATTCAGAAATTATGTCGGCATCAGATTGAAGATGCACATGGTCTCAAATATTCTCTTTTTTTAAATACGGAAACTTCTGCGAAAATAATAAAGCTAGAAAGACTTCAACAATGTCATTAATGAAGGCAGAAAATAAAAGTGGCCCTAAGATTGACCCTTGTGGCACTCTAGGAAAAAACGGACCTAAACGGTTTGGAAGATTCTGTAAGTAAAAAATAGGAAAAAAATTGTTCTTATAATATCAAGAAGGTATTTAAAGTATTCATTGAGAGTACCCACCTAACTTATTGAGCCAATTTGTTTTATATTGCATGTAGATAATATTACGAAGGTTAATAATTTCATAGAAATAATATTACGAAAATCGAATATTATTTGAATGAGTTTATTGCATACTCAACATAAAAACCTATGTTATCATATTAACGATATATTTGATTGATATGATAAAATCATAAATTTATTTACGATAATGTTATATTGACTTAAATGTATTTCGAAAAATGTATTATAAAAATACACATAATAATACTTACCTTTACCATGAAGCGTCCTGAAGTTTACACAGCTTTGTTTGTCTGGAAATTTTAGATCGACAGAACTGTTTTAAGAGTGTAAGAGGGCAGACGATATTATCAAGATTTGCTTTTTCCCCATATTATCAAGATTTGCTAAAATAGTTATAATTTTCTCCACTGTCGTGGCGTTTAACTATGAAATATCTATTTATCTGTAAAAAAATAAGAAAAGATCACTAATTTGCAAATAGAAATTTAGAATTTTCCCATATTTTTTTTATTGCTAAATTTGGGTGTCAATATAAAACACCATTGAAATAAATTTATTTATTTCTATTTTTTTAAACAATTAAATTTTAAAAACATTTGTCTTTAAATTTAATATTCTTTTTGATATGGCTACGGTCATTTTCAAAAATGATTTTATTTATTTATTGTGTGGTAGTTTGTTGACGGCCTCTGTTTTCGAGGGGTAAGACTACAAATCCAGAGCCGGTAACCCTTTTTTATGAAAAATAATATAAGTAACAAACAACATATAATTTGACCAAAACATACATTTAAATAATAAAAATTTTGTCATTTGTTTTGTTTGAATAGCAAAATTAGAATTGTCGGAGGTCTCGGCCGAGGGCGTGTTACAAAATGAACCTTTCAAACATGCAAGCTAGTTTTTGGGATTTATCTGTTTTTTTTTTCTTCTTCATTTAGGGGGTTCAAAGTTCATTGTGTTTTTGAAAAATAATATTTATCGTTCTTTGAAGTCATTTATAAAATTTAAAAAAATATTTCGTGGTACCATGTTTTTTTAGCATAATATTCGCATTTAACCACAGAAGAAGAATGTTTGGAGGTCGATTAACGATTCACGAAACAGCTCTTTTAGAGAAAGTAAATATTTTTATATTTGGTGGGTATAAAAGCATACATACATCTAATGTGTGTTATAAAACTTTTTGAACTGCTTTTTGTAGATACAGGCTCAAAATGCGCAAAAAAACATAAAAACTGAAATTTATTTTCATCATGAGCTTTGAAAATCCATTTACAAAAATCCCATTTTTGTCCTATTTTTTTATTTTTTCGTTCTGGATTTTATAAATTTTAAAAAACCATCAAACTGATCCATTTTCAAAATATTACAGCGCTACCTTCAGTTTAACCCATTTCGAATTACCTTTTTTTGAGCAGGGGATAAGTTGTGATGATATATGGGAAAATAAGAAAATCCCCTAATAGCATTAGATGGCCAGTTGTCGGAGGTCAAACCATCGAGTGCGCGAGGGGTTGGGATCTCTGTGCCTCTATAGGATACGGGGGTGAATTCAACCCTCGACCATCGCATAGGAAGGCAAAAATTAGAGATAAAGATTTCTGTAAAATGTTTCTTCGTCTTTATTTTATTTGAGAAACAAAACATTACAGAGTGTTATTCCGTTTTTTTCGTTCTTTCGTTAAGGTAACAACGATCACAGGAATAAATATTTTACTCTTACTTAAATACGACCTCTACGATTGAGCGGTTAAGATCCTCGACTACGAATCCAGATGTTGCGGGCTTAAGTCCCGGCGCGGACAAAGAAACTTTTATTTTGGTTAATTTGTGTTATTTCACATTCTATTAAAAAAAAAATACATATTTATATATATTTTGCGGCACGTTCTAGAGTGGTAGATACTCTCGGTATTCCCCTGGTGTAAGACGACCATTACAAATTAAACGCTAATTGAAATGGCTTTAGCTGTGTTTAGTGACTAGATCTGTATAGCCAGGTATCTCCCAATCTTCCTCTTTCCCATTTACTTCCCTTCCCCACTTCCTTTAGTCTCATAACATATCCTAATTAGGGATGCCATAGTCCCACTGGCTCCAAACCAGATAATTGAGACTCTTGTGCGGTATTTACACACACAAAAAACAAAGTCAAATATAATCGTAGAATTCAAAAATTACGACTAAGTAAAACACAGAGAAAATATTAAATAAATAAAACCTTATGTATTTTTATTTCCGAAAATCTGTTTGATATGCTTGAAATGCTAATATGGTGTTCATCTATTATTTATAAATAAGGAAATATTATGGTAGATTTTTAACGTTGTATAAATACAATTATATTATAAAAACAAAATTATTCACCAGACATTCGTTTAAAAAACGAATTCTTCTTTGCTCGCTTCTTTGTAAGAAGAATTATAGTTATTTGTAAATTGCACAATATAATCTATTCTGATAATATCATCATCGAAAATACACTCAACAGTGATTAGAGGTAACTGTCGATAAACAAGAATTCGTTAAATTTATTCAAAATATAAAAACGTAATAGGTCTCGTTCTTTCAGTATAAGCACACAAGTCGATCGATTTTGGCAATCTGAAAAAAAAACAAGAAAAAAGCGACTTTCTTTGTTGAAGTAAACAGGCGCAGGCGGGGGAGTTATTATCCAGCTGAAGAAAAAGCCTTTTCATATAAATGGCTTGATAAAGAGAAACCTGCGGTTAATACGCTTGTCAATATAATATATTGCCATCAGTGCTTCAGTTTATTCCTAATACCCCTTCCCTCCATTACAGATCTCCTAGCTCTCAATACAAACCAACAGAGGCGGATCTAGGGATAGAACTAGAAGAGAAACGTGTGTCATCACTTAAAAAAATATATATTATTCATCGGAAGTTTTCAATCAGCTGTACAATGGGAACGGTGAGAAAACACTGTTATTGTTTAGATATGTTTAGACATCTGTCTATCAGACAGTGAAGTCACTATCGAATGACGTTTTGGCACTTAGTGGTGTTTATGTTTCAGGGTGATAATGACTGAACGTTTCACGTTTCTTAAATATCTGTCGTGTATTTTGTCGCGAGCTATCGAAGGTATTATTATGTCAATAATTCAACACACAATATAATAATTTCCTTTGGGAGTACGTACGTATGTGAACTTTTTAATTTGAAACTGTTGTTAATTTAATTAATCAAATGTAAAGAAATATTTACTCAAATTCCAACCTACCAAATAAAGTGCTTACCCATAAAGTCTTTTATCAGACATTATTCTATATTTAAAATGGGTCTAGTTACATTCTGTGATTTTTCACTGGTAGAAAAAATCTTTGAATATTCGCAATAATATTGTGAATATATATATTTATTAAAATGAATAAACAAATATTATTTCATAGAGTTTAGTAAAATAGTGTTTTCTGGCTCCGAGGTAAAAAAACGTTTTAAAATTTATATACGGAAACGATTTTCAAAGGGATGTTTAAAAAAAAAAAATATTTATCCATATGATTTTCCGAAGAAATGTGTTTAGATTCTAACTTAAAAGTTTGTTGATTTTAACTATCCGTCACACCGTTTATCCGCAGGGCTAGGCAGATAGAACGGATCGCCATACAACTCTGTCTTGGTACACACTCCTTGCTTCATTCACATTCAAACATCGTCTCATACTTACTCTTCTGTTATTCTGATTCTTCACATGGCCCGCTTAAGTATTTGATTCACTTTGATCGTGCCATGTCTTCCTCGGGCGTCCTCGATTTCTTCTTCCATTTATTTTCGCATATTTTTTAAAATATATTTTTTTATGGTGAATGCCGCATAAGGGTCCCATCTGCTCCCAACCGTCTAGAGCCAGTGGGATTATAGCATCCCAAATTGGGGTATGTCGTGATGCTGAAGGCAGTGTGGAGGGGAAGGAGATGGGGAAGAGGAAGGTTGGGAAGTATCTTATGTTCTATTCACACTCCTTTCTTTGTTCATTCGCTCCACATGCTTCGGCATGGTTTCGACCATCTAAGCGTCCCTTTCTTGATCCTATTCATTACGCTTCTTGCATTCGTTCTTTGAGTTTTATATCTGTCTTTTTTCACGTGGGAGTCGTTCTCAAGCATTTATAGCCAATATTGTACAAACCATACGAAGAATTTGAATAGACCGATATTTTCTTAAAAAATCACATTTTACGTTATAAAAATCAATATTTCTAGTATAAAGATACTTTATTATGTTGAAATACTGCTAAATGACACTGCTTCAAAAACACAGGTTTTAAATATTTCGAATTAAGATTCTCTCCTGTTCTTTATAGCCGATTTCTACTCAAGTTAATTCCGTCTCCGTCTCAAAGACAAGAGTGGCTTTTTGATGGGTGGAGGGAGCTATGAAAGTAGGTAGGGAGTGAAGGTAGTGAGAGGGTAGGAGGTAGGTACCGGGGTAGATTGGATGAGAACAGGTTCTACACCGACCCCTTCAAACTTCTGAAAGTTTAAATCCTTTTTCCTCCGGGGACGCTACAAACTATCTCCCGATTCGGCGGGCCTCCGAAATAAATGAAAATTAAGTCGAGAGGGAAAGGTAATCAAATAGACTTTTGCGCAGAATTTGAATAGTTGGAACTGCACCCTTAAACTATAGGCCAAGCTCTGAAGTGTTTGCGAACAACGAATTAATAAGCTGCAAGGTAGGCACTGCCTTTGTTTTGTTAGTTTAAAATCTTACCGTTTGAAAAGATAATCCAAATCATTTTCTTAAATCAAATCATTGCTTTTATGCTGGTAACCTTATGAAACATCATAAATTACCATTACACCAAATATTTACAAACACAGGAGCTGTTCTAAGAGTTTTACAGAAAATGTTTAATTTCGTAATGTTTTTCTTCCCTTAATCTTAGTTCTCTTGAATATTAAAAAGAATTTGTTAGATCTAGAATTGGTTTTACACCGTTTTTACCGTTGGCAATTTTTATTTTCAGCTCACAGTGCCATTTCATTCGCCATTATCTTTAAAAAAAGACCAAAACGTCATACCTGTATGTTCAATATTATTCAATTATTTGTTCAATGATAAACAATAAAATTCATAACAGGGTGTTGAAATTACAATAAATTATTATCTTTTAAAAAATCTTCTTGATTTAACGTAATCATTTTTTTCTGTAATTTTTTGTAGGTATTTTACAAAAGTATAACTCATAAGGTGATTCCAGTTAACAAGTTTACCCGGTTGTGGAGAGGTGGTGGAGTGGGAGGATGGGGGTGGGGGTGGTAAGTTGATGGTGGAGGAAGTGGAAGACTGCCACGGCTCACCGGGCGGAGGGACGTATCGCAAGTGACGGGTCGCGAGTGCCTCTATTCATATCCCGGGGAGAAAAAACAAGCTCAGCAGTTTAACTTCTTACCCTGAAGGCTGTGTGCTGAACCGACTGATGTATCGAATAAAGATTTTTCACGGATAAAAGTTTTTGATTTTAGAGAATAATCTAGTGAGAAAAATCCAAATACTGTGCGAACACATTTAGAAAGTTAAAGATGAGAAAAAGAAATCGTCAGAAAACTTCCAAAAACTGCAATATATGATGCTGATTTTTATTCCAGAAAAAAAATTACGGGTTCGCAGTTAACAATCTCTATTCCAAATTAATGCAAGACTTCCACGAAAATCCCTAAAAAGTGCGACAAAGTCTCTATAATACCCACGTACAGGCTTTGCCTTTGTGTTTTTTGTTTTGTTTATACATTTGTTATTTTTTCTGTTACCCTTTTATATTGTGATTATTTATGTTTAAATGTATTATGTCAAAAAAGTTTGAAAAATTAAAAAAAAAAACTTTTTCAAGTAGAATTTCATAAAAGTTAATTAAAATAAAATAATTTAAACGATATATAAAATAAAAATAAACAACACAAACACGTTGAAAAAATACCATTATTTTTTATTGTTTGCTTTCGTGTTATGTAGTCGTAACTGTCATGCCAACAGTTCCAGAGGTGAAAATGCAAAAGAAATCTTCGGCGAATGTTGTCGAAGCCCTGGATTAACGTAAAAGTTCAAATATAAATAGAAGTTCTAATTTTTTAACTGCTAATTTTTAGTGGAATTCCATTTCATTATACATTTATGATGAACGTTGAAAGGTGAAACCGTTCCGGTCAAAAAAAATAAAGCTTCAAAGGTTTTTAAAATTATAAATTCATATATTATACTTTGGCGCACTTTACCAAAACGTTACAAAATATTGAAATTTTCTTTCTCAGAAATAGTGGATATATTCAACTGCACTAAGTCTAGTTATAAGGCTATAATAGCATACCTCTTTCAAAAATCTTAATGTTTATTTATTGCATTATAATATTTCTATTAACTTATTTATGTTTTTTTGGGTGCTAATCATTTACTCCATGTTATTTTTTATGTCACTTTTATTTTATTTTATGTATTACACAGTTATGTAAAAGCCCATACGGGCGTATATAATTAAATAAATAAATAACAGTTGAATTTGATGTTCTAACAAACTACGCGATGACGTTTTTATTTATAATAATTGCATTGCGATCACAGCTAAAGTAATTTATTTCATATAAGATAGTTTGAATTCACTCTCAATGCTCTGATTTATGTGCATTTCAAAAACTGTAATAACTGTTAGGAATATTCCTTTGCTCCGACTGCTTCTGCTATAAAATCAGGGCCGGTACATTTCTCTGAGACCCATAAATTGAATAAAACAAAGTGCATTTAAGACGTGTTCCATGCGCTCTGGAAAGAATTTCATTTCCGAAGGTGCCATCTTTAATTTTAGAGAAATTTTCCGCGCTTTGCACTTCCGGCATGATGTCAAGCGGATTTTCTTTTCAGAGATTCGCGAAATAACTGAAAGGCTTGTTTGAACGGGGAAGCTCACCTGGGCTCTTCCTACCTATGAGGGTGCATTTGGAAACGGGAGTGGGGGAGGAGGAGGGGAGGCGGTGGTAATAGTATACTCCAGTATACGGATAAACTAAACTTTTAGTAGTGAAATTATTATAACAAAGTATTTATTCTGTAAAACACGAATGTTCTGTTCTGATTACTAGTTAAATATGATACCGTTATTTAAATTTCATAAATTTAATTACAGTACAATATAAATCTTTACCTATTTGTATAAGAACACACGGTTATTGCCGCGATCAAGAATTTAATGCTAGGATCTTTCGTAATTTAGTCGACTGATTTAACCACTAAACTATTCAAAAAGAGAAAGTGTAAGGAAATATACAAAAAATAAGGTTGTTGCCGCGACCAGGATTTAAACGCCGGGATCTACCGATATATGGGTGACTTATTATTTATTTATTTATTATATGAATACCGCACAAGAGTCTCAACTGCTCTCAACCTCCTAGAGTCAGTGAGACTATGGCATCTCCAAATAGGGGATGTTGTGAGGCTGAAGGTAGTGGGGAGGGGAAGGAGATTGGGAAGAGGAAGGTTGAAAAGTACTCAGATCTGATCACCAAACACGGCTAAAGCTATTTCAAGCAACGTTTCGATTCTGAATGGTGGTCTTTCACCAGGGCGATACTTAGAGTATCTACCGCTCTGGAACGTCCCGAAAACATACTTTTTATTATTTTTATAGGAATTAAATGTGTTATGACACATATTGATTAAATAAAAGTTATTGGCGCACGCCGGGCTTAAACCCGCGACCTTTGGATTCGTAGTCGAACGTCTTACCACTCGACCATGGAGGCCGTCACCGCTAACCACTGAGCCGTTGCGACAACCTTAATACCCTCCATGTTATTGTAATACAAGTGTTCGAATGGTATTAATTATTTATTCACATTTAAAAAAAATATTTATGTGCTGGCTCACCTTTATTTGATGTTGTGGTTTTATTATTTCATATCATCGCTATAAATTTCAAAATGTTACTCTGCGATAAATAAAGCATTTATAATTTTTTTTTATAAAAATATAATTTCTATCTCTTGATTATTAATTAAATTTAGCAATAAACAAATAGTATCTTTATGTTTCGAGTAATACTGTAACAACATTCAGTCGTTGGAAATAGAGTTGGATGCCGTCAACGTCCGACGTTATTGATGAAAATTTTCGCCAACAGTTGGATATCAGTAGCTATTATACATACGAATATTATTCAACGCAACGCAGTCTCAACACTCACTGAGTATGTCCTAATGTTTTATTTTTAGCGCCAAATAAACAAAAGGTATAAGAGGGTATACTTCGTGAACGATGTAATGCGTAATTTTGAATGATATTTTGATTGTATACCTTCGTACTAGACGTCTGTGGATTTCCCTATCCAAAACGGCCGATACGTAGCGCCTAGCTGCAAGTGAATTTACCGATGGCAATTAATATATAGCTTTTATAAAGAACAACCGAACCAACGATTCAACTGTTTTAAAATCAATATCGTTGCATCAACGTCGGCATTATTTTCAACGGTTATATTCAACAGTTGACAATTGCTAACGATAACTGCGGTGGCGTTGTTTCGAATTCTCGTCAATGCCCAGTACTAGTTTCGAGTAGGAAAAAATAATCGCACGCATTGAAATCCATCTATCAGTTCAAGGAAAAATGTAAAAAACATGTTGATGGGAAACTTTCATCCCAAAGCAGAAGATATCTTGTATATAAATAGTAGCGCAATAAGTCTGCTGTAGTAAACAGAAACAGCAGTGAAACGATTACAATATATCATAATGCTGTACGTCTTTGCCAAGTTAAAACGGGTAGTTATAGTCCTTAAGTAGTATCTCGGGCGGAACAGGGCGCCCCCTAATGTCTTGTAATTGGCCATTACGGCCATTTGATGACCGATCCACGTCCGCCGGCGGCCGGGGGAGGCTGCCACTACTTCCCGCCACCCACTCCGCACAAACCTACCCCCGGATTGAGGTGGTAATGAAACATCCCCGTCCTTAATGGAGAATTACGAGATTTACTTTAATATGATATTAAAGAATATTAGAGGCAAGGACATGGAAAGGTGACGAGAAGACTTAACAATCATTTTTCACGCATTTTGATGAACTCGTTTTTGATAATTATAAAATATTTTATATGTACTATCTTAATTGCACGGTTTTTCCCTAGTTTTCAAACCTTTTTTTTTGTATTTAAACATTACAAAATATGGAACAAACTTTACAAATGTCACCATGTTTTTGACAGTCAAATAAATGCTGTGCTGTGTTTTAGCTTTAATAAGTTGTACTGTGTTTCTAAACAGTTTAAAAAAAATATATGAAAAAAGGTCCTATCTTAAGATTTTTTCAAATTTTGTTCCCTGTACCCAAAATCATCTTAGCTTTCCACCGTGAAATAAAAAAAAAAATCCCCCAACCCTCCCAAGAATAATTTTCCTCGCTCGAGGTGAGTTGTTAATGTAACCCCGGCCTATAATGACTAGCGTGGGATTTTTCTGCGGAGTAAATCATAATTAGACTCGATTAACTTTGCCCCTCGATTACTGCAGAAGCCTCCACCACCTGGAGAATATTTCACACTTAACATTTTTTGTCGTAGGAAGAAAAGAAGGTAAAAAGATAAAAGAGTGACATCAACAGCGATTTGTAGCTGTTTTACAGGGGATACTATTTTATAAAGATTCGCCAAGGAAATCGTCCAAAATTAGTAACTTTGTGGTACAACATTATAAAAAAATGTATATTTGTAAACGCATTATAATTTGAGCATTTCAACCTCGCTATTGCCTATCTATCTTTTATCTGACAAACTTAACCTAAAAAACTGCAGGTTTTATTCCTATTCGAAGTTTGGTTATGAATAACCTAATCTAACACATTTTGAATTCCTCCCACTACCATTAAACGCGAAAAAATACTCATGGAGGAGCAAGCTGAAGATTAAATAATAATACATTGAATTTACATATAGCGCATTTGTAGTAAACAATGTATGACCGTGCTAAAAATGTGAACATCAGAAAATAATTAGATGGCTTGGGCAAACATTGTTCACCAAGACAGAGTTCTCGCGACTCTCGATAAAAAAAGCTTTTTGGTTAAGATTACAATGTCAAACGTCGTTGTGTTTGCTTTTCACGAAATTGTAATTTACAATTATTTTCCGAAGTCTGAAATTAGGCGTTGAAAGGCAAAATAGATTGAGGGGTTCTGACTCTACATAATATGGGGTTATTAATAGTTCAGGCAAACCTAGTTAATGATTTTAGCCAGCGACTATAAAGGACTGAGGGGTTGATGTTTGAAGCCGGTCCATCTTAGCCTTCCGACTACTAATTAGCAGCAGAAGATGCCGCTAAAATGGAAGGGGGTGTTATAAGGCAGTCCATTTTACGAGAGGTCCATATGTATAACCTACTTTATATTATTTTACAGTAATAATATTGCTTTCTTTAAAGAACCCTAATTTGTCATTCTTTTCTTATATTCGTTAATGGATAATTCGTTAATAAAATAAATACACGCTTTACATGTCGTCGCTAGAAAGACAGAAAAGTTTAATCAACACGTTGGTTAAAAATGAGTTAATTGTGTAGTTTTGATCATTTTTTTTTCTGTATCGACTCTCGTTTTGTTGTGAAAACTTTTGTGGCGCTTCCGCCATTTAAAATAGATTTACAATTTGGGAAAAGGGTTAACTCAAGCGACAGAAGCTTAGGACTTTTTTTCAGCTTTTTGTCGCTTCAGGTAACTCAGTGAGAGCATCGAGTTAACTTTTTTTTTCAAAATCCAACCGGGTACTGAAGACTTATGAATTTTATTGTTAAAAGAAACTCTACAGTGTTCTGGTGTAAACCTCCCAAAATGGCGCTTCAGCCCCTTTGCTTTTCCGGCGACGACATGTTTGTTAATCTTGACTACAAATCAGAAATTTAGTGTTAAGATTACCATGAACCTTAAGTAGTAAACCTGAAAAACCTCGGGCGGTATGCTTTGGGGTCATGAAGTTTGAACATGGTCTTCTGTCTAAAATTTATATGGAAACGCATGAACTATCATTTTTATAACCAGGAATTAAACTTTGAAATATCCAGTAACTCTCAAATTGCTTGTTCCATATTTTTTAATTGTTCGATGAATAAATATAAAAATACTTGGTCGAAACCGGGAATTAACTTTAAGTTTCATATAATTACAGTAATTTGTCTAAACAAATGCATTAATTATCAAAAAAAAAATTATCATTTTTTTTCCAAATGCTTAGCTGAAAAAAATAAATTACAAGAAAAACACGCCGATGATTTGACTGTACTGTGTACGGAGTGGATAAGCGCAACAGGTTAGGAGGGATGAGCTCCTCCCCTTAAGCCTTAAGGACTGGAGGGAGTGGGGTGGCGGCGGCTAACCTTCAGGGGAGGGAATTCCGTCCCCACCCAGCGGCTTTATACAGGTCCTACGGATAAACTTGCAAGGAATTCGGAAACATTTAGGTACAAAATTTTTTCAATGTGAGACGCAAACGTTTTTTACAAAGTACAAAGATTTTAATACTTTATATAAGAACGCTGTAAACGGGGTTAGATGAATTGTCTACAAACACTTTATTTTATGACGATGTTTAAACATATAATTCACACTTTATTTCACATTATGTATTCGTTTTTCATGGTCCCATACAGTCATTCGAAGTAAAGCGTTTTATATCTAGTTATTTAAACCCCCATCACATTTGAATCGTCACAAATTGTCGATCAGCACCATTTCAATATACCTATTTGAAATTCGAACGGTCTCCGTCAATCGCTAACTTTCGTTCGGTAACCGGTTCGACAATTTTTAAGTTGGGTGTTTTGATCATCCATTGATTAAGCCGTAGAGCAAAACGGTAATCAAAATTTAATTAAACACTGACCGGCCGGGATGATTCAAATGTCTAAAAACTAAGACGCCAAATGTGATGGACTGTGTTCAATATTTAAAAAAAAACTTGAATATTAATGATCAGTATAAATATTGAGTTTTTATTTTGCTTTAGCCCACTAGATTTTCTAGTTTCTACTGAATATTGCTAATAGGAAAAGTGTTAAAATAAAGATAGATTTTCAACATAGAAATCACAAGATATCTCGGAGCATCACTTGACTTTGGGTAGTCGCTTATCGTTTAACCCTCCACTGAGTTTGTCAGTGCATTGCGCCTTCCTTCATACTATCCTGCCTACAGTCAAGTTAAATAAATAGCGGACATATATAAATCGTAGGCAATCGTATCAAATAATATTAACTTAATATTATAAGTATTTTAGGAAATAAAAGAAAACGATATATAAAAGTAAGATATTTATTTCAAAATTGATACTTTTTCCTGTTTTGACTATTGCGATTATATTGTAGGCCATTTTCACATTTGTATGGGCATCAAAATAGTATAATATTATGACAACGATGGATTTCTTAAAGAAGTTTACTTCTTGGTTATTTTAATAATAAAATTACCGAGTGTCAGTTTCTTATTCACGATCGCTTAGTTATGTATCCAATTCAAAGTGATTGTTTATGGGTATTAATGCCATAAAAACGATAGATTAAAAAAAACAAGTTTGCTTGTTAGTTATGCTATTATTCCCCTTTGTTAAAAACCTAGTTCCAGTTTCTTGGGCATGATCGTGTATTAATTAATTTTCCGGTTCGAAGTGAACCAATAAAGCCATAAATTATGAAACAGTTAAGAAAATACGCTCGCTTAGGTTCAGTAAACATTACTCAGTAAACAGAGTAAATAGATAGGAGCATGTGGAAGCTTTCCTCGAGCTTTGGTGGTATTAGCGCAGAACAAACTTCCTCTGAGATGGCCAATTAGTACTGCCTTCCCCATTTGCAAATGGTCCGGAATCTCCGCAACTTCTATGTTGTGGGGCCGAATTATATTCTCGTAAGAGAGACCGTTCCACCTACACCTCTACCTCCGCCTCTGCCACTCTCCCGACCCGCGCAGGGCGGCGGCGGCGGGGGGCTGGCGGCGGCAGTAGGCGGCGGGCGGCCGAGCTGGCCAACTTGAGAGCTGTTTAAGTCGTCAAAAGGTTTTTACTTGCGAGATTTCAAGAACAATATCGCTTATTAATTTAAGGCGACATAGCACTCCAACAAACGAAGGGTTCGCTCGAGATTCACGTTTGAATTAATTCTAATTAATCTGTAATAGAACAACAAAAATATAAATGTTTTCCGACGATCCACTCGGGATGTAAGTATTTATATTAAGGAATATATGTTACCGTAAAACGATTTACAAATTGTTCTTTAGCAATAATATAAGCGGTAAAGATCAGGTTTTATGTCTATGAGATGAATTAGTTTCTTACCGAGAGATTCTATGGATTTGTTTTGAGATTATAGTTATTTGTTAATCAGAATTAATTAAAATGTAAACCTCGGGCAGAACACCCTTCTGCCATAGCAAACTCAACCCTATGTCCCTCTTATACACCTTGCGGCAAACATTAGTTTTTTCATCCCGCCTTTTTGCCTTAAGCCATGTTTGACCCAGTCACCTAAAGTCAGCTAAAGAGTCCACGGATAGAGTCGTCAGATTTGGGCCCAAATCAGCGTGGATTTAAATTTATTTTTACGCCTAATTAAATCTTAAGTTTTTTAACATATTTACTTCACCTTTTAAATAATACATAAAAGAGTTCATATATTATATTTTTCCGTAATAATTTAATAGAACATGAATGAATTCAAATGAATCGGACCTATTTGACGGCCTCTATGGTCGAGTGGTAAGACGCTCGAATACGAATCCAAAGATCGCGGGTTCGAACCCGGCGTGCGCCAACAACTTTTATTGATTAATATGTGTCATAACACATTCAATTCATATAAAAATAATTAAAAAAGTATATTTGCGGCACGTTCCAGAGTGGTAGATACTCAAAGTATCGCCCTGGCGAAAGACCACCATTCAAAATCGAAACGTTGCTTGAAATGGCTTTAGTCGTGTTTGGTGACCAGATCTGAATAGCCAGGTACTTACCAACCTTCATCTTCCCAATCTCCTTCCCCTCCCCACTACCTTTAGCCTCACAACATGCCCCATTCGGGGATGCCATTGTCTCACTGGCTCTAGACAGTTTGGAGAAGTGGAGATTCTTGTGCGGTATTCATATAAAAAATATAAAAAATATTGTTAAGTATCTCCACATTTGTTTGGGAACGCCTTTCACCGATTTATTTCTTCGGTAATGTGTCCTCTAATATTTTTTCTTGTTATATGAACGTAGAAAACTTGAACACAGTAAGGACATTTAAAGATATTAAGTTACTGAAGATTTTTTATATACATAAGATATAGTCAATGTTTGGATAGCCTCCGATAAGTGACCCCACATTAAAATGAAATTAATTCACTCATTCTTCTTGAAAGTATCAAAATCTTAAATTCATTTGAAAAGTTTCAATTTTATGCAAACAATAAATTATTGTCATTCGTGAATTGATATTTTCCTTTGCGATAAACGTCCCTTTCAAAGTTGTTGGGAATTTCATCCATTTTATCCCTTTATAAGGAATAAAATCATTCTCTTTCATTGCACACCGCGGCAAAATCAATTTAGCCCCACAATAAGAATCTATCAATTACGGGCGTCACAAGTATGCAGATAAATCGCGCAAGTTTCACTATATACAGGTACTACCTGATATTATAAAAGACGTTGTTTCTAAGAAAGTCCTCTTCGCCCCTCTGCGCTCCTGGCTCCTGGCCTCGGCTTCTTCCTCGGAACTTTTAGCAAAGCCGGGCTTTACAAAGGCACTTGATCATATTTATGTGTTACTTAGATTATCGGGGGTGGGGCTGCTCACCTTCTGCCCCCACGGAGAGCCCCCGAGGGGTTGTGGGTGGGGCGGGAGGAGTGGGTAGAGCCATTTTAGCGCGCAGCACCTTCGATGTATTTTTTGTTGTTTTTTAATAGGCTCATAAATATGGCAAACCTATCCGAGTGGCCTAGATTTAAAATACTCAGAAAGTCGTAAGAAATTGTCATCATTTTAAAAATTGAACTAGGTAAATAAAAAAAGCTGTCCTTTTGAAAAATCTTTTTGCCAGACAGCCAGAGGCCGTTTTTAAAAGATAGAAATTACCTAAACTATTTTGAATTTATGTACTTGCTAACAGTGCTTAGGTACTTACATCAAATTTGCCTACAAAAATATTAAACATTCCACGTAGATTATTTTTATAAGAAACTTGATTCAAAAATAAGTCTGCGAGAAAAGATTTTTGAAGTTTAAGAATTACAAATTTTAAAACACAGACTTCCATGAACACGATAAACTAAAACGAAATTGGCATGATCGAATAAAAAAATAGCATACTATCATTATAAAAAGTAAATTGAAACCTATGTGTACATTGAAAAAAAGGTTTATGCGCATTTATAAAAAAAAATATCGACGCTTAAGTTGTTCTTTCTATGGTGGGAATTAAAACCTTTTCACAAATTGCTCTAGCGATCATCGAAGCCTTTTTTCTGCATTAAAGACTGTGACATTTTAAGACTTGATCAATGCAGCAAACCGGTTAACTTCGTTTGATTTTAATTTAGCGAGCGATGTATTCAAATTATATCATGATTACTTATCTATCTGCTTTGTTTTATATTGATAAAGATGCTAAGGGTTTCGTTAAATTCTATCTCATTTCCGATGTTGACATTTAAGTCAGTCGAGAAGGGTTCTCGAGGTATCTAATCAAATAACGTCACTCCCTGAGTAAGATTTTAGTCCTTGCGCTGTCCTTAAGGGTGGCCAACACCTCCCGCCCGCACCCACTGCCCGCCCCACCAATCTAACGCGACGCCCAAACATTAAATTATTACTAATATTGACGCTTTATTGCGCCGGAATTAGCCTTCGCCGATATTCTAACTGAACATGCTGCGAAATCTTAAAGGATTTCGCGAAGAAGTATTATGTTCCTCCTAGACCCGCGAGTGGAAAGACAAGGGCTTAGAAATATGTTTTATGGGGGTTGAAATAATTTTGTTTAGTGTGCCATTTGTTCTTAAATTGATTTAGGTGAATTGAAAGACACACGTCCACAGTAAATATGACTGCTTTAAACGGGCACGAATAGAAATCAGCACGGAGAACAATAAAATGATTATGGTGCAATAAAAATGCTTGTAATAGACTGAGCACCATATTTATAGTAATTAGATGTTCAAATATTTTTCTTTCGCGTTGGAAAATAATGTTTGAAGCTCTAAAAGTTGAGTAGCAATTGATATCGTATTAATTCCTCAGAAAAATAAATTGAATGCCAGAAAAAAAAACAGAAATCATATTCTGGCAGAAAAACAAAAGCACGGATATAATAAGTTATGAATTAATGTTTTTATTCTGTTGATTAAGATATCTTGCAAAAAAGAATACTAAGTGAAATATTACACTAGTAATGCCTATGACTTAACATAGCCCAGCTTATTAAAATAATGCTAATCATCGCATCCTGGTATAAAAATCATGTTTAAGGTTGCGATGATTAATAATAAATATATTTGTGATAGTTTTTAGTTTAAATGGTTCTCGAGACAATGATTATAATTATGTTGGTACTTTGTGGTGTAAGCAGGGTGCTTAATTTATATTCCATTTAGATAGGGATATTAATAATGTGTATAAAATATGTGTTTCTTAGCTAACGCAATGTTCATTGTCTCGAAACTCCCCGCGGAAGAGTTGAACCTTTATTGGCCGTAAAATTTCAATAACTGCCATAAATAACGTGAGCCTAATTCCGCGCGCGGAACGGAAGAAGAAGGCGCCATCTCGCGACCCGAGCCGATACTAAGTACTGTGGGATGGGAGACGGAGCCGGGTTCCTCACCCTTTCCGGAATACTAGTAGAGACGCGCATCTTCCATAATTCTACAGGGTGGTTACTGAAAAAAATGCTTAGCTTACTTTAAAAGAAACTGTTTTATTAAAGAAAACTTTAAAAACTAATAATAGTGAATTTTACAAAGTATTTTTTAAAATAAAAAAAGATTTAAGTGAAAAAAAAACTATCATAGGTAATTTTAACTGTCTTTTTCGTAGCAGTCACAAACAAGCATATAATGAGCCGAATCCAGTACATTTTCTTGTTACATACCCACTTCTTCATACATCGTTAGTATAATATTTTTCTCGGCTTATAAAAGCATTTTCTAAAAATTTTCTTTACTAAAAATGAACCATCAAGTCTTCTATTATTCTGTTGTACCCACTTCTTCATACATCGTTACATGCCCACTCTTCTATTATTCTGCCTCTTGACATGGCCCGGCTAAAGTATTTGATTCACTTGATCGTACCATGTCTTTTTTAGGCGTTCCTGACTTCTTCTACCGTTCACTTTCGCGTCATTTATTATATGTACACTCGCTTAAGTAGTTTATTAAAGAATCTCGAACGATTCTCGGAATTATTTCAGACGAATCAAAATTTAATAAATATATGCAAATAAATTTTCTTGTGGTTAACAAAAGAATTTGACCATTCCTGGTTTAAATAATAATAATAAAAAAGTATTAAAAAAGATATTGTCATGTTAACCTTTGTTACAATTTTTTTAAAACTATTGTATGTTCTAAAATATACCGTTTGTATCGGTGCAACCCTAAAACCACCCTATCTCACAACATTATGTAAAGGCATCGCTTCCCCTTAAGTGTCACCCTCATCTCGGTATTATATTTAAAACAATCTTCCCGCTTATTTATTTATATTAAGGCGAGGGTTTACACACGAAATATTCCCGTGATTTATACTCCTAAGATGCCATGCGTGTATTACCAGGATACCGGGCTCGCTATCAGAGTTAAATCATTAAAATGTACTTATTTATTCATTAATCCGTCCCCAGCGGGATACATCGAGAATAAATGCAAATGTATTAACTGTGGCTTTTTATTCACAGAAATTTGTATTTTTTGATACTATCCTACTATCAACGATTGAATACCAGTTTCCAATGAGCTGCTTTTGGTCAAAGATATGGAAATATGTAAGTAATGCCGTTATAAAGTGTCTTTATCATGTCGCAGAAGTAAAGGGTTTGTAGGTACGTATTATTTTCTCTGACTATCACTTGTTTCAATCAATGGCACACGACCTGGCTGCCAACACTTCCGGTCTTATGAAGAAATAAAAAAATTGGATCAATTCGTGAATCGCTTCAAAAGATGACCAGTTTTTTCAACGCGGGCTTCGTACGCTGCCCGAAAGATGGGAGAAAGTAGTGTACAGCGATGGACCATTCTTTAAATCATACACGTATAACCAGTTTTTTACAATAATGACTAGAATTTCATAAAAAAAACGGCGGAAGCAAAGTTGTTTACATAAAATATAAAAAAGTTTTTTGATTTTATTTTTTGATTGATTATTGTTTTTGTTGTTTCTTAGTTTGTTTGAAAAAATGTTTTTTGCTTACTGTATATTAATGATCTTAAATCTAAGATGTGGGCAGGGCCAGTATCATATAAAACGTATATGTCAGTTCGTGTTACGATGCGAATGATAGAAACATTTTTTGTTCAGAAAAAAATCTCTCTCTCGTAATGCTATGCTGTGTCAGAACATCTGTTCTACCGTGTGGCATCCTTAATTCTAGACAGGTCATGACGTTTTTCTGACTCTATGTATTATATATTGTCATGTGTACCTACAAGCTTAGAATGTTATTAATCTTTCGTAATGCTATTTGGGTCAGAACATCTGTTCTACCGTGTGGCATCCTTAGTCCTAGACAGGTCATGACGTTTTTCTGACTCTATGTATTATATATTGTGATGTGTACCTACAAGCTTAGAATGTTATTAATCTCTCGTAATGCTATTTGGGTCAGAACATCTGTTCTACCGTGTGGCATCCTTAGTCCTAGATAGGTCATGGCGTTTTTCTGACTCTATGTATTATATATTGTCATGTGTACCTACAAGCTTAGAATGTTATTAATCTCTCGTAATGCTATTTGGGTCAGAACATCTGTTCTACCTTGTGGCATCCTTAATTCTAGACGGGTCATGGCGTTTTTCCGACTCTATGTGTTATGTACCTACAAGCATAGTATGTTATTAATGATTTAAAATTGAGTTTTTGTATTTCTAGAAATAAATTTTTTGAGGCCCTGTCCTGGGAGTTCTTATGTAACCTAGATTGTCAAGTAAACATTTAATGTTTTCAACTCTTCCCTTTCTGTCGTTACGAATAAGTAATACGCGTTATAACAATCATTTGTTTTATTAAAGTCAGGCGTCGGGAATGTCATTAATTTAAAGTTATTTTGGAGATACTCATCATGGAAATTCGTACGAAAATCAAACTCCATCTTCAGATTGAAGCATTGATAAAAGTTTGAACCGTATTTCTCGGCTTTGTCAAGAATTAAACAAGATTTTATTGAAACGAGAATTTAAGATAAGTAATATCATTCGGGTCAAAAATTCAGGAACAATATCCTCTCGAAATAATTAATAATTATTTTAAACTTTTGGCATCTACAATAACATTCATTTAACAAATATCTTTTTGCCAAATTCGACATTTTGATTGATAATAAATTATTATTAAAAGTTGTTGAACAAGAATTTTGTGATTTGATTGATTATTTCAATAAATGTTTTGTGTATTCAATGATTTTTAAAAATTATTTTGGTAAATGTTGCCTTTTTCTGTACTGAACGAAAACTGCACTCATTTTAATAATTAACACTTATTACAAGCCTAACATAAAATTAGGTAAAATAGGGTTTTTTTAATATCAAAGTGTAAGTAGTATTTCTGGAGAGGAACCGTAGAAGAATATGTTTAATATAAGGCTGGGAGAGAGGGTAGGGTGTGTAAAGTAAGAAGGTGGAACATAAAGCAAAATTTCTATTCCTTTATCCTCCGTTATAATAATCAGAGTCTCATATAGAGATACTGAGAAATATTTCCAACAGGGTGACTTGAGGGCGAATTTTCATTTCACGTTTTTATTTTTTTGTGAGACAGTCACAACAGTGGTATTTTAATGGAATTTACCTATCTTATATTTATGCTGGGTATGTATTTTAAATTACAAATAAAGGAGGCATATCATTGCCGGAAAGGCAAAAGGGCCAAAGTGCCATTTTGTAAAGTTTACAGCAGAACCCTTTAAAGTTTTTTGTTTTACAATAAAATTCATAACTCTGGTACCTGGTTGAATTTTGAAAAAAAAGTTTACTTGAGTAACTTAAAGCTCTCACTGAGCTAAAGCGTTAAAAAGCTGAAAATTCCCAAACTTGTGTCGCTTGAGTCAAGCTTTCTCCCAAATGGTAAATATATTTTAGATGGCTGAAAGGCCAGAAAAGTCTTCAGAATCAAACGAGAGATAGAACATTCGATGCAGAGAAAAAAATCGAAACTGCATATTTAACTCATTGAACCAATGTGTCGCTTAAGACTTTTTGCCTTTCCAGTGACGACATGTTTTAGAAGATGTGTTTTTTTATCACCTTTCATAAGACAGCCTTTAAAACAATTTTTGTAAGGTTAACCAAACATAAATCAACGTTTAATTAATTTGTACGAAATATTTATGATATTACAGATCAAAAAACTCAAAATCATAATTTTATGGATATACGAGTATAGTGTGCATGTAATGTTAAACAACTTATAAATGTGTAATATCATAGAACTAAAAAAAAGGTCAATTTTTAGATCCACCGAATTTAATATTACGGTGATAAAGTTTACTTTCGAGTTTACTGGAAATATATCTAATATTGAACTACTGGACAAATTTAACTGATTATTAAAAATGTGACTATTAATTTTAATGGCTTTCTTTATTTATAGTGGTTCTAAATTATTTAATCTGTTACTACGACCATTTTTATGGAGAATATGAGCACCGATGCTTTTATTGAAGATATGATCTTTTTCAATAAAATGATTGGCGAATTTTTGTTTGGTTTAATTTTGTAACTTAAGCCAAGCAAAACCGGTCGGTCATAAAAAAGAAAATAAAATCTGCGGTTTTGTACATAGTTTTTTTTCTTCATTTAAATTAATGAATTATATATTTATAGTGAAATGGTTAATTTTAACAAAATTAATTAGATCTTATTTATCAGCATTTGAAAAAACCTGAGATTTTCTCCATTTGTAGCTGGGAACAACACTTCAATTTATCGAATCGTTAAAAAGGTATCAGCATGTCAAACAGGTGTATCAATGCCTCCATCCTGTGTTCCCTGTACCGTCTACCTTTCCATTTGAGTAACACGAGCTTAAACCTACTTCATTCCTAAGGTGATATATGTCCCGCGCTTAGCGCCTTGCAGAACACATACCTTTCCGAGACACTCCTTCTCCTTCCCACCCCGTATCTGTGACTCTACAGTGTACTCTGACAGTAGCTCGTGGCTATACGAGTACGTTACCCACTCTCTATACAGTTTACTTGGTTGAGTTATTCAGCCTCCCGATAACCGCTCCATAAATTCTTACGCACCCCAAATTCCCCCCGTGTACCTACTCACTGTACTCAGTGGACATAAGACGTGGGAAATATTTTCTCTCTTTTAAATTCTGCTTTAATTCATAAACAATTGGTGACTTTATGTCGATACTCTAGTTCAAATTAAAAAAAAAAAACAATCTTATCAAATCTCCACCTACCTAATTAAGTACCTATCTATACATTATTCAATATTTGAAATGGAACAAATATTATTTTTTGGCTAGTCAAGTTGTGTCCCGTAATTTTTCATGGGTAACAAACATTTAGCAATAAAAACAACTTTAAAAATGATGATTCTGAAACTGTTTTTGTGATCATCGTTTTCATAAATTTTCTTATTTCATTAAAAAGTTTAAAATTTAAATATTTTAATTTCAAATTTTTAACTAGTTTCTCTCTGATGTTCTCTCTGTTATGCTGTATCGACATATTTAATTGCAACTTTTAACGGACACTACCTATTTATTTTTTTAAGAAACTTATAGATAAACAAAAACTGTATATTTGTGAAACAAAATTTATTAAGAAAAATCGATAACATATCCATCGGATTAGAAACCATCAGTTTCAATTTTTTTTCTCCCATAAAAAACATTTTTAAGATGTTGGTTTAGACAATTGGTTTAATTTTATGAAAATTACTTTCATGCAGGTATTTGATTTTGTATTATGTTAACGTTTAACTATCACAAAAAATAAAAACTCTATATAAATCCTATACCGAAAACACACTCAAATTACAGATATGGGTAGGTAACTAAAAAACAGTCAGTTTTTATGGTACTTATGATCTGGTCTAAAGGTCAAGTGAATTGAGCTATTCATGTTTTCATAAAACGAAGATAAATAATTGACATTGGTCCTACGCACTTTCAATTTAAATGAATGTCAACAAAACGTCAAAAAAGTTCAGTTTTTAACACAATTTTAGTAAATCCGTAAGTTTTTCGGGTATTTTCCGCCCACCATCATTTAAGGCTCTTTCCCGGCCGTGAAGCCTCCCCCCTCCACGGCAGACCGTGGATATCTTAATAAGATTCATGAAAGGCTGTCATATATTATATCCTTCCAGTCCTCTATCTCTTTATATTATCCTGGTAACAGAGGGACGGCACTATTTTGAATATGCGGTAAACATGTCACTGAATATTTTTGGAAAAAAAACAGTTTCTTTAATAATAATGCTTAGAAATCAATATTGATGAAAATAACTATTGATTACCTTTACCCACAGTATTTGAAACTTGAAATTTAAAAAATTACGTGTTTGTCAATTTTTTTTGCATAAAATATTTTTTTATGGTTATGGAGCTTCCATTAAATATAGTAATATATTTTGTGGTGTCTACAAATTATAATAAATTCGTAAGATTTACTCAAATTTTAGATATTTATTTCTGTTATATTAAGTATTTATGTGATATCTATTGAATATAGAAATGTTCTTCCAAAACAGGTATTTAGAATAACGGCTGGATAAAATAAAGTAACGTTTTATTTAATTCTAATTAAACAAATTTAAAGGTTTTCGAAAATTGAGTTAAAGAAATGTCAAATAATTTAAAAAATATTACGTAGATACCTGATAAAAACTTCGTGTGCTGAAAATAACCTGATATTACACATCAAACATCTTTAGAAATTTAAGTTATAACGATCGAGTAAAAATATAGTGACGTTAGAATCCCGGGCTTAAAACGTTGAGATGGCAGGATACAGCATCTTTCATCCCAGCGCGCGCCGGTAAACTGCACACACATACTTTCCTTCCGATATTAAATAAAGTTATGACCATAAATATTCCTTCTGTTAAACTCCGAAACAATATTCCGCGCCGTGTGAATATTCCCTTTTTCAGGAACTTCCCCACATTCCGCGTGTGCTAAGTCTTCATCAACCCCATCCCTTAATATACAGCCTCGGAGTACACAGCTTCACATATTATATTGTGTGGAAGTATACTTAGAATTCACAAACATAAAGATTAATCTACTTTACATTAATGAAATATATTTTTTCTGCAATGCGGAAATTATTTCTCACTAACCGAGTTCTTTAGTACACAATTAACTAGACTAACAGATAAAAACCCGCTTCCGCGGGCCGCTATTACCTTTTGTTTGGGCTGGGCCCAATTCAAGTGGTGGTAACCATTTATAGGGTTTAGCCCTATTGTACGACTAGCAACTGCCAACGCATGGTATAACGTTCTTACTTAAAATGTTTCGGTATATAAAAATGATATTATCGATGAACATTTATCAAGTAATTCATCGCGTATATACAAATAAAATTAATTAATGTTAAAATAAACATTTTTAACAAACGCTATCTCTGATAGCGGCTTTGAATCTATCTGAGTCGCTAGCGGTTTAGTTTTGACACACGTCAAGGACGCTAGTTACTGGTTTAGTCACGATACACACATCAAAAGGAACATAGTGAATAAATCGTAAAGGACCATAATCGGAAGAAAATTTCAAACTTTTTTAGGCATGAGCAATTTTTTCATCGAACGTGGCAGAAGACGGCTTAAAGTATTAATACTATCAGATTGAAGTAATAGTATTTTGCTTTGGCATATGATCCAAACATAATTGATTCCTTATAGGTGTAATTTATCGATGTTCGGGCGTTCGTGAGTTTTGTCACGTGTATATCGCGCGGTTAGAAGAAAAAAATCGAAAATAAGTGGTTCATTTTAATCGTACAATAAAATTGACAATATTTTTTATTATGTAAGAACCCTGGTCAAGGAATCGAATTTTGTGAGAACTCACGGCCTCAGAAAGATTAACTTAATAACACTCCGCATCTCTGGATTTGAATATTTAATCAAAAGAAGAATAAAAAGTAAATATTGGACAAGGTTTGAAAATCAGGTAAATATTTTAAATACGTTCTTCTGTATATCCTACATGTTACATGACAACAGTTCCGCATTTCGAAGGCATTTGCAATCTGTCGCAATGTCTATCTGTTTATAAGAAATATCGATTCCTATAGTAATAACAATGAAAACAATAATAATATTTGGCTAATTTTTATGGAGCCATTTTTGTGAATATCACCCCTAAGGCGCTTAGCTAAGCTAAAAAACTCTGGTTCAAATTACCAAAAAAATATCGAAATACTTAAAAATATAACTAGAATTACCTTTGAAAAGGTTAAAAACACTATTTACATTTAAAATAAAATTTATCGTCAATTGCTGATATGCACATATGTTGTGGGCTGTGAAAAACCTCATATCATCATACAAAGAGTATACATGCCGATATTGAATGTTTACTGATCAAAAATAAACTACCCTCCTTATTTCTGCAGGTGTCTTTTTTGTTGAGAAGCAGATAACACAATCGTTTTCGTTCTTATCGTATCATAAATATTTACGAGATGTAATAATTATAATTATCTCTAAAACCAAAACAAATAAATAAGTTATCCACTACCCTCATACATAATTATCGAGATCCTGTTAATAAAAACAATAAACCTAATTCGCTTTGCCTCTTGAATGAGAAAGTTCCCAAGAAAACGTCTGAGATAACAGGTTAATTGAAATCTGAGTCGATCGCACCGCGCGCTTTAGACCCCCTGCGAATAATCTTTAGATTTATCGCCATTTTAATTCGGGAGTTGAGTAAGTTGTGAGGGGTGGTGTGGTGGGGGTGGGGGCAGGTGGAAGGTGGAAGGTGTCGGTGGTGGAGGGCTGAAGAGCCACGGGAGGTGCTAGTGTTTGTTATAATGTGATTTAGTCTAGATATATCATAATAAGCCACGCTTACTTCACCGCTTCTCACTGAGGTACACTGGGATGACGGCAGGGCCGAACTGCTGGAAATCAGAAATATATTGTATGGACCAAGTTGTATGAGCCTAAATGAGTCAGCATTTTGTTTTCTTACCTCAACTTTCATCTGGGATAATGGGCAACATAAATTCCAAATTTTATCTGATGGGACATTTTTACTATCCATCTAATCACTGGCTCACTCTTCGTTCAAGTAATAATGTTACCCCTGCAATCTCGATCCACCACTCTTCATACTTTCCTTCACATGTACACCCTCTCACCCAAGTTCGTTTTCACGTTATAAGGAAAAAAAAAACAACAAAGAATTTTATTATCAACTTGCACTGGCTGGAAGTTATTTTCTCCAGCCTATATTTAAGGCTCTCTACATTGTCGAAAAGGTTCAGTAAAAATATTGCTAAATAAATCTACGATTCATTTGAAAATTTAAACTGGAAATCGAAAAAAAAAAATAATGCAGCCCTGCTACCCAAACACAAAGCGTTACTCACGTTTTTGTGTGTTCTTCGATTTTTTACTTTTGAAAAAAATGGATCAAAGAATATATATTAAATTTTGCGTTAAAAATGGAATAAAGTGCTCCAACGCACTGAAAATGTTGACTGTGGCATTCGGCGAGTCTACTTTGTCTCAAAAAGTGTTTATAAGTGGTACAAGCGCTTTACAGAAGGCCGAGAAGATGTTAATGACGATGAGCGTCCTGAAGTTGTGGAAAAACAAATCATGGATTTTATTCTTTGATACATTTGTTCAAAAGTAATAAATCGAAGAACACACAAAAACGTGACTAACCTTTCCAGTTGTCAAAAATAAACCACTAAAATGGCTGATAATGCTAACATATGATAAACATATGTGTACCAACATAATAAATGAAAAAAATCGATAATCGAATGTACAAAGCCCGCGAAAATTCAAAATTCACCTTTTCTTTTGAACAGGCTATGTATGTGTTTTTTGCTTGATGCCTAGCAATGAACATATTTATATTGTTGAAATCAAAATTAACTTTAAAGCATAAAATGATTTTTTTAAACGTTTAAATCATATCAATAACAAGAAATAAGATGGCAGCTAAATCGGAGGAAAATTGAAAACATAATAAAAATAATCTTCAGTGAAAAATATGAGATCGATTAAAATACCGGTTTCATATAAGGTATCAATGGCTGAATGGTTAAAGCGTTACTCCTCGGTTAAAGTAGAGGATCCGAGTTCGAGTTTCGGTTGTGACCAGTGTTTTTTTATTTTCTGTTTAATATTTGTGTCGTTGATTATTGTTATTATTTACATAGCTTAAAATTAACCTAAATCAATTTTTATCATTGGAATATTGTATTAACTGTTTGATTGGGTGCATTAACGCCAACGTCCGTAAAAACCGCAAATTCACCGAATCACAATGACCAGCATTTCATAAGAATATTATTTGAAAACAAACTTTTTATTAGACAAAAAAAAACCGCAAGTCCTTGAAAAAATCATAAATTTATCAATTTCATTCGAATAACGTGATTTCAATGTCGCAAAAACCTAACCAACTCGCATTTGTGCATCTATTCTATACTTTATTTGAGGACAATAACTTTTCCCCATTTCTGCTCGCCCTTATTTCCTTTTAGTTTTCCGATGCGTCCACCCGTTAGCTAATAATATAATTCCTGGTGGCTCGTAAATCTTAACTTTTAGGAGAAAACGGCGGTGGAGGGGATTAAAGATCAGTAATCTTGCGGGATGGATGAGTTATGGCCGCGCTTTCTTACTCTTCCTCTTCCCTTCTACTTGCACCGGGCACCCCAGCGGGCCCAGAACTCCCCCACGGCATCACACCTTGCCAAGTGGGGGTAAGAGAGGTAAATGGGATGAAGGGTTAATTGCTTCACTTCAAGGATATTCGCTTTCTTTTCTATAGATTTTTACTATCGCTGTGTTAGCTTTGCACACTATGAATATTATTATAATATCTACGTTTTATAAACCGGTTTCTCTCGAGATTCGGAATAAAAAATATGGCGTCTTGTTTAATTTTTTTATCGTTAGTTGGATGCTTAAAGCTACATAGCCCACGATGGAAATGATTCTTTACTTTATGGTCTTAATTGTTATTGTCTCCTATTTTGTAGGTCATCTACACATATTTAGAAATTGATCTAAGTAAAAAAAACAGGACCACAGGACTAACAAATGGATCCACCAGAAAACAACAGAAACAGATGACATCATTAAAGAGTTTGCCTAACTCAAGTAAGCATGGGTTGAAACATGATGATGAATGAAGAAACTAATGGCTCGCTGATCTGACGACTTCATATAAGTAATTGGTCTAAGCAGGAAGTGATGAATAACTTGGATTCCTATGCGGCCAATACTAAACTCGTAACTTTCGACGACGATGATTATGAAAGAAATTCCAAGCAAAACTAGTAGGTTTAAAAAATAGAGCGTTCTTATAAGCTCTCTAAGTAATTCGTTTTTCAAAAAAATATCAAAAAGACATACATTTTTAACACTTTCCGTAGTACAGAAAGCTTAACAATGAGGCTTAGTCGCACTAAGTCAACACTTATACAAATATTGAGATATCTCTCACAAAGACACTGAGGTGTCATATGTGTTATTTACGGCACGCATAGAAGGTTCATATTTTGTCTAACGTTAGCTAGGCTAAGCACAATAAATCACTATGAGAGGATTTTCGTAGCCCTAAATAAAACGATTTGCTTAACTAATCATGTAGATTTATCACTTTATACACAAACAAATATCTGATCAAATGATCTCTGCGTACGTACAATAATGTATAACTCAAACATTTTACAAATGATAATTAACTATACAAAATTTACTTTATGAGTATGTACGTTCCTTAATGGTAAGAACTTTTTAAGTTTGGAACTAATGTTAGTTAAAATGTTCATATTTTAAATTTCTATGTACCTAGTAAATTGGAATTGGGTGGATTAATTAAAGTCATTTTTCCTTGGTAAGTCAAGTTGCACTCAATGATTCTCCACGGGTAACACCTAGTATATAATTATTTACGCGTATCTCATCGATAGATTATTATTCCACCTTGATAAAGAAGCTTTTGTTCTAAATGGAATGTTTGTCTAAAAAATATTTGATTGAGTTATTGTTTTCGGTGTATCTTTATTCAATGAAAGAAAAAGGTAAAAAAATGCAACCGTGGCTGTTGAATTAGTTTCAATATGTAGAGAACTGAAAGTTGAAAATTGCAATTTAACATAGGTATTATTATTAATATGTTAAAGAGGGCACTGTTATTTTCAAAAATATTTGGCTTTAAACATTTTTATTTTATTTTTAAATCCGCCAAACGAGAGACTCCTAGTTAAATTTTCGGTTTCACCCTTAACTTTGTTCTTTTTGTGTGTGTTTTTATAATTCAAAGTATTTGATTAAAATTAATATTGTTTTAATAATTAATAAATAAAAATATGTATAATGCTTAAACTTGTGTACGAATTTACGTATTATGATCAGAACTTGAAAAGCACTTTTAAAAAAAAAATATTTGACGCATGAAATAAACGTGATGTTTTTGTTTCATTGAAAGGAATAAGGCAAATATACCGTGAATATATAAATCTTGGAAAAATTAAAAGGTTTATTTTACAAAACAAAATTTAATATATTATTTTTGTAAAATACACAGTCAACTTTTCATTGTTATGATCGTCTTTGTTCCGTTTCTAATCTTGGATCCGGTGAAATAAAAGTTTATCTTATGACCAGGCCGTAATGAATTAGTTTTCTTTCCAAGAATCACCTTCACCTTCACCTGGCTTGAAGTTGGCTGAAGCTACAATATTTTCGGGACTCGCGTAAATCTTTTACATTACAATATCAAAACGCTTTATTTTAATGGGAAGATATGAGATTTGGCCAACAGGGTGCTTCAAAATATTTATTGTTTTGTATTATGTATTTTGTTACCATTTTCATATTGTGGGCGATTAAATAATAACATTATATTGTTTTTATATATGACGTATGGCAATTATACTTTAAATTGAGTGTGTCATTAGAAAAAAAGGAACAAAAACCTTCTACATAAAACCAAAATGAGAACAAATAATGAAATGAAAGACATCGATAAAACTATTAATCATGAATATAGGTACATACCAGTAAATACTAACTAAAATAAATACACCATATCATACAATTCCAATTATGGTAAATGATTTTTTTTCGGAATCGATAAAGTTTTTTTCACCTTTTAACGTAGGTTACATTTAGATAAGACCTCGTTTAATCAGATAGATGAAGTCGAGTTATAAAAACACGTTTGTGCGTCAGAAAGCTCTTATTTTAACATAAACATATATTATTGATCAGATTTAAAAAAAAAAGTTTTTGTGTAACTGCAAAATTTACTGTGATCTTTTATAGTGAATACTATGTTTTAGTACTTTGTTAGTTTAGTTAACTGAGAGAAAAAATAAAGACATAACTACCATAAAAATAAAGAAAAATAATGAAATAACCACCAGAATTATTTATTCACGAATATGTATTCACAAGCGATAACATTTAGTTGCATCCCCCTGTATGTCCGTATCAGTACATTTCCAAGGCTTTCCCCACAAAGCAAAAGTGTTATATACGCCATTGGGGTGTAGTTTATCCCTTATCTCGCAATAATGTATTACCGACGTTACACAACAATATTATTATACGAGCAATGTAACATTTTTATGATTGTTTGCGCCACCGCTAGATGGCACTCCATTGTTTTTTGAGATCCCAGATTCGCCTTAAAAACAGAAGCATAAAGATAATTCACCAGGAAAGACTACATTGGGTATTATTTATGCCGGAATAGCTTATTTTAGGTGGGAAGGAACCTACGAGCAGAATGGATGGGCCGTATACTGTCTCCAGTATCAGATTCAAGGCGTAATATTGCTTTACGGTGGCGCACTATTTTAAAGTAAATAAATTCGCTTTCCTCTGCCGGATCTGAGACGTAATAACGTGGCATTATGTTTATGATAGAAGTAATAAACATTAAGATGATGCCCACTAAAAGCTTTGAGTAATGCGTTTGACCTTTTTTATGATTTATTTTTTAATGGGGAATTTTCTTCGCCCTTATCTATCTGGTCTAGGTTAATAAGTGTTTGGGGAACATGCAGGATGGAGTTCGGCTGAACTCGAGGTTAATTTCACATGGACTATTGGGATGGACGTCATATTATCGAAGTCACTTTAATTAATTTATCTTATTCGCATATCTGTGGAAAAACACGGTTCAACAAGATCTAATACAGATTTTAGGAACTTAATAGAGACTTATTATCACCACGATGTAACTAGAGTAAGAAACCTTAGCATTGACCTTATTTTCCAGATGTTGGTGATACGTCGTGGACCCGACAATTTTATAAAGATTGATATCTATACTGGTATCTAATCGCGAACAACTGTTATTTTTACAACCAAATAACCATAAATGAGTGTGTGACATTTCTTTTATTCAATCAATTTGATAAAATGCAATCTTTTGTTTAGGATGGCCAAAAAATTTCACACTTCATATACACACAAAAGTGTATTTGGACATAAAATTGTTATTTGTATGTTTTTTATATTGGTTTTGAGTTAAGGGTACATTTCCGAAAACCACATTAATATCCAAATTTGAAATACTGACTTTGTATTCTGAGGAACAAATTACATGAGGAATTGGGGTTGGGTATTTTTTTAGATACAGGGGACATGTAATTTGTTTATTTAATATATAAATATATTAAATAAACAATAAAACCTTTTATTACACACACACACATATATATACAACCAAGGCAAAAGGGCTGAAGTGCCATTTTAGAAGTTTACACCGGAGCACTTTGAAGTTTTTTTGTTTTAGAAATACAATTCTTCAGTACCTGATTGGATTTTGAAAAAAAAAGTTAACCCAGGTAACTCAATGCTATCACAGAGTTACCTGAAAACTAAAAAATCCGAAACTTGTGTCGATTGAGTCAAGCCTTCTCCCGAATGGTAAATATATTTTAGATAAAGAGCCACAAAAGTCTTCAGAATCAAACGAGAGTCAGAATATCCGACGCAGAAAAACGTGATCAAAACAGCATATTTAACTCACTTTTGACCAAAGTGTCGCTTAAGTCCTTATATTTTCCAGCGCCGATATTAAAAATTAAACAACAATTCTGTAGTTTTTGTAGGTTTATCAGTATAACACTAGTATCCCCAAGTGATGTCACTAATAGAGTAAAGTCAAAAACAGTTAATTTAATCCTCGTTGGGTCCACCCCTAGCAGGGGGTGATAGGTGGTTTCAACCCAGTGAGGTGGAGCAAGGCAAATGGTACGGGCGCAGCAATTAGTGAGACACTAAATTGTTTTTGCTGTTTCACGACAACACATTATAGTTTCACTTATCCTAGCTGCATCGTGTTGCACTGCATGATCGGGTAGTATATATGAAAAACTACCCGCTAAAAGCTCTGTTAGGAAGGTTTCTTGGAAATTTCCCTACGAAGAAAGAAAGCATTCCAGCGGAAAAATTACAAATAAAATGTTATGCTTGAAGGCTGATCACAATTTGATTTAAAAAATCTGAAACTCTCGAAGACTCTAACGGGGGTCGTTTAACTATTCGTCAATTTGATTGCCAATCGGTAGTGATGGAGATCAAAACACTTCAACCTAAATGTTTAAAAAAATTGAATGTTTAATCACATGGCTAATTGATTAATTTATTTAACTGCTTTCTGTAAAAAAAATTTCGACTAAAAAATATATCGGTTATTTTAAAATATTCTTGAAAACCTTTACTTTTCGTATAGTTTTTAAGATGTGATTAGAATATTATGTTTACATGATAAAAATAAACTATTGTCCTCTCAAGTTAAAAATAAGCAAAACGATTCAAATTTACTAATTTTAGCGATGACCAGACTGGCTTGAATATAATATAGGCCCATGGAATAGAAAAAATATCTTACTTCTCATGAAACTATTTTTCCTTTTACCGATAATATGTTTTTATTTTTTATATACAGATTAAAAATCAGAGAAAATGAAGTATTGTAACATGGTGACTATAGTTTCCTTGTTAACAAAAAACAGAACAAACCAAAATATCGATAAATCGTATTTTCCAGAATGACAAATTCTTAAATCCTGCAGAGATTTTTTGTCCTTTGGTTTTAAACATCCATTAAAGTTAATACCTGTAAGCAGCCCCAGCCGTCAATACCGGTACGCCACTCTGTGACGCCAGCTGGAAAATCTTACCTCCACAGAGATGACAGTTCCAAATAGCGGATGCTGTCGCTATCTAAAGGCAACTTATTTCATCTTTAAAATTCTGCAAGCTTTTGTAATTTTGCTAAAGGTGGTTGTGTCAACGAAGTCAAATTTAAAATTAATTCCGTTTTTGTTAATCTATTTTATTTTCTTTGGGCACTAGAAATTATTTTTCTTCTTTCAATGTATCTAAATATGATTTTTTAGCTTACGATAAGGGAAACATATACAGAACGAGAATATCTGGGAAGGGTTTGGCCGTAGCGAGTGGTTCTCTATTCCAGATTCTAGTATGAAGGAATCAGGTGTCATTGTAAATAATGGTAGAAATAGAAGAATTAATTCAAATATTGTTTTAGTACATCTCACTGACTTAGGAAATGTAAATTGGATAAATTTTTTTTTTAACAATTTGCATGAAACTGAAATGTAGAAAACAATACCAAAACAATTATTTAAAAATAATCAAATACGTTACTTATGTTAATTTGATAATCACGTAGGTACACAGTTGATTTCAACAATGGCGTCCAGATATTATTATTCTAAAAAAGCAATCGACCTGTAAATTAAACCTTATTATTTTTATATTCCATTTAAAAAAAAATGTATTGAGAATCGCAAATATTCAAACAAACAAAAAAAATCTTCTTTTGAGGGACAACAAAATTACGTTACTTTTAATATCGTTTAATACATTTATCAATATATTTTCAACACGTATATTGAATGAAGGTATTGATAGTTCTTTGTCCCTCTGAGATTTCACGAAGTGCTCCACACGTATCCCTCCAAAGCGAGATAGAAAACGCGAAACGAAGGACCAATCGTTAAAAGTGACAATAAAAATAAAAGTGGGAATAACTCTGGCAGCCAGCCACGGTGTTATCTCTGGGAGGAAATTAAGAAGCCGCTGAACATACGTATCGGTCCCGTCGTTTGCGCACTTAAAAGTAAATAAATTCCTTATATTTCTCCACTGGCCGGGGGTACTAGTAGTACCTAGTGGTGGGTAGGTACTCGTGCTGGGGCGCTGGAGCCTTTGATGACTGCCTCCAAGATGGCGAGCGCCGAGGAACCGGATATGGCCTTATCTCCCGCGCGCCTTGTTCCATTTTTGAAATATATTTTTTTATATCGGCAGATGTCAGCACCGGCGGCTGTCAAACGCCGGGACTTTACGACTCGCGTGGCGGTTCACTCGCCAAATAATTGACTGGGAAGGCGACTAATTTACTCCTGTTACAAGTAATCAAGGCGCAGATAACGCTCTGGTTTTAAGGGCTGTTTTCTGAGAGCTTTTGAATGTTTCAAAAATATCTCCTTAGTTTCTTGCTCAGACCATTTGTCAGCCATGCATATGAGTGATATGCATGGCTGACAAATGGTCTTCATTGTAAAAAGGCATATGTTTGTGGTACTGGGTATAATTATTACTTCTATTCATCTGTACTTTATTATATTAAAAAAATATACATTATTCTCTTCTGTTATCAAAATAACATTCCCGGAATCATTACAACATAAAAAATAATTCTTCCATGTTTTTTTAAGTTGCGCTATTTATTCCGAACATAATAGAGATAAGACGAAAAACTTTAAACAATTTTATTGATTTATTAATACAATATATCTAAAATTAAAAATTGTATGGTAAGCCAAAAAAGTTTCTTAATCTAAACAATTTAACAGTTCAATAGAGTTATAATATAAAATTTCGTCGGTATATAATAATCATAATAATAAAGAGAGTCAAATAAAAAGGGAAAGATAAATTATACTACACCTTAAAGGAATACATAACACTAGCAGACTGAACTTTACGAATCCTTCTCCTTTCTTCTTTCTTTTTCTCTTCTTTTCTGTGTTTCTCTTACCCTTTATAATGTTGACGTTTTAATGTAATGTGTTTTGTATCGAGTTGTACACTTCATAATGTTCACATTTTAATACACGTGTTATTTTTCTTGTAAGAAATAGGATACACCTATCAGCTTAACCCTTTGTGCTTTATTAAAAAATATATGATGCATAATAAAGATTTTGAAAATTTCCTTAAGTCTAAACTTCAACTCGAATGTTTTACGTGAGATTCTTTTTACTTGGTAGAATAACATTTTCGCTAATCAATATTATGGATTTAATAATATTTTCTAAAATTATATCAAATAAGTGAATAAATACAAAAGCATTTTTACATACATTGGTAGGTATTCTTTAAATTGAATAGGCATACTTTTCCATTGTTAAATATCACCCTAATATCTCATGTTTGGAGGTTTTAGTTGAGATAAATCTTTATTCTTTGTACATTCTATTATTGCGTCCCCCAACTCCGAGATCAACATTCGTACAAAGATTTCAGTTAAAGAACTTTGACAGGAAATTAACTTCTCAAAAATGATGCGGTCTAAGAACGGTCCTAGATTTATCTGGAACTGGAAACGTATCAGATTATTTTACTTTTGTATTATTCACTTTGTTACTATTTTCTCATTTAATAAACTTCTTTGATTGATACCGAGAACAGTTGAATCGGTAAAAAAATAACAATTCAAGTTATCCACTGTATATTAACATACATAAAAAGTACGTAAAGTTTTTTTTTAATGCTCAATTATTAAATTCTACTCCGTACTTATGTTTATGCAACATCTCGTGTATGTAGTTTCAATGAAATGTTAAATTGTCCTTAAAATTGAAAGTGAAAAGCATAATTTGAAAATAATAACTGTTCATTCTGCAAAAAGCAAACCTACCGATTAATAAACTTATCTGTGCATCGGAGGCATCACTAGTGTAGATTTTGTGGATACGGTGTAAAAATGGTTTGTTTGTCATTTTGCTTTCTATACAAACAAGTTTTGTCGAAATCTATACATCTTTAAACCACTGAAAACATAATATCTAGCAGTATGATCTCGTATATCGACTTCAAAGAAAACTGATGCCGTCAATTAACAGAAAACTTTTTGACTCTCACACCTCTGACAGCCAATCAAATCATATTATCGGCTTAAGAAATAATTACAGGAAAAGTTTGATAATTTTTCACACAAATGAGGGTAGTTAAATTATCGAAAAAAAATCAGCCTCTACAAATATGCCCACAACACACTTTGTGTTTAATCTTCAGGGCTTTGTAACAGTTATTTTCAATTTAATAAAAAGTATTTGTTCAATTTAGAATTCCGCTAAAATAAAACATTATTTTATAAAGAAATTAAAATAAAATAATTAGCTAACTTTGGTGTAGTTTGCAATTTTCCTGTTATTTTTAGTAACTTTTTTTCATGAATATATATTTTTTTAAATACTAAAACCATATTTATGAATTCCAGTCATCCCCTGCTTGGTGCAATGAAATGAACACAGCTGATAAGCGACACCTTCTTTCTTAGCATTGTTGGGGAGTAGGGGGATGAATCACCGACCATCTCATCAGGTGAGGGTGGGAGGGTGCACAATTCCTTTTTTAATTCACCCGCCCAGTGAGGCTTCTAACACTGATGACATCTAGCGGATGACTTGATGCTGTATCCGGTGGAACATGGATAGCGGAAGAGGTTGGGGATGTCCCGGGAAGACATTGTACGAGTGAATCAAATACTTGAGTCGACAATGATAGTCGGGTGTGTTTAAAACGATTTGAAACGACCAGCGTAATAATAGCCCAACCCTCACATTTTTATAAAATCACGTTTTTGATTCAATTCACACTTATGTATTTGTGATATTTCATGAAAAAATTATCAACCTTATTTTTTACAGAAATAAATATGTTGCTTTAAACACTGGTTGGATCAAAAAAACACACAAAGCGTGATATTTACAAATATTTTACAACTTTATCCTAAAAAATAAATAAAAACAAACAAGGTTGATAAAAAAAAAAATACCTAACACACAGTAACTATTTCTATTCATAGTTCTAGTTTTCATTTACATTTATTACGTTTGCACGATTTTAGACCACTCCTGCACTGGAGGCTTCATTTGTGAATATGGATAAAGCAAAAGTATGTTGTTTAGATTTTCACTCTCTTTCCCTTCTTCTCCCTCAAAAAGTGAAGTTGTGGTAAATTAGTTATTCAATATTTAAAAAAAAAATATTCAATATTTTCCTTAATTATTTTTTTAATTAAATGTCTTGATTTATATCAAACAAATATTGTAACAGTGGTAAAACGTGTTATTATTCTCAAGGTTATAATTAATTTAGTCAAAATATATCTCTCATTGATAACAGATTAAATGTCTAGCATGAACAGAGATTTTGGGAAGGAAAGCTCATATTTATTTCACCTAAATAATTCTGGGTTCAGTGAATTAGCCAAGGTATGAAAATCAGGGATGGATTCAGAAGTAAATAAAATTTTATAAGCATGTCTCTTTTTTTATACCCATTTTTCTCAAATCTAAGTTAATACATCTCTCTGATCGTTAGGCAGAGGAATCTTTTCAAATGTAGTTTCCTGATGTGTTTTCTTTGATCCCACTTCCGTAAAGCCAATAGACCTTTATAAGGTGTCACATAAAACAAAAAGGTAAAATACCTACGTCCATAAACATACTTTTAAATGGTGTTCAATATGAATGTTATGTGGCGATATTAATAATGAATAAGAAGTAGAAGCTCTCAGCAAGCACGTGAAACAATATTAGCTACACCCGCATGGAAAAAACGGCGTCAAATCAAATATCGCCATCTTGGACTCTCAGACAGACGCCAAGATCGAATTATTTGAACCCAAAGCTATTGAATTAATGTCAATATTTAGTGGTGGCTCGTAAATTTTATGTAAACTATGGTGCCAACATTAAAATAACGTCATTAATCATTATTTAGAATTTTGAAACTGATGAAAAAACCGTTAGAAAGTGGTCAGGTCGAAAATAAATTACTGTAAATAAGTTACAAAGGTGTTAGTTATAAGTAACGATTTTGTTGGAGCCGAAAATAATTAACAAATTTTTTTAAAAATTGAATTTTTTTTACAAAGATTTTTTAGGCAATGTAGGGTTTACTTAACGAAAGTCAAGAGAAATCCTGAAAATATTAGTACCAAATTTATTTTTGGAAAAAAACCTAAAACGGTTTACGGCGACATCATTAAAATGCGTATTTTTTTAAATCTTAGCATTTAAGCACACTCAAAAGTTATGAGCCGCCAAGGTACATATCGAAAAACGAAGACCAATTCATATATACCATCTTGAATCCTTAGAAAGATGTTAAATCAGTTTCCTTGAACCGTAAAATCATAAAAATAGCCCCCACATTGAAAATTAATATCCGCCATTTTGAATCTTCAAGCAGTGCCGAAATCGGATACCTCAAAGTAAAATTCCATGTATCTGACTGATTTCGAAAAACGGCATTTCTAATAAGTACCTACGACTGAGCAAGTAAAGCCTAATTATTCGGGTTTCATTTAATCATCTGTTGACATTTTCGGATATTTATTTAAAGTTTATTTTGATTTAAATCGATTAAGGTAATATTTTTTTTACGATTTCTCTATGAATTAAGTAATATGTCATTAAAAAAGTGTACTAAATTTCTCACTAAACCGGGAGTTTGTTAGTAGAAAAAATTGTTTGTTAATGGAAAAGTTATCCAGTACATATCATATTACGTATTCACTTTCATATTTGAATTTAAAAATGAGTAAGTGTGTGATAAGTCAATTTTTGAACACACCTTCCCAGTGCTATTATTTTCCACGTGTAGAAAAAAAAAAACTCTCTAACAGCTAACAGGCACCCTTATTATATTGGACAAAGCCTAAAAAGCTGCCTGCAAGGCCTAATTATAAAAATCCCCGGGGCCAGAGAGTTTTTAACCAGCTAGTTTATCATTATTATAAAAGAAAAAGTGTCGTATTTAAACAGTTGTAGATTTTCTTTCCTTCAAATAACCAGTTAGTAAATGCGTTATAATCGCACGTTTTCCCGGAAAACCTCTCTGCACCGAACATTTTCCCTTAACACCCTAAAGATTCACATTCAAATTCGCATTCCCAGATCCAATCCCGCCTCCATACGAGTACGAGTATATTCGCTAGTCGGGGGTAATCCCGTTACATCTGGGCGAATCAGTCAACTCTAAACTCACTAAGTGAATGAATAAATTCACTAAAGTATGTCACACTGTGAGGGAGTAGAGCCCCGAGAAGCTATTGAGGCGGTACGGTGATTATTGTACAGGGGTTGCTCACCTTTTTCATACTTTGTAATATTAAAATAATATAACTTGTGACTTATTCATTTTAGCATCACCTGTTATAATTAGTTTCTCTCTAAATTCACAGTTTCTTCCTATTATTAATAACTCAATTTTTTATCACAAAATATTGCAACTATTTAAAATTATATTTCCACACTTGATGTGTTTTCCAATCGGAGGTTTGATAACAACATAGCTTAATAGTAAAAATTGAATAAATTTCATGAAAAGAATCACACCAAAGATAACTGGTGTATTTTTTTAATGGCCTCACAATAATCTAACCTGCAACTTGTAACTAGTATCTTCATCGAGTGACTTGACAACTGTTTATGGCCAAGCAGGTCATTTTATCAAAAAATAAAACTATCGTTTTGCTATTCCTTCAACGGTAGGCGTAGTTTACATCAAGTTTTGTGAAGGTTTGTTCAAAAATAACGAATAAGAATATGGCACTAATATAATTATTGTTATAATATTATTACCTACTTTAAGTAATTTTCTTTGTGAGTACATATATGACCGTACGAGTGTCAACTTTTCAAGTTTGGAACTGATGTTAGTTGAAATTATTAAATTTTCAAAATAATCTTTTCAAATCCTTGCCCATCTAATAAAGTACCAGCCTATAAAATGTATTTTTAGCAGACATTATTCTATATTTGAAATGGAACTAATACATTTTCTTGGAAAATCGAGTTACATTCTGTGATTTTTTAAATTAAACCAGTGTATAAAAAAAAAAAAAGAAAACGTCATGCTGCAGAAATACTATTTTTCATAAAATGCTTTTTATTAATCAAGGGCTCAGGTGAAAACGTCTGATTTTTAGTAAATGTAAAATAAAATGGGTAAAAAATAGTATTAATCAAGTATAAAAATAAAAATAAATTGAGATAAGGATTAAGAGGAGGGGGTGGAGAAATGGAAGAAGAAAGTGGGAAAGTATGTGGCTATTATTCAGCTGCAAATTTACTTTATATTTGTTTAAATGAAATGTGAAATAACACACAATTAATACATTATTTGGGCACGTTGGGATGCGAGCCCGTGACTTCTGGATTTTGTGGTTGAAGATCTTAACCACTCGACCACGGAGATTATCAAAAATTGGTTTACAGATACGATAAAAATTAACTGTTTCAATTAATGCTTAAGTCAAAAAAAAAAAAAGATTTAACTCTTAATACAAAACATCAACAAATACTCGTACGTTGCCATCCAGTTTCGCTTATTCCTAAGCTTGATTAGGACAATCACGAAATTAAGGATCACACAAAGCGGTTGTTTTATTTCATATACTATAATGTTAAACCATTCACAGCAACAGAATTCAAATAATTTCCGATCCCTGCTATAAACATGATCCCTCACACGTCATCATGATAAACTCTACCCCGATAGACAGTTCCAGCAGAAGGGTTTCAGGTCATTTGTGAGAGAACAATTCGATTGTAGGCGGTGGAGACGTCGCCCTCTCACCTTCGCGGGGGGGATTTGCGTACTTTCATATTATGATCAGTAATGAATAATGAAAGCGTTCATCGAATTGTTCAGGTTTTAAACGAACAGGTGAGCGAAGTCACACGCGTTACAAAACGGTGAATCAGATGATTCTGTGAAATTATAAAGTTTACTCGGGAAAATTTCTACCCCTGTAGGATAATGGCACTAAATTAAAATAACGCGTTCTATTATACTTACAAAAATAATGCAAGATGTATTACTTTGCCTTTATATTGGTTGAAAATTTAAAATTTTGGATTTTTTTTTTCTTCTGAGAAGGGTGGCAGGAATTTTATAACAAAATACCTTAAAAATTCTTTCGCTAGGCTAGGTCATTGATTTGAACCCAACGCTCATTGCTGCGCTTCTGTTCGCACATTTACATATATTTTTCAATTTTATAATAATAACAACATAATATACTACTTAATGTTACTAATATATTTTATATGGTTCTTATAGGCTTTTTTAATTGGTATAATTTTGATGGTTTCCGGCAGCGCATTATAACGTTTCATCCCTTTATAAAGTTAGCTGTTTTGTGTATTGGTCTTATTCTTTTTTGGTAGTCAAATTTCTTTGCGTGTCTTGTATTATGTCTGAATATCCACGTTGTAAATAATTTTGACAAAAAGATATATCTCTATTATTTGTCCTATTGAAAAAATGGACCCTTAAATAGAATTCTGTTGATTTCTGAACACATTTAAAATATATTAGAGATTACCATAAATAATATCAATCATTTATTAAAAGTTTTATGAACGAAACCACACAAGTAAAAGCTCTGACTCGAAAATTGAATTTGAAAGATTTAGGTTTCTTTTTGTGAAAAAATAGATATGGCATCCTTTTGAAAACAACAAAATTCAGAAAATAATAGTTTACTTACCAAAAAGCTGAGCTGCCTTCGTTAAAATAATTTGGTAAGCCGAAGCCCCAGTTCAATTTAGAAAAATCTTAGATAAAAATAATCCCGTGGCTGATTTCCTCGGGATTTTTATGATTTCATTTATTTAAGATTGACTCATCCCTAATGCTGCCTTTAGATCTATTTTATGTCTTTACAGTAAACTTGACAAAAATATAGTTCTTTTATGCTTGTCATTTTAATCCCCAAAATCTGAAATTTCTATTTGGATGCGTTACGATTATATGTTTGATTTATTTTAATGAATTTGATAGGGTTTAACTAATCGATGTACCAACGTGCTACTTATTAGGTGATAGTTTTATTTGCATCAGGATGTAAATAAAACTAACACATGTAGTTAATATAATTTTATGCGATCCTTAGGCTGCAGTAGGTACTTATATACGATTTTATTAACATTTTAATAACTGCTGTCATATAATTAATAATAAATTATCAACTTTATATTGAACCGTTTAGTGATTCAATCAGCTTAAGGCTAGTAAAAACTATAGAGACGTATCCGTATGTTTGATGACGAATCATGTGTTCAAAAGGTAAAATTTTCTGCAGGCTGTGGAAACTCAATACATCATATGGACAGAGTGTTTCCAACTAGAACAAAAACAAAATGCAATCGGCATTCACGAAGATTAGTAATTTAACTTAAAAATGAAGATTTGCTATTGATTGTCTTGTAGAGCTCCCTTCAAACGTGCGTTAGCTATATTTAATGACGAGATTAAACGTTCACGCTCTATCCGCTCCCCCATTAAGCCTCCCTTGCAATGATTTTTTCACCCCTATTTCAATCCTTCATAAAAAATACTCCAGCCGCTGATTCCTCAGCGTTTTTGGTCGAATTAACTTTATCTTTCACTTACATTTATAACCGAATCTCCGTTTATCGCCTCGACCCGGGAATAATTATGATTATTTAAGCCAAGGAACTGGGACTTCTTATTTTCACCTAATCCGCGAGCAAATTCTTTAATTTTCCCGAACTATATTAAAACGTTAAAACAGAAGTTAGAGCGGAAGTTTTCTTGCGTGTTTTTCTTTAGATAATATTTTTGTTGATCAATAATCAATTCTAGCTATATAAGGTCCGGCTTTGCATAATTATAAGTGGGGATGGGCAAAAGATATTTGATAGCTTTGTCCAAAGACATGGATATTCAGAACTTGAGTGCATCCAAAATGACTTCGCACTTGTGTTTCGTACGACCGACCTTGTTTTCGTGTTGAATTTATTGAAAAAAAAAAAACGTAATCTATTTTAGCTAGATTGTAAAAAGTATTATGGACTTTCCTTTATATATTTGGTTATTTATTTCATCTGCAGTGTTGCGATATCTTTGTCGGTTTGGCGCTGTCGGCAGATGCTCGGGACTCCCATATGAAGAAGTTATCCGACCGCTACCTTTGCCATGTTTGGTTGTATCATCTAACGCTGCGTACCCTTTGAACCCCCTTCGCGTACTTTCCTAGGGGAACGCATTAGACAATTTAGTAAACACTGATTTAGAGAATGACGAATTCTTTAAGCGACCTCTTTCTAGAAATAAATAATGACAAATTTTCATTTGATAGAAGATAAAATGATTTTCTAAAGCTCTACCGCTTGTGTATGAATGGTACATACCCTACGATTTATGCTTGCCCTTTCAAACGCTACCTTAAAAAAAGAACCTCTCTGTTCTTACCAGATTGATACTACGCTTTTGCCCTCTTTTCGAGACCATACATTCACTATTTGAAAATAATTAAAACCTTTTTTTAAATGCACAAAATATTTAAATTGTGCGTGAAAATCATCTGCATATTTATGGCGTTCCAAGTAATGCAAACCTGGAGTGATAAATACTCTCAGTATAACCCTGGTGAAAGACGTCCAATTATAATATAACGTTGCTTGAAAGGATTTTCACCGTGGTTAGTTACCGTACCTGGATAGCCAGGTACTTTCAACCTCCTTCTTCCCCATCTCTTTCTCATATCCACTCTCTTCAGCCATACAACATACCGCTTTTGGAGATGCCATAGTCCTACTGGTTCCGGGCGGTTGGGACTGCGTTATTCACAGCAATAAAAAAATGTGCGGGAACAGAACCTCCAATTTTTAGCTTCAGAGAGAAAGCCGTGGACCAATACGCCACAGAGGTCACTTTCTGGAACAATATTATTGGGTAGTATTTTCACTCATGTGTGGTTAAAAACTAATCCACTGGAATGTCGAGCTTCCTTACTCGAGAGGGGCAATATTCCTGATTTATGGCTGTCTTATCATGGCTGCAGGATGAAACCCTCAATATATGGCAAGTATTTTGTCCAGTATTAGGAAAAGCCATAAGACTAAGACGTTTTATAGCAGGATAGGATAATAGCGTTATTAGGACGAAATCACTGTACTTGCTTCTGGGTGGTGAAGTCAGAATTTAATTCTTAAGTAAATCATTTAATCTCATATATATTTCATCTTTGGGTACCTTCATTAAATAAATGGCAATCATAATTATAAACTGTTCTACTGTTTTGTTACACGGAAAAACTATGCAATAAAATTTTCATATTGTAATGTTTTAAGTAACACTTTTTTTGCATATATGACTTTTATTATTGCTTATTGAAAAAAATATTTAATTATTATTTCTTCATATTTTTTTCTTATTAAGCTATTTTATTGAATGTGTAATTTATGATAATAATATTTTTCCCTGATTTGTTTGAATTAATAAATACATATTTAAATAACATATATATATTTTTTATTTATATTTATTTAAAAAAAAACTTATAAAAAGTTATTTTTGTATTTTGAACAATATAGAAAATTTTCATAATGTTCCAATAATATAGACCAAGTCTTAGTCGCAAACATAGAAAAAGGGATCGGACTAGAAGTGTGATCCATACTGATTAAAAAAAAACTATTTTCTCCAATTTAAATTCGACCTTTCAACTCCTAGACCCCAGACAGGCCAACGAAACTGACTGTTAGAGTGTAGATATTAACAAAATATTTGATAAATTTCACACAATTTAAGATACAATCAAGCTTAGTTCTGGCGCACAGACACGCCCACAACACACTTCTATCAGTTTCTCTCTTATCAGTAGTCGCAACCTAATCTTTTTTCTTTTTTTTGTGTCTTTTTCTATTTATTTTTTTTTTAATATTAATTAAATTGTTTGAATGATTAATATTTAGTAAGTTATTTTTTAATGTTTTAAAGTTTATTTCGTAGAACTCCATTATCAACAATTTTATTTAAATTATTATTAAAAGTTGTTGTAGTTGTATTTTTTTAAATCATAAAAGGAATGTGTTCGATAGAAAATAATTTGGTTTATTTTAAAATGATTGATAACACAGTTACTACTTTCTTAAATTAAAAAAAAAAGTATTATGAAATTGACTAATCAAAAGTTACCACTGCAAAAACCTTAAAAAGAAGATAATTTAGTTTTTAAAATAACTTTCCATCGCGAGTACTTCCTATTTAAGGAGTGTAAAAATAACATTTTCTGCAATGATGTCTCAACAAGGGAGGGTGGCTAACCAGGGGTGAAAGAGGCTTAGGGTTGAATAAAATTAGTGGGGGATGATCGCTAATGAAAATAAATTGCCAGCGGGAGATTTGAGATTACACTCACAGAAGATGATGATCGTCTCGGTTAAAAGAATCTCTCCTTTCAATGAGTTTTTAATCATTTTTCTTGTTCTTTTAAAAATGTAAACTTACAATCGACAAAAATAGATATTATAGGGTTTTTCTGACGTAAAAGAGGACAGAGAACGTTCAATTTGATACCCATAACCGAATATTCATATCGGAGGTTGGCTATCGTCAGAGCAATCTTTATCTGGTCATGAGGTGCGGTGTCCACAATAATTAAACATGTATGTGTACGGATATATGAATATGTAATAAAAAATTTACATTGAAAAAACTTACTCAAGATCATCGCATTATGATGATAAAAGTATTGATAATATGAAATATAAAAAGAGACCGAAAAAAAAAACAGTTGCAACCGAGACTCGAATTCGGGAAATTTAGAAAGAACGCATCTATGCACTGTGTTACCTTAAACCTATTTTAATATGGACGGTCATTTTTATCAATCTAATAATAAACTTTTTTTTCAATTTTACGATATTGGCATCTATATTTATGTTTGTAAGCAAAGTTATATACGAACACAATTACAAATGTAGATGGAGGTCCCGAGTTCAAGTCTCGGCCGCAGCCTTATCTGCTCATTTTCAGTGTTTTTTTAAAAATTTATTTATGGCCCTGTTTTATTACTTTAAAATGTACATTTAAAATGTGTCAACTTAATTGAACCACGGAACCAGGGAGCTAATTAACTTTGTGCATAATAACATTAACAAATTATCCGCACAAAACAATTTAACCTAACGAGGAGGACTTACGCCGCGCGCCCATTACGGCCGGCTTAGAGGACCAAATAACTCGGCCGAATGTGGAAAATTATTACGTCTACAAAAGATCGTTATGGCGTATTAAGTTACTGGAATAAATCTTGGCTCTCGTAAGCCACAAGTCTTACAAGTTTTATTGTAAGATATAGTGGAGGCAGGCGAGATGGCGAGATGGCGAGCCGTGGGATGGTAGTTCCGTACTTGGCGGGGAGGTAGAGCCAAATGATCTCATTTTCTGCGGAGAACTATAGCACCGAGGGGTAATGTCAACCAACACCCCTCCCACTGAATATAGCTATTCTACGGCGCACAGGGAGTTTTCATATCTCGAGTTCTAGGTATTGTTTTAGTCTACAATATATAAAATATGCATTAATCAAAGTTGTATAAAATATTCAACAATCAATATTGTTTTAAAATATATAAAGTTTACCTATTTGCGGTACATTCCATACTAGCAGATACTCCAAGTATAGCCCTGATGAAAGAACACAATTCAAAATAAGAAACGTGGCTTGAAATGGCGTTAGCCGTGTTCATTGAACAGATCTAAAGAGCCAGATACTTCCTAACCTTCCTTTTCCCTGCCTCCTTCCCCTCCCACTACCTTCAGTCTAACAATATATCACCATATTGCAATTGGGATTCCGTAATTCTACATAAATAAGGTGTCTAAATTACACATTTACGTCATTCTATGCGACCTTAAGATGATATTTCACAGAAATGGCGCTATATAAATTATCCAAATATAATTTTTGTTTTTTTTTGTTTGGTGGTATTTTTTTGAACGATTGCAAGCAAAAAGAAGCCCTCATTCCGCAGACTCAACTGTGAAAAATCGTAATATTACACAAAACACTTTTGGGTAATATTACGATATCTTCTTTAATATATTTACTTACGTATGAATTTCACATAGTCATACGCTTTTAATCTCTACTTACACGTACGTACTGAAGTTTTTTGTAAAATGAAATAATAATAGAATTATGTCTATCTTTTTTCTTTTGTTTTATTTTCTGTGAATTATTACTTGTTAATACGGGGATCTATCGCAAATTCGGATTTAAATGTTTAAGCAAATTTGCTTTCCAGAAATACATTTTTCGAACAAGAAAGAATAGTAAGTATCTTTAAATTATTATTTTTTAATACAAATACATCAGCTCATACATTTTATGTATGTGTTATAACAGTAAAAATGAAAAATATTATCATGTTCAATGTAGCAGTTAAATATATTTGCTACAAACATAACTTATTTTGAAGCTACCAATCTTTTTCTGTAAATTAATGCGTGAAATTTTATTCAATGTTGCTCAACCTCCACACAATGAAGATTAAAAAAAAAAACTACAACGATTCTGCCAAGGAGACATAAATATCTTTCAAACTATTTAGAGCTACGCTTGAAAAATTCTGCATTATTTAACCTGTGTTTTTATCAATGATATTGTGGCCATCTCACATGATTGTGATGTATTTTGAAATCACCTGCGAAAGTCAGCGAGAAAGCAGAATTCAGAATAAGCATCTTAAAAACAAAGGCAATGAGCTGCTTTAGTGTCATCAATGATACGTTCGTTAATGGTACCCAGTTGGAGACGGTTAGTAATTTTATCCTGGATATAAAAAAAATCGATTACAAGTACGTTTGATGAAAATGTTTCCAAAGAAGAATGGAAAGTTAAAATGGAGTGATAAAAACGACTTAAAAAAACTCAATGTATTGTATCCAAACAGAAATTTTGTCGATCAATGCAAACAAATAGATTATAAACATGAATACATTTAGCAATTAAGGTTTAAAAAGTTTACCTGTCTAAGGTAACTGAAATGGTCGTGCCGGTGGGGAGGGCCATCTTGTTGTTGAATCAAATCGCTTCGGATGTCGATATATTTTTCATAATTGAAGCTTCGTTCAAACGATAAGAGTTCCGGCTATTTGTGTAATTATGCCTTTGGTTTTTATACACCATTTTTTATGAAATATTATGTTTAAATTGTTTCATTTATATTTTTTTACTGTCTTTTATTATTGTTTGATTGTTTTTTTTTGTTATTTTTTTTATGACTGTTGTGTATTTTTTAATACACTTACTCACTACATTGTTCAGGGATGGAATTGGACAACCGTTGAACAAAGTTTATAATGCAGGTGTGTACTTGTACCAAAGAGTAACGATAAAAGGACATTTGTTTTTACTTTGAATCAGAAATCTTAAAACAAACTGGAATGATGAGATGCACGTGAAAGTTCGACGAAGAAAATGGCTTGGGATAGCTAGGAACCGAAATGGCAGTGAGGTAATATACCCCTTTCGACCCCTTTAATAAACACAAATACCAAGGTTCATTAAAAAAGTGATTAGAAGAGATATATATCATATTTAAATACATACCCAAAATTTAATAAGATAATCTTCAAATGCTACTATCAATTTGGTTGACTGTTTGGCTCTCAGTGTTTCAGATAAGATGTGCACAAACAAAGATTTATCATTATTTTGTTGAGGGAATATTGTTCGACTTTTAACATTCACAATAAGCCAGAAGATTTAATCCACATAATGAAGTAAATCCGATTTGTCCAATTAAAAAAAAAACGCTTTATTGGATGATACAATGGAAAGTTTCGTGTTTACAGAACAAAACGGATTATTCACCCAATAAAACCTCCCTGTTGAGTTTCACCTGAGAATAATCAAAAATAATAATCAGGAATACGTAAAACGTCTGTTGTTCTTTTGATTTCTATTGTATTAAATAAAGCAGTACTCATTTCATTTTTTGCAGTATTTGTATCGGTTGATATTGCCCCTTTAAAATATAAAAAAACGCAATTTCACTTTCGTTTATCAGAGAAATCAGTTATTTTATTTTTATCTTTTACAGAAACGGAGAGCGGTTGAACACAAAAAGCAGTATAAGGATAATATTTGACGCAAAAGTGAACGGTATAAGAAGTCGGGAACGCCCGAGGAAGACAAAGCACGATTAAGTGAATCAAATACTTGAGTCGGGTCATGTCAAGAGTCAGAATAATAGAATTATTATGTTGGAGACGATGCATGAATGTGAATAAAATAAGGAGTGTGCCCCAAGACAGAGTTGTGAAGCGTTTCATTTTCTATGCTTACCCCTGTGGAGAAACGGCGTGATGGTTAGTTAGTTAATCATGCATATTATTATAGTCAAAATAAATTGACTTCAAAGAGAAATAGCTTCAGAAAACCGGAAGGTACCGTTAAATTACACACAATAAGAGAACTCCAAGGAAAAATATTAAGACGTTAAGAAAACCTCTTCAGAAAGTACACTAAATGTCGATTCTAAATACCCTTTAAACAACCTTTTGGATATAGTTAATCGTACAAATAATAAATCGTTTTTTTTTTTAAATGTTTCAACTCTGACGTCATTTGACCTCGTTTGCAGTGTCGTTGCATAGCAATATATAGAGATTGACAACTATTGTGACGTCATCTGATTTAACATCGTGTGGCGCTCTTAAGACTTCGAATCGGGAACGTTTTCACCTTAAAACAATATTCAAATTCGAATCATGATTTAAAAAATACTAGCTTTTAAGTAAGATAATGACTATATTAAATATAAAACATTTGACTGGAGTTACCCATAACTACGGAATAGTTTATTCCAACAGGTGTGGTCTGTACCGTGATTTGAAATAAAACCAATGTCATCAATTTACATACTACCCTCCGGCTCCTAGGCCCCAGAAAGTCTGATCAAAATTGATTAAGTTGAAGAAAGTATTTCGATATTTGAATTAATTTTTTTAATGAAACAAAGACTAAAATTCCATGGTTAGGAATAATCGGACAGTATTTGAAAAACTCCTACTAACATCATGATAAGCGGAAAGTGTTGCTTGTGCAATGATGGAGGACTTAACCATCAGAGGAATTGAACTCACGACGCCCGAGTGGGGATTCGACGGGTTTGTCCACTCAGCTACCGATCGGTCTACCGGGCTATCGTTTAATGAACTTCATCATAAGTGAGGATAAATTGAGCTTACTTCGAGCCCACAACACTTCCATCGATTTAGTCCCTTTGGTGCTTATTATTACATTTCCTGCTTTAATGAGAAGCAATACTGAAACCACTAGTTCACAGCCAACATTTTTACCACTACATCACAGAGGGCGTTATAAAAAATACCCTATTTTAATCTGATTGAAATAGATTAAAAATAATCACTCATTGTTTCCCCCCACCCCCAAGCGCACCGTGTCCGATGATCCCCGACGGCTGAGTCTGAGAGGAAGCCGGAAGCCGCTGGCTGCATCTCGCCTCCAGTGGAAAGTCCTCAGACAGTTTAACTGGCAGCGACAGAAGATAAACATGACGTCCTTCCTGTTCGTCCTTATCTTTAGAACGCTTAGTACCCTGGTGCTGGAGATCACCGGTAAATACCAACAGACCGAACGCGGTAGTGCTACACTATTTACATCATAACTTATTAATAATCATAATAATAATAATATTCAAACAATATGATTTGGAAAACATTGTTACAGAAAAATAAAATATTGGGCTGCCTAAAATCTTCCTCTTTCCGGGAAAATAAATCTACTAATTTTACCAATGAAACTTATTTCCCACCTGCCGTAGGTGTTTATCAATTTCGTACTTCTTAAAATTCTTTAATATTATTATTCAATTTATTTTTCTCTGATCGGCATCGATATTAATGTTTTTAATTAAAAGCTTATAACCCGACTAACCGGAAAACAAGAAAAATCTTTTCTGTTTTAATGGCTTAAAATATTAAAAAATAAATAAGTAATATATAGTTTCCAATTATGCAGTTCTTATAAAATTCTCTGCTTTTGTCGGGATATTGTGGGCAGTGGCGGCTCGTGACTTTTTAGTGTGCTAGAGTGGTAAGATTGAAAAAAACGTCTTCATTGATGTTGTTGTAGCCGAAAAAAAAAAATTTTTTTAGAAGTTTCAACTTTTTCTTTGAAGATTTTTCAGAAATCCGTGCAGTGCACCACCAAAACTGAAAAATCCTGAAAATCTTCATACAAAAATTAAAATAAAAAAATAAAAAAAAATCATTTTCGGCTACAACAACACTAACAATGTCGTATTTTTCAATCTTAACACTCTAGCACACTAAAAACTCACGAGCCGCCACTGATTGTGGGTACGATTTCTGTAGTATAATGAGAAAGAATATAATGTATTGCTCTTTTTGATACATGCATATAATATACTCGCAGCCGTTTACATGCCCAATTAATGGTTGCGTACCATAAATTTTAATGTTATTTGCAACAATATATTTACAACGACTATCGAAAAGAAATTTATTAACCAATATTAGATTTTTAATTTAATAGAAAACTAGACGTGCTCTTGAATATTTAGACCGATTGAAAAACCTATCCATAAATTTGTTCATTTCCAAATGCGACGTTACTACGTTACTTTACATGTATGATGTATGTAATTTTTTTTTGATTTTATGGATTCTTTCGTAATCCTCTGCTGACTATCTGGGGCTTATTCAAATACCCCTCGTAATGTCTAACTAACTAGTACTGCGGTTCATTAGGCCTTATTACTATCACCATCTGATGGTTGTATTTAATTGACTGAATATAAGTTTACATTAGTGAGTTCTTATTGAAAAGGTCTTAACTGGATAAAAAAACCCTAAGCAAGGAAAAGATGAAAAAGATGTACAAAAGTTCTGAACTTGTTACTAATAGATGTTTTTATACTAGACTGATGATAAATATTTCATTTTTTTCTTTCATCCTCTGGCTGCATCCTTTTCCGTTTTTCATGTCGTTCCTGAAATTTCTCTAGTCGAGATGTTGCATGTTGTAAGTTACGTCTGCATCCTCTGCAGCGTTCTGGATATCCTCATGGAAGGTCATTGTTAAATGTTTCGGCATGCAATGTTTATAGTTGAATGGTAAGTCTTCAGGTAAATTATAGTCTCCAAGCCCTCTAATCAGTGGATTATCCGGGTTCAGAGTCTTATAGAAGCGCGTCGTGAGGTCGAATGCGTGCTCCTGGATTGTCGGTATTTCTTCTTGTCCATGTAGACGTTTGAGGTTGGTGTAAAGAGGTGTGTCGTTTATGATTTTGACGCATTTCTTTTGTGTTATTTGTATTTAATTGCATGTTGAGTGCGCGATATTGCTCCAAACCAGGATTGCGTACGTCATAGTTGGCCGGATGAGACTGAAGTACAGTAGAAGTTTCCTTCTTTTACTCAGTGAGCTCTGGCGCTTGAAAATTGGGCTCATCGCTCCGATCGCGCCTTGCGATTTCCTTCTCGCTATCTGTATGTGCGATTCCCAGTTGAGACGCCTGTCCATAGTGAGTCCCAAGTACTTTACTTCGGCTTTCCATCCGAGTGTTTTTTCGCCCATTGTGATGTGTTGCATGTTGGAATTCTATTTTTCGCGTGAATGTAATCGCTTCCAGTAATAAGTCAGTCCAATAAGAGTGTAAGAGATCAGTATATCAAGAATTAATATTCCGCCACGATCTTCAAGAACACCAAAAGAAAGAAGAAAGATAAATACCCAAGTCGGGTTTCGAAGAAAGGAAAGTGTTTCTGCTTCCACGAAGTTCTCGTATCACGAGAGTAGAAACAAAAGTTCTTATTTTTCAATGTAAACTGATTTTATAAATTATAAATGTTGATTTTAAATTCGATCGCTTTAATCTTTCCCACTTCAACTATTAACTAACTCAACTGAAGGTATTTTTTTCAGTATGTAAACGAACATGTTATCTAAGTTACCCATTTCTCACAAGTTATCATAAAACCCCTAAAATCCCGACCCACCACTACAGTGGTTCGTAACTGTGAAAATATAATGATATCTGTTAGAAATAGACACAACGCCTAAAATATTAATAAAACAAGTAAAACATACAAAGTTCAACAACAAAGTACAATATTCTAAGACTAACATCTTTTGGCAAAAAAAAACCATAAATTACATGCGACAAAATTGTATAATGCTCTTCCAAATGATATTAAAAATACCACGGAAATATAAAAATTCAAAAACAACGTCAAAATATGGCAAAGTAAGCATGAAGAAGAAATCATAATCATGATGAGGAATTCATAAAAAATAATGAAGATAACATAAGAATCAGTAACACCAACACAGGAATCCACAGTGAGGACTGTGAATAAAATACAAATGTAACAATAAACTTTTACCCATTTCAAAATATAACATATTTTAAATGAATGTACCTACCTCTTAAATAATCTTTGATGAAAAATAACAAAGGGTTGTTTTTAGTTTTAGTGTCAAATAGAATTTTGTAATACGTTAAATAAAAGTTATTTTTATATAATATATGAACTCTTTAAAAGTAAAGTCGGTAAAAATAGTATTTTGATGATAATTTGTTAAAACCATACTGTTCCCGCTAGGTTTTGGCTCTTCTTCCCTGATGTCTACGGATATGTAGCTCTACATCTACGAGCAGCTACGCGAGGGGTAGTTTGCTACGGATCCACTGTAGTTTGCAGTAGATCCGGTTCGCGGTGGGAGGGGACTCACAAATGATAGGACGCGCCTTGACAGCTCTACGTACTGATACAGGTAATACTATCGTCTCTCAAGTAAGCTGCATGTTGCGGATGTTTGTCTGAACTAGGAACATGGTGAAATATTCGTATGTCGAAGAAGCTTACAAATAAACATTTTCACTGTATTCACATTCATCATATTTTTTAAAAATGTTTTTTTTTTTTTATCACGATCTTAGTTGGCGGTAAAACCCGTAGAGAGTTGTAACCGCAGCTGAATTCACACAGCCTTTGCTTTCAATGCATTTGAGATTAATTATATGGAATATATTTTTGACTACTAAATCCAAAAAGTGACATTTCTTTTGTATTGCTTATTATAAAATAGAAAAATATCGAAAAATAACACATCTAAACTTGTCGAAATGACTTTAAAATGACTGTTACTATTTCGATTACCTCGATTGATTATTTAATTAAAGTTTAAAAAATAAGACACCATTACATTATGTTTTAAGAATTTAATTCACCCCAATTGAAAAAGGGGTGACCTTTAAGCCAGAGAGCGAATAAGTTTCCAGATAACAATTAAGTCCATTAAGTCCAAAACCATTCGCATTCATTCCGTATTATTTACGAAACAATCTTCTTTTTTATGTTTCCGAAGCCTAAGGAAAGCACTTGGGCGGAATTATTCAAAGACGGGGAAAACAATGAAGGATTAAACTTTTCCAAATCCCTAACCCTTTCGTTTCAATTTTGTGGAATTACCTCTCGGCCATAAAACTCAATTTCAATTAGTTCGAGTTGGGTGACCACTTAACTGTCTTGAGATTCTTTCTCCTCCGATTGCTTTAAATCTATCAATAAATTGTTTTGCCGGATCTGATTGGAAAGTGGATGAGCAAGATGATGCCAAAAAATATGTTAAAGTTTAACGGTTTTTGTCATCTCAAAAATGAGCTCGGAACCTACTTGAATTTTTACGAACCTAGAAACATGAAGAATGTGTGCAGCTCTCGTCACTTGTTCCTCTGTATCATTTAACGATTCAACACATGTTTTTCTAGAAGAGAAGTATAATGATTCAACCTTATTTAAAAGTTTAGTACATTTTTACGCATTAATTTACAAACACGTTTAATCAATTACATTCCGTTATATCTGTGACTGTAAATTAATGTATTGTTTGCCCGACTCCATGATGCACCTCCCAGCTTCCATTGCAGATTGCTTTTCTCAAATTATTCTTAATTTCTCTGCGAGAAAGAATTTAATTTCTTATTACGGATAATGTAAAGCTTCTGTCAAACCATAATGAAAGAAATATGGTAATAACTCAAAAGCGTTTTTGCCGTAGTACTTTCTACGGAAACACTTGTATTAAAACCAATATTTTTTCTAATGTTCCCTTCATGAAATCAGTTCAGTATTAATTTCTTATGATGCGGTGCACTGTGGTATTATGTCAAGGGGATAGAGGACTAGCCCGTTAAAACCACCCCTGGTTGGTGCCTACTTATTATTATCAACCTAATTCCTCGCGTATCGGGGGAAATTAAAATCATCCCTCGACACAATTATTATTTGAGAGTAAAACAGTTTTCATGGCTTTTGTTCATAGGAGAGAAGTTCCTAATCGTGCGTAATTGATTTAAGAAAGAGATGATGCTATTTTTTAATGTCCCGTTTGTAAGTTAGACCAAACGTAATAATTGGTTTTAAATTAAATCATTTGTAAAAAATGTATCTGCATTTTACACTACATTGGTGTTTTTAATAATAATGATGGTTCCATATGTGGAGTAAAATACTTCTTCCAACAAAGTATTGTCCCAATTTTTATATTAAATTTGTATGCTTGGGTTGGAGCAGCATATTAGCAAATAGGTATAAGTAAGAGTAACCTTAAATGTAGTTCTTAGTACTAGAGATGGATCCGTCATGACGGGACTTGCAATTAGAAATGTTTCAAAAAAATTCTTCCCTTTTTCTGTAATTTAATATTTTACAAGAATATTATTAGTGATACTGTAGAAAAGTGCCAATTGTCCGAGGCTAGCGGAACTATAGCAACATTTCGAAAACAAGGTAAAGTGAAAGCCATTTCCAGCAATGTTTCGATAGTGAATGGTGGTATTTCACCAGGGTGATACTGATGGTATCTTTTGCTTTGTAACGAGGTGCACATAAAGTTGTTCACGAAATATATATATATTTAATTGTGTTGGGTAGTTGCATCAGATGGATAGTGGTATGGTTATAGTACAACTCACAAAAATATTAAAATATTTGTAGAAACCTTCCAAAATTATTTGAAAAAAGGGTTTCTAATACTGTTTTTTTGTTCTCGCCGACGTGTTGGCGTTTGTGTTACGTTTTGTGTAGTGAGTACGATTTCGGGGAAAATAAATAAACCTCCTTCTATTTCAGATCTTTATTTTACAAATAATCTCCTTTCGCGAGTAGATTCCTAATGCGGAATATTATTTACTTACTTCTAGAAACATTTATACAACGAAACAATATGGCGACTATTTAATACGTAAAACGTTCGAATGGATCCAAGTTAAAGAAGAAAACCCCAATTCTTTGATTATATTAACATTAAAAAGGACAACGATGAAAACAAAAGTATTTTAGTTATTTCTATATACATACATATAATTATTAATTCTTCGCACATTTAGAAAACTCTACAATACAATGTATTATTTTTATTAAGTGGAGTGTAAAAAAACTGTTTCTTTCAGGAATGTAAAATAATTAGATTGAAGATTTGTTTAATTTGAAATTTGGATTCTGTTTTATGTTCACAACAATCAAAATGATTTATCGAATAAAACACAAATTACGTGCCTCCGTATTGAAAAATATTAGTTGAAGCAGCCAATGTTCTTGTTCCAAGAATAAGACATGTATTAGCAATAAATAATTACACGTGATTTTACACTAATACATCGAAGACATTATTAACCGGAGAGTATTTACAGTACTGCCAGATATTTGAATAAGTATTAGTACGATCAACAACTACATATTGAATGCCTATATGATAATATCATACACTTATTATTACGATAACTATTTTAAATAAGTGTAACAAGTTTTCGTCGATCCCATAAATAAAAAAGAGGTAATATATTGTGCATTTGTTTAGTTAAAGTGTGAGAGTAAATAAAATAAAACCTTCCACTATTAAATTTAAACTGCATTTTCCCACAGTAAAACTACATTTTTGGAGAAATGTGACATTTTTAGGAAACACTTCTAAAATAAATCCTTGCTTTTAACCTGAGAAACAAATTGTGATTTTTTTCATTAATCTATTTATTAGTTGATACTTTTTAAAAATCTAACCCACATTCTACTTTATAACGAGTTTTATTTTACATTGAAGAAGCCTTAAGATCTTTGGTTTTAACATTTTTGCACAGTGTTACATTCATCAACGTACTTGAATTTTAAGTACACCGGTAATCATAACAATAAACTCTAAAAATGTAAAATGTCCAAAAATTTAATATTGAAATGATTACACTTTGAATGTAATAAGTCAATGCACAAATCACAGATAAATAAATTATTTCGGAACTAGTAAAGCGAACACATCGTCCTGAAAATACGAGTAGGCATAAAAGCTTTCCATTCATGTTTTTCATAACTGCTTTAAACGTAGTTATTTTCCAATTGAAGGAAAGTTTATGGTTGCTTTTACCTACCAACTACAATAATTGTGAAGGATTTTCAATCTAACAGCGTTATACATACCTATTCCCTATTTTCATTTATACATTTTTTTTACAGGTTTCCATTAAATGGTTTAAATACATATATTCTAAAAGATAAATATTATTCAACATTGGAATCTTAGAAATAATCAACTCATATTTCAAAATATAATCAGCGAAGTATTTTATATTAAAATTTGGTTTTTTCGATCATAGCAAATACCTAATGTGAAAAACTTTGGAATCGCCTAAATTTATGAGCAATGATATAACGGTAAAAAAAGAAAATGTCTAATCTCTGTCATTGACGTGGTACTGAGACATCGACCCTGGTGGACCAGCTTCGTACAGAGACATCTTTAATCTTTTGCATTTAGCCCTCCTGTTCTTGAACCAAAACTGCACGTTCTTGGATTCTAGTCTTGGGAATTTCTGTCTATAGGGCATTCGGTTCAGCTCTTCTGTGTACTTGAGGATCAAGTTGTGCGATGGATGAGTGTTCAGAGAGAACCATTGCTCCAGTCTAGGTACTTCCGTGACGGGGTCGATGAAGGTACGGTTTCTTTTGCGACGCTCGTCAGCAGCGCTCGCCGCCAGGGCCGACAGGTTGAGTCCGCTCGAGCCAGGGGGGGAGCTGGGCAGGCTGTGGCCCCCGTGCGAGAGGCCGGGGATGTAGTGGCTCATGTACATGATGCTGTGGCTGAACATGGAGTTGGGCACCAGCGGGAACCCCGCCGCCGACAAACGCTCCAAGTTTCCCGGAGGACACCTCGGCACTAGCTGTCCCCCACTCATGAGATCAGACGGACTTGGAGTTCTAAAGGAATGCATACGCTGTCTATTCATATCTGCCACTCTGCTTGGGTTCATGGTTTGAAGAGACTCTTCGCTCATTCTCCTGTTCACCTTTATATCATCATCCGTTATCTCGTGGTCTATATCTTCGTCGTCTTCTTCATCTGATATGTTGTTTTCTTGTTTATCTTTACTGTTGTTGTTGCTAACGTGATTATTGTTATTATTGACTAAGTGATCCGGGGAAAGGTCTTGCGGTTTCGATGGGTCATCACTTAAAGGTTCTTGTTTTATCTCGTCTATCTGCAAAAAATAAGTTCTGTTAGTTACATCTTAATACAGTATCTTGGGAAAATCATCGATAATGGTATGAATATAAATGTAATTATATTTTTACAAATCTATGTATAGTTATCACCTTCGGTATGTCTGGAGGTTTTGGAGAATTCCTTCTACCCGTCTCCGGTTCAACTTCTTTCTTTGTAGTGATCAATGAAAGCGGTGCGTCTGGACTTTCTGGTCGCTCTTCATCCCTTGTTTCGTCCATCATATCGTCATCATCGTCTACATCAGATCCTCCGTTGGACATATTGTCTTCCGAAATCATAGACATGTGAAGCCGTCTGTCGGGGCTGATGGATAAAGGGCTCTTCATAGAGTGATGCTCTGCGAGTCTATCAGATGACAAGTATGCGTCATGAGGAAGAAGCATGCTGCCGTTTGGGGGGCTGTGGCTGCTGCTGTTGTATCCGTTCAAAGACAAATGGCAAGACAACCCTCCTGGTCCAATGCCCCTCAGTTCAGCCCTTTTCTGGGCGGCTCTCGCGTTTTTGAACCAATAAACCACGTTGTTGACGTCGAGTGGCTTTCTTCCCCTTCTGGATTCAAGATTATTTAGTTCCCTGACGTATTGTTGGATTTGCTGCCTGCTGGGGTGCTGGTTATCTGAGAACCACCTCTGCAGTTTGGGTAGTTCCAGTTCTGGGTCAAAACTGGTCCTCATTCTCGTCTTCTGAGTTGGGTATTGGCTCTGGACTGTTTGAAGAGCTGGGTGAACATGTTCTGGCATGGTTCCCAGGGAGGGAGGACGCTCAAGTTTGGTGAGTGGTGAAGGGGGCGCACGCGGGCTGAACGGGGGAGGGCGGGGCTGCACCTGCGCTGCCCACCATTGCTCGAACTTCCTTCTCGTATCCTCTGACGGCTCGTGATAGCTGTGAGGTCCCGGAGGAAGAGCCGAGCTGCGGCATAGTTGAGCCAAAGTCATCTGGAGCAAAAAAAAAGAAATTTGAAAAATACATATTTTTTTGATTTCCATAAATATCGTCCTATAATGTTTTTATGATACGGTCTCAAAATTTTAATCAATTTATGTACCCATATTCAACGGATAAATGTGAGGGTATTACAATTTAATGAATCAAAAGAAGCGGAATCTCATTGGAAATGCTTTCACGAATCCCAAAGCAATTTCCCTCCGGTTGGTAGCTACTAGCTAGTAGGTACAACTGACCGAATTATAATTATTCCTAGTATTTCTCAAATGAATTTCCCGTATTCATTTAATTATGTAATTTCATCTCGTGGCAATGCAATTTCTTTGAATGCCAGAATAATGAATACTCTAAATAGAAATGACAAGATACTTGGTAGGAAAACCAAGCATTAATTAAATTACGAACTGTATTTGAAAATTACCATTTTAATCTAATTCTTTGTCCAAAAATATGATATGACGAGGTTGGTACTTGTGGAATAACAACGTGTATATACGCGGTAGTTAAGATGTATTAAGCGATGCAAATTTTTAATGTCGGGTTTGGATTATTTGTGTCAGGTACATAGATTATACGTTGTGTTTTACTCTCCTTACCACATATCATCTTAACCTAATCTAACCTCTCAACAAATAAGTAATACATTTTCGTAGAAAAGCTATCACTTTGCGGCTTGACATATTTAATGAAAATGAAATATTAACTTTGTATAAGACCACTTTTTTATGAAAACAATATAAAATAAAATAAGAGAACAGTAAGAAAACAAAAGAATAACATTTAAATTTTATCGAAGGAACAGAGAGAAAAAGACAAATAATATGAATTGAAGGAGGCAAAAGTCTTTTTTTTCTCCCTCTGTACGAGTATATATAGCCACATACTATGTATTTTTTGTTTAGTTTAATTTTGTACCCTGATGATGCTTAGACTAAGTGAAACCGGTCAGTCATACAAAAATAAAATAAAGTCGGTGGTCAAAGTTATTATTTCATTTTCATTAAATAAGTAATACTGAAATCACCATATTCAAACAATGCGTGTCGTAATTTTAGCAAAAATAATAATATTTGTCGCAACCAGTAGTATTGAAAGCGTGGTCATCCCGGAACAAACTGCCGGTCGGGACAAATGTCCTAAGAGGATTAGTGCCATAGTGTCTCTGAAGTAGAATTTAAGCAAGTGTAAGGAGTGGCTTGCCTTGCGGTACTGATCTCGGCCAGGTAACTCCGGGACAAGTTAATCCTCACTCTAAGCTGAAAAGTTCCCCGCCAGAGAGAGGATTAATTTGTTAAAAATAATCGTTTGCATGTTGCAGTGGAGTTCAGCTGGTCTTTTGAAAGATGACACCAAGTAACAAAGTGGTTTATTTCGTTGGCGGACGGTTTTGTGTGCTTACATTGATTTGAGATTTTTACAATGTTTCGTTAATTTATGTTTATTAGGTTTTCGTTTAAGCTTGTTGACACAATCGTTGTGGTTAATGTTAAGTGATTAATTACGCAAGGTATTTTTATGAAAAATGGAGCATTAGATTTTTTCATCTATTTAAAACTATGTAAATAGGATTTTAAGGAGCTTGTTGATGGTAATCCTTGTATTAATTTGTTTTGTGTTTTTGTTTTTCCAAATTAATGTTAATATTTTTCCATGAATGTCATAATTTTTAGTATGTAATTTTTTATTAGAATTACTATATATGAGTGTTGAAGTTGAAATTTTTTTTTTTGTGAAACTACGCAAGGGCTCCAATATCAAAGGCAAGACAAGAGTTTCTCAAAATAAGAAAAGTTGTAATTATAATAATTCTTGGATAATTTATATGGCACCGTTTTTTTTATGAAATATCGCCTCGAGGTACTACTGAAAGAACTGATGTGGGGAGGTAGATAAAGTAGAGGAAGGTTCGTAAGTATGAAACATGCATGATTCTGTCATCAATTTTATTACCATCGGTTAATTAATAATAATGCCTTACATACGTCATAATGAGAAAAAACATAATATCAAGAAGTAATATGATAAAATGTCGTATTTGTTTAATTTCCAATTTAAATGAGAGAAAAAAACAATAATAATAATAATAATAATCCTGGCATACGGCAAAACCTTCCCCAGCCTCCGAGCCAGTAAATATTTATCACATTTTAATCTCAGTGTTTCACTCTGCAACACATCTTCCATAATCATTATATATTACTCTTCTAATTCTTAGCTGTATATTATTCTGGTATCAGGACGGAGATTAGCAACATTTAGAACATAACATATTAACTTTGAGATAGGTGCAAGTTGTGCAATGTGGTGGTATCTAAAACCGTTATCAAGGTGACTTTATTCGTTTCATTCTGAGCCAATTAACTTCAAACTTTAATTCATTTTTTTTTAAATTGAATTTTTATAAAATTTAAACTTTGGAGGAAAACTGATGTCGCCAAATTGCAGCTGTTTTTTTCTGCTCAAGAAAGAATTTCAATATTTGAAAATGTTCGATCAATAACTTTCACTAGAAGTACGGAAAAAAATGAGCTTACTTGGGGCACACGAATAAGCCCACAGCATCTTTCTATCGGTAGGTATATCTCTTCAGAGATTACAGTGTAAAATGCTACAACGTGCAATATTAAGTGACGGCCTCCGTGGTCGAGAGGTTAAGACGCTCGACTACGAATCCAGGGGTCACGGGTTCAAATTCCGTAACAAATTATTTAATCAATTTAATAATAATAATTTTATTCCAGAAGGTATGCAGGTATAGTGCAATGCAATACATTCCATAAATAACAATAATAAAAAAAAAATAACTGAACAACTTTACATAAAATTAAAATAAGAATTTCAAAACATATATGCAAAGTATTAAGAAAAAAAAACATTTTCAAAAATTAAATTAATAATTCTGTTATTTCACGTTTAATTCATATGAAATAGCAAATAATATATTTGCGGCACGTTACAGAGTGGTAACTACTATATGTATCGCCCTGGTAAAAGACCACCATTCAGAATCGAAACGTTGCTTGAAATGGCTTTAGCCGTGTTCGTTGGCCAAATCTGAATAGCTTGAAACTTTTCAACCTTCCTCTTCTTCTTCCCCATATTCTTCTCCTCTCCACTACCTTTAGCCTCATAGTAAACTCCGATTTAGAATGCTATATCCCACAGGCTCCAGACGGTTGGGAGCAGTTGGGACTCTTGTACGGTAATCACAATAAAAAATATTAAAAAATATCTTAATTGATAATAATTTTTTTTTCTTCGTTACATATACACAGGGAATATAATATTTAAACATAACCACGGATGTGCTAAGTCTTCCAGTCATTTTATTTTATTTTTATGGTACAAACTAGTTGAACATTTGAAAACGGTGGGATGTACTTAATTAAAAAAAAATAGTAGGCACTTTTAAATCAATTGCCAAAGATTGGTTTCCTACCCCTCTGAGTGAGATATAATTTTACCTAGGCACAAATACGAGCGTGGAAAGTGTGGAAAAGCTTACGGTAAATAGGTGTAATATTATACTCGCGTTGGATGATTTCTTAAATTCGCCGCGAGATACTAAATCTTAATTGCGGAGTTTGAAGTTTCGACTCCCAAAATATTTCCAGTAGCCGGGCGGGGAACGACGGTAATGAAAATGAACGGTTATGATACCTGTTCTCTGTATTATGACGTATTGTAATGGAAATTTTATTATGGGAAGAGATTTGGATCACGCTGAAAGTTTGAAATCTTCAGAGAGCTGAATATATCGTCGCCGGAAAGGCAAAGGGGCTGAAGCGCCATTTTGGGAAGTTTACACCAGAGCAATTAAGAGCGTTTTTTGTTTTACAATAAAATTTATAAGTCTTCAGTACCTGGTTGGATTTTCAAAAAAAAAGTCAGGTAACTCAATGCTCTTATGGCTGAAGGGCTACAAAAGTCTTCAGAATCAAATAAAAGTCAGATCATTCGATGCGGAAAACAAAACGGACCAAAACTGCATATTTAACTCATTTTTTGAGTGTTTCTTCAGCCCCTTTGCCCTTCCAGTGACAATATGCTTAAAACCTTCCTCACGTTTGATATTATAAATAATATATGTGTGTTATTATCAGCACGGGTCACGTAGTTACGTAGTGAAATCACAGAGTGCCACAAAATATCCTCGCAGTTCTAAGAAATATGTGTATTTGTATAATTTTTCGTGTAAATATTAATATAATATATATGTGCGTTGCCCATCTCACTAGACAATTTATGTTTTGATAGAGGATCGATCGTGATGCTTATTTATTTATTTTCCTAATATCAACAGACTTTTTCGTCAGGAAATTCCGACGTTTAGCATGAAGTGTTACCCTCCAACTTGGGATTACTGTGGAATTCGAGACAATGGAAACAGAAACAACTGTTGCTGCTTATCTCTGCATTAAATGGGCAGGAGATCGAGTCAGTGTTTATCCCAACAGAGTTACGGCATAGTCACAAGTCACAAGCAGTTGTACGTAGTTGAGAGTCAACAAGTTGAAGGCTGTGAGCTGAGAGCTGGGTGGCTGTGCAGATGTCATTTGATTATTTTTAAGAGATAAGTGTTCATCCCGATGAGTGGCATATTGCGCGTCAGCTAAGTTCTGCAAATAATTGATAAGACAGAAGAATTGCCTTAAGGCTCAGCACCCAACAATGGCGCTAAACGTCACTTTGTAGCATTGTAATACAAGTAATACTGCACATGATTTATTTGTATATTCTACATGGGCAGTTAAGAAAAAGTCTAAGGTTTCCAGTGAATATTTTTTTTAATCAGTAATCTTTAAAATTCAATGAAAAACATACTAAAATGTTAGTAAAAGGTGCAGTTAGAAAATCAGTGAAGGCATTTTCAAACGTTTTGCCTAAAATGTCAATATGCTTTTCATATAGAATTTAAATGGTTACAGTATATATTTTCCTAATTACACACATAGAATTAAAAAAAATAATAATTTGTAGTATTACTTATATTAGGAAGCCAAAATGTGTGCATTTTTGTGTGCTGACCCTTAAATGTTGAAGACATAGTTTATTGCGTAGAAGTTTAAGTGAAAATATCATTTTTCATCAGATTCGTAGCACTTTTGGGCAAGAATTGCCAGTTTTTGCCTTTCCTTTTCTTCCAATCTATTCCTCAACATTCCACAAAACGGCATCGAATTTTGTAACGATATTATGGTTTGTCTGGTTTCATAAAAGTACAGCCAACGATGTTGATTCTATTTTTCATATTGGCGGTGTTTTTTGCTAAAGGCGTTATTTCACACGTTTTAGCAAGGACCCTTGACGGTTATTTTGAACATCGCCGTAACAATTTTAGGCTGGAACACTCTTTTAAAATTTGAGAAATTACTTGTGAATCTTTTTCCGAAGAAAAATGCGCCACAATCATGAACTTCTTAAGTAGAAAAAACGCCTCTTTAAGCTCTCTTTCCAAATTTTGTTGTAGTGGTTAAATTTTGGCAAGTCTTTTAAAATAACACTCATTTTCTATCAGGAACAATATGCTCCAAACGTGTAGATTTAAAAATCACCAAAGGCTTACATGGCGTATATTTTCACTTTGCTAGCATTTCAGTTAGTTTTTCACTGGCTTATAATATCACAAGACTCCGGACAAATGAAGGTCTTATTTTTTGATTAGACCTTGTCTCATCGCGAGCAAATATTTATGAATGAATTACGATATCCATAAATTATTGTAGAAATCTTTTAATCAAGTTTTCACTCGACGCGATCAGAAATAGCCTCAAGGCAGAAAAGAGATAATATATAGTTCCTAACGTGGTTCCGTATCTTTCTGTCATAAACCAAAATCCTAGCAGAATAAGCTTGTTGACTGACTTTAGATAAAAATGCGAGAATCAAGAATATCAGGGCTTCGCAACTATGAACTTACATTGTAAGTTTAACGATTCAACTTTACTACACTTACAAAAAAAAAACAAAAAACGTCTATTACAGTTTTGCATATCGTTGAACATTTTAACTCCCTACATTTTTTTTTCAGAGTCAATATTTAACGTTATGGTTTTTCTTTTTTTAAGAAAGACAAACATTCCCGGGTTACGAATTTTTGTTTTTTATATTTTTATGGTGAATACCGCACTAGAGTCCCAACTGCTCCCAATCGTCTAGAGCCAGTGACACTATGGCATCCCCAATTGGGGTATGTTGTGAGGTTGAAGGCAGTGAGGAGGGAAAGGAGATAGAAAAGAGGAAGATTGGGAAGTACCTGACTATTTAGATCTGACCACCAAACATGGCTAAAGCCATTTCAAGCTACGTTTCGATTCCGAATGGTGGTCTTTCACCAGGTCGATACTTAGTATCTACCACTCTGGAACGTGCCGCAAATATACTTTATTCAAATTATTTTGTATGAATTAAAATGTGTTATAACACATATTAATTAAATTATTTATTTATTTATTTTTATACGCCCTCATGGGCTTTTACATAACATAGGTATAAAATAAAATAACAGTGACATAAAAAAAAAAAAAAAAAAAAAAGTTATTGGCGCACGTCGGGTTTGAACCCGCTACCTTTGGATCCATAGTCGAGCGTCTTACCACTCGACTATGGAGGCCGTCGAATAACTTGACAATATTTGAAAAACTCCTACTGCCATCATAATAAGCGGAAGATGTTGCTTGTGCAATTATGGAGGACTTTGCTAGAAAAGGAATTGAACCCACGACGCCCGGGTGGGAATCGGACGCGTTTGTCCACTCAGCTACTAACCGGTCAAAAAGTTATAATAACTTATTGAATTTGGTTCGAGTTAACCATCTTACTTTGATTTTTGTACGTAAATAGGATATATTTTGTTCTCATTATAAAACGTCGAATTCTCTTTCCAGGGCCCCGATGTAAGGCGACCTTAGCAATGTCTGCAAGCCGCACGGTGAGCAGTTTCGTCAGTTTGCTTTGTTCAGCGTTTTGTCATCTGGGCTCCGAGCTAGCTGACGCGACTCCTTATTTAAGTTAATAAATCTGCCTAGCGTTTACCGCATTTCATTATCTCCCCAATAAATTACTCTAGATTAGCAACTGCCTCTGCTTACATACATAATACATATTATATTGCGCATTTTCCTTGAGCTCCGCAAACACAGTTTCATCGTGGAGATTAGACTTTTCTTATTAAAAAACATGATGAATTCACACCGTTTGTCTTACTAATTAGGTAATACCGCCGGACTTTAGTCTGGCTTCACGTAACCAAATTAAGTAGTTAAAAAATAGATTCGTTAAATAAACAGGGGCATTTGGTTGGCATTATAAATGTTCTTTATACTAGAATATTTACCCAACGGAGAATAATAAGAAACATAGTTATGTCGCATGACAACAACTGCTTGTGAATGTCCTAGTTTGTACACGTGTATATCAATGTCTTTTGAGGTGTGTTAAATAGTGTTGATGCTGATTTTTAAAGTTATCATTTTCCGACGGTTTTTTTTGTACAAGATAAATGTGAGGAAACCACGTTAGTCACAACATTCCAGATCTCCGAAGGACGCAATTCAATAAATTATATCTTTGTGCGAAAGGAAGAACGGAATGAGTAAAAAAATTTGAAGTTTTTAGTTATGTGTTCAGAATTGCTCCTTAAATACATATACATGGCCTGTTCAAAAGAAAAGGTGAATTTTGAATTTTCGCGGGCTGTGTACATTCGATTATCGATTTTTTTTATTTATTATGTTGGTACACATATGTTTATCATATGTTAGCATTATCAGCCATTTTAGTGGTTTATTTTTGACAACTGGAAAGGTTAGTCACGTTTTTGTGTGTTCTTCGATTTATTACTTTACACAGGCCGCAAAAATTCAAAATTAACCTTTTCTTTTGAACAGGCCTCGTATACCAACGAAAAATGAGATGAGTTATAACATAAAATAATGTGCTGTTATTTTTTGAAATAGGAAATAAAACAAATAACATGATTACATTCATAAAACTAAATTCTTAAATTTTGTTTTAGCTTTCTTAAACATCTGCGTTTATTGACTCATTCCATTCTTCCTTGCGCACACAGATACTTACTGAAGCTCTTACAAATTCAACGATAGAAATTATTCGTGTAATCATTACTTATCTATAGTGAAATGATAAGCATTATTTAAATCCATCAATAAAGGGCAAATACATGTTCAATAAGCTTGTAATATTCTTCGTACCGCTTTGAAAGCTGAACTAACTATGTCTATACACATTTTAATCTTAGACAGTGAACTAAATCTCCCTGTAGAATTTATCCAATAATTTATACAAATTAATGAAGATTCTATCATTCGCACCATTAGAGGGGATGCCTTTGAGATGATAAATGACTTCAAAGTATTGATCTATGAATACTTGTACAAGACTTTAAGGCACAGACTAAGCCGAAGTTCGGATGGAACTTTTGTATTGGTACAGGAAGTGGGTAAATTAACCAAGAGATCTCGATAAGTTCATAGTAAGAAACGCTCAGACAGGTGTGCCAAAGCTGCGGTTTCCTTCCACAGATGAACTAAGCCATTTAACTGAGAATTCTGCAATGTTGTGCAAAATTATTCTAATCTTTATTAATATATACATTATTGACTCAATTTTTAAATGTATTGGTATATATTCCTTGCTTAATTCACATTCATACATCGTCTCACATATACCAGTGCTTTTCTGTTTTGACGATTCCTGATATGTTCCGACAAATATATCAACAATATGTTTTTTTTTCATTGAGTCCACACAGGCCCAAAATAAACAAAAAAATATTCCATATTCGTAAAAAGCATTTACTTTGTGGCTTGCCATATTTATAAATAAAACACATAAACTTTGTTTATAAGCACTTTATTTATAAACAAATAATAGAATAAAGTGGTTATAAACAAAGTTTATGTGTTTTATTTATAAAAAAGTATTCCTCAGGGCCTTCATCTTTGGGAATGGTGTGAGAAGGGTCTTTTTGAGGAAAGGAAGGAGTAAGCCTGGGTTTTTAAGAGACCCATGTTGTAAGAGGGAGGAAAGACAAAGGCCAGCAGATCTGTATACAGCCGATCTGTTGAAACCCGTTATCATGTGACAAATATCAACCGTGTACAAATGTTAAGTGCGCGAGAGCATGCATCGGTATCGAAGGTATCAATTACGCAAGTTACTCGGAACATCTTCCAGAGAAATACCAGTAGAAAAAGGACAGCATTCACACCCGACGTATGTGCTTCAAAAATTGTAATCCGTTTGTTGAGATAGTTTGTTTGTTGGAATTTATCAAACGGGCGACCCGTTTCTGTAGAGACTTAAAGTTTAAAAAAAGTTTTTTAAGCTTTTCAACAGCTCTGCCTAAAGTATTTCAATAGGACGTAAGAGCAAATAGAAAAAAAAGCTTTTTACAATAATTTACTAGATAAAATTCATTTGAACGTGTAATGAGGATACACAATTTTCAAATTGGAAATAGCACCATCATTCTCAAATAATTTTAGTTAGCTTTTTTGATCAGCAGCTTATTTCAATGAAGCATGTTAGAAGTTATATTTTAATTTAAGTATTTGTTTTTGGTATGATTATAAAGAAAGGCATTGAAATCGACCCCTGGATTAGAAAATTCCAGGGCATTCGGTAAAATGATAATAATATTCAGATGGAGTTATCTTAACCGAATGTTAAGTAGATATAAATTGAGGCGGTAACTTGGTATTTATATCGCCAAAGGCATAACTCACAAAGGCGATTGCGAGATATTCCGAATTCCTATTTGGGAACAGAAAGGATGGAAATTATTCAGCTTATTGGCGTTCACCATTGGAGGTGAGGGGATATTGCAATAGCAGTATGAGGTCTGTCCTACTTATATACCATCTTGCCTTGGATTCCTATTCCCAGTAAATTTGTGTATCTCGGTAGGTTGCTAAGATGCTACGCCGTATTTAAAATTTAAAAAAAATCAAGTAAAACTCGGCTTCCGTCTACTAAAAAATCAAAATGGGATCGTGAATATTACAAAATGTGAATTACAATTAAAAAACCATGTCTGTATGCCTTTCCATGTAGCCTTTTTTAAATTATCCGTTAAAAATCACGGGATGTAACTTGACATGCCAAGAAAAAAAAACTAGTCAATCCATCAATTTCTACAATATCTGCTAAAATACTTGAGTAGGTAAGGGATTTGAAAATATTATTTTTTAATTTAATAAGTTTGTATAAAACCACCACTGTATTTTGAAAATTAACACTTATCAGGGAAGTAAAAGTATAATAATATTAACTAATCAATAAGTTGTTTAATAGTACACTGTCCTAATAGAGCTTAGATATTAGGAAAACAAGAAGGTAACAGATGTGCATGTATATTAGTGGTTTTACACAAAGTGATTCATCAAAATATTTATTTCAGATGGGTTATATGTAATGTAAAACACAAAGCAATTTATTTCTCGGTAAGCATATTCATAATTGATCCTTGTATTAGCGATATTAAAAAATATATATGCCACGAAATCCGGTAGTACATAAAAAAACTCAGAAACCAATGTAATAACTATATTTTACGTTTGTCTTAAGGCATCACTATATATACTTGATGTTGAATGTTGAGTACACAATTTTAAAGGCGTATCAGTGTTTAGTCGAAAGCCTTTGTTCCGTTTTAAATAATCTCCAAACTCTGGGAATAATCCGCCCTCCTCCAGACACAAAGCCCAAAGAACGTCAAAATATTGTACCCGCTAATGTAACCCTTCCTCGGCTGCTACCCTGCTACCCTGCCACGGCACCCCGGCCACTCACACTTCTCGATGCACAGACACAGTGCTGCTGAATGTGTACTTTGCTAATTCTAAGAAATTACCATACTTCATTTTAGTAAACATATTGTAAATATTTCTGTAGAAAGCAATCATTTTGTGGTTTGAAATATTATTTAATGAAAAATAAATAATAACTTTGTATAAGATGTTTTGCCTCTTTTATTTGAAATTATCTGTCTCTTTCTCTCTGTTCCTTTATTATAATTTTAAATGTTATTCTATTGTTTTCTCAGTGTTCTCTTATTTAATTTTATGTTGTGTTCTCCTTCTGTATGTAAATATGACCGCACACTTTTTCCCAATTTAATTTTGTACCCTGATGATGCTTAGGCTAAGCGAAAACAGTCGGTCTTTAATTTTTATTATATTGTAAATATCTTCCTTTTTTCACGTTCATGTCAAATATTATGCTTCTTTAACTTGATACAATTTAATTTGATCTTATATATAAATAAAAGAGGTTGCTTGCAATTTTTTTTTCGTTTATTTTCAAAAAGGCAGTTCTGATGCTAATTTCGGAAAGCGATTTTTCAGAGAATCAGAAACATCTGAGGCAAATAAAAAACGTGATGAATTCAAAGTTAAAAATCTTTTTGGGGATGTTTTCACCAAAGTTAGCCAAATTTATTATTAATTTCAATTTTTCACAATAATGTCACAACGTTTTGAATGTCTTTCATGGTAAGAAAAAATATCTTGTCTCTTACGTTACACACTGATTTTCCCGTGTGAGATACATCTCGGTAATTTTTTAAAACTATTTCCCCATTCAAAGTTTTAGGACCACCAACTTTGCCAGGGAAGCCAAAATATTGTAATAATATTTAAGGAAATAACAGGACTGTCGATACAACGAGGGGTGGGGGCAGCTTCCAGGGCGGCAAAGGGTGGGAGGGGTACATCTCGGTGCTAACCTCGCTCCTAATAAGATTATAAAGCATTATTTCATAGTACTGATAAGATCAAAAGCGCTCTTACGGCTGGAGTTCCCTTTAACCCCGCTGCCGCTTCTTAAAGCTTTCCACCGTTTTTACTCTAGGGAAGAAGTGCTCAACATTGGCTTGTAGAATGGAATATTAATCATATTCTTCGTCGAATAACCCATCGTCATAATATTTTTGAATTCGAAAATTGAAGTATTTTGCTCGTTTGTAATAAAACTTTTTATGTACTCCTAGCGGGTTTGGAACAAGTTTAGCCACTTCTTTTCGAAACCTTTTTTCATATGAAACAAATATTACGGTATCTTCTCTTATTGCTTGATAGCGTTTTTTAAACCTCCATTGTTCCAAAGAGTTGAAAATAGAAGCGTCACGAATACGGAAAATAATGTGCAAATTTAAAGATGTCAGACACGCCGTTCGAGTTAAGATGAGTAAACCTGTTGAAAACTGCTTTCTACTTTTTTTTTAATATAATTGTATTAAATTTAATATTATCTAGCAGTTTGACGAGACTTTATTGTGATATTTATGTCACATTTGAATTAATAAAGGAATAAAAAATGTTAAGTTTGAATCTTAACAGGCCTATTAATATTTTTATAACAACATCCATGGTTTTTGAGTATTTTTTTGTGTATATTTTTTATTAAATTACGTTTTGCTTTTCATTTCATATTATCTGTCTCTTTCTTCCGTTCCTTTGTTATAATTTAAATGTAATTTTTTGGTTTCTCACTTTTCTTTTAATTTATTTTGTGATCTCCATCTGTATTTTTGTATTTTTCGCACATTTTGTATTTTTGTCTAGTTTAATTTTGTACCCTGATGATAATTAGGCTAAGCGAAACCGGTTGATCATTAAAATAAAATTAAATCTGTGGTCTTATACAAAGTTATTATTTCGTTTTCATCTAAACATATTAAATATAATATTTAGTCACATAAAATATTTTTTTATCGTGAAACCGAAAAATATGGAAATGTCCTGTATTACTTAATTCCAATAATTTATTGGGATGCTGGCCAAAAGTTTACAAGTTTTCCTATTGTCAAAATTGACGCCATAATCTTCAATCCTATTCTATCGAGATATTTTTGATAAGACCCTTAAGTATAACCCCTTGGTAAAACTTCCCGAGCACACTTTTAAAGGGGATGGTAAATCCTAAACTGGGGTGAGTCGCACTTAAAAGGCTGATTTATTTGCTTTGCTATTAATAATTATAATAAAAGGCACTTAATAAAGGAAGTTTTTATACTTCAATTGATTTTGGCGTGGGGAAAAATAATAATATTATAAATAACTCAGAGTACGTTGCTTGGATTGGTCTTTAAACTTTTTTAGAAGATGTTTAATAAATAAATCATATAACTCGATAAACTTCTCAGGCTCATTGAAGAAAATTAAAAAAATTTAAGATATACTCCTTAAATATATTCTTTTGCAGAACGAGTATTATTTGAGCAGACAATTTTAATACACTGTGTAAAAACATAATTTAACTCATTCATATTAAGACGTCGGAACCGCTGTTTACTACTTTAAATAATTTTAAGGATACTGAGTCGATTTATGAAAAGAATTAACAACGTTGTGGTACACAGCAGCAATTTATTCTCTCTTGGTTTTCACTGTATTTGCGTAAGATATTACTGGAAAATGCAACGAACTCTCGTGCAAACGGTGTGCAATTTCTGCGAAGAATAAACGGATGCTTAAGCAGAGAAAACAATGAGCAACCCGCTAATAAGGGTTAAATATTATAAAGTACACGGCGAGGGTGGGAAGCAGGCTGCGTTCCTTGTTCAATACCCACAGTGCTCTCAGCATCCCTACACAATGCAGCGCTCTTCCCACTGAAGATCTGCGTTCGCTCTTTGCTCCCGAAGAGAGGGAGAAACGTCTGATCCCATCATGTCTTGGCGAACCCATGCTACGTCTGGCCACAATACTGCGAGCTCAGGTGAAACGTACACTGTTTGCGCAATGAACTAATGCATTGTTGAGATTAGTCTTTGAAATAAAGCATCTCTAATTGCAAGAATTGTTGGAACGTTTTTTTGTAATTTTTTATTACGGGTTTCTTTAATTTGGTAATTTATTTATGTTACCCTTTTTGAGGTTGTTCACATCGTCTTAGGTTAATTAAATTATGAAACTTATACGTATTAGTATTACACTACGAAAAATGCACGCGGAGGGGATTGCACATGCAGAAAATTAGGCCAATTAAAATTGCACACAGTGAAATTACACACGTAAAAATAATTATACATATATATATATATACTCGTATATATAAATATATATACAAATATATATATATATATTTATATATATATGGGTAATTTTATTTGTTTACTAATACGTCAGTTTCGTTTTGAAAAAAAAATTAGCTTTGACCGTTGTACCTCGGAAAATTGATTAATTTAGTATTTTGATAATATATTTAGAAAAAATCGTGTACCTCATCGACGATTCTCTTCAAGTGTACGTTTTGTTGGGATTGTGCGTGTACTTTTTTTTAGTGGAAACAGGGAATATATTTTCAAATACTTTGCTTCCCCATTCAATCAGCCACGTAAGTTACAATTTTATAATGATTACGCCTTGGAGTAACAAAGGGTAAGACCATAGAGTTGGGGTTAGACTATTTTACTTTTATAAAGCGCCGTTCTTTTACATTCGAGTTTAAAAAATATTTGAAATTTATCAAATAAATGTATGCAAATGTACACATATTTTTTTAGCATAATATTTTTTTACCATAGATGTTTTAATGAAATGTAAAAATAACTTTATATTAGACCACAGATTTTTTTTATGACCGTCCCGTCTCGCTTAGCCTAAGTATCATCGGAGTAAAAAAATAAACTTAACAAAACATGCAAAGTGTGCGGTTACGTGTAAATACAGAAGGAGAACACAATATAAAGTAAAACAAGAGAACAGTGAGAAAATAAAACGTTTAAATTATAACAAGAGAGGAAGAGACAGATAATATGAATTAAAAAAGGCAAAACGTCAACTAAGAAGGTTATAAAGTAATAATGAGAAATTTTATAAATGGAAATTTACCTAATATTGGACTTCTTGATAAATTTAACTTTAAAAACATGGCTTTTAATTTTAGTGGCTTTCTTTATTTATAGTGCTACTAAATTATCTAATCTGTTGCCATGACCATTTTTGTGTCGGTCATAAAAATTAAAATAAAATCTGTGGTCTTATACAAAGTTATTTTTTCATTTAATTAAAAATGTCAAACCACAAAGTAATTGTTTTCTACTCATTCTCATAATCTATTTTCACTCACTTTACTACTGCTAGTAGCTTGTCAGTAGTAGTTTATTCGAACAATATTTTATGATGCAACAATAATTTAAAGTAATCATAAAAATAGCAACATCATACCCTTGTTTCAATATTTTATCAATTTCAATTGTATTTATTAATCTAATAAGGATTTCAATATAATATATTGCCTAGATTCATATCCACAAATAAACGTTGGGCCATGAACGAAGGCATTCATCATTGTTAATTTGAATTTAGATTTAAAGCAAACCCAGCACAGAGCACGCAACCTGGAGTAATTCCTCCCCATTGTATAAGGCCCCGTCGCCCAACGAACAGGTGGAAGGGGGGTGTTTCCTGTTTAGATTACATTTCATTATTGTTACACGTCTTAGATCGGCTGGAGATGCGGCTGCCGGGGGTATTGTTACGTCACCAAGAGACAGGAGTTAAGATAGCTGTGTATCGCAGAGACAATCGATTGTAATGTATGAGCCTACACGAGTAGCAAATCCTCTGAACATATTCGACAATGCCAACTTTGTATGAGGTATAATGCTTTTCCCTTTTCCTTTATTCCATTGATGATACTCTGGATTCGATTAATAATATGTAACCTTAAGATATGTATTTTAATTGGATTAAACCATTTGTTTCCCCCCAGCATGCAGCCATCTGATTTATTTGTCGACTTTTTAACTTACGTGAGATATTTATACGCATTTTACATTATCAATTTTTCATAGCATTACGCTTTCCACCAAATTGTTTCCCGCTCGACAATTTTTTTGGAAAACCTCTGTACACCAAGTAAAAAATTTCTAGTTCAAACCGACGAGTAATTTAATTCACCGTTTTATTTACTTAGGTACCTACTAGTTGCTAACCGCATCCGCTTGAATATTCCTTTTGCGATTTTTATAATTAAACAATAAAATACAATTTGAGTACAACTACACGGTTTCACCCAAAATTCGTCTTTTTTTTAAACATATAAATGGATATTTCAAAGCTACGTAGCTCCTGATAAAAATGGTCAACGCGTCTTGGCTGTCGCGAGATGAGAACAAAATCCGCACTGCGAAATTCTGGCGAATTTCATGACGCCAAAGCTCACCGTTCGAGAGTGTTTAGTGGGACACACATAAGCCGAAGTGTAAAATAAAGAAGTAATGAAAATATTTAATGAAAGAAACCTTCTAAACTAACTTTAATTTATTTTCCGATGCAAGAAGAAGAGTCCTTCCTTCGTCAGGAAAAAAGTTATGCTAAAAACAACAGAATATACATTTGGTACCATTGTACCTCATGCACATTTAAAAATATTAATAATTTATTTATTCATAAATTAACGGACTAAAATCCACGAAATGGAAAAAAAGAGCAACAGAGAAAGAATAGCAAATACATAATAATAAATGAAACGATGACAAAAATAAGACAAAATAAACATAAGAGAGAACATTCAAGCCATGGTCTAGTCAAAGTTTTGGTAGAGTCGTAAAGAATGACAAAAATTATTTAGACTGATACCAAAAATGTCAAGACCATGGCATGAGTTGACAAGTCTTGACATTCTGGACATTGGAGAATTATACCCATAATTAGTGTTGTGATGATTGAGGAACAGCAATTCATTGTTTCTGAGTCTACGGCAAGGAATGTTGAACTGGATAAGTTGCAACGTAGAATGTGAGTCAGTAAAACAATTAATAATTTTGTAAATGAAAATTAAATCAAAGTCTTTCCTGCGCTTTTCTAATGAAGATATTTTCAATAATTGTTCGATTTCATCATATGAATAATCACCTATTTCTCGCCCCCAATCTCCATGCAATACCATGTAAGAAGCGATATTTAATAATAATATAAAATGTTAATTTGGGTATGTATATATCTGTTATATATGTCTACGTAAGGCGTACTGTCAGAATCGTTTGTAAGAACATTTTTCTTAGGTAAAGCGCACTTGTGGTGAACGAGATATTAGAAATCTGCTCAATTTATTTTTATTTTTTCACAGTAGTTTTAGAAAGCACTTGTATCTAGTAATTGAGTGTTATAGTATTAAGTAGTTTAAAAAGAAAGGATAGGTATCGATTGATCAAGTAGTATAAAACAAGAAATCGATTTTATTTAACACACTTTTAACCAACGTAAATCGTTTCTACGAACATAAAAATGATATGTTTTCACAAAAAACAAATCACTTTGTGGTTTGACATATTTAATGAAAATGATATAACAACTTTGATCACAGATTTTATCTCATTTTTTATGACCGACCGGTTTCGCTTAGCCTAAGCAACATCAGGGTACAAAATTAAACAAAACAAAATTATATAGTTTGTGGTTATACTCGTATATACTCATGCAAACAAAGGGAGAACACAATATAAAATAATAATAAAAAAGAACACACAAAAAAAAAAGAACAGAGAGAAAGAGACAGATAATATGAAATGAAAGAGGCAAAACGTCAACTAAGAATGTGATGAAATTTTTTATGAGTTTATGTGAAATATACTTTAAATTAATAAGCTGTTTTACCTCATCTAGCGGGCAGCCAGTAGATAACAGCAGCGCATGTCCGTGCAGCAGTAACAGCCTCAGCAGCTTATCTCGCATGTCCTGCGTCATGGGAGTCCTCGGCCTCAGCAGCTGGATGCGCAGGGTCGCCAGGGCGGTCAGCTCGCCCAGCACCTCTCCTACTGTGGCCAACGGAGAAGAGCACACCATCTCCAAGGGTAGGGGCTTCCAGTTCTTGATGACGACGCACCCTGGAAGTAACGCGGTTTGTTGAAGACATACTTACACGCCTACGTGGGAAAATAGGTTATTGTGGCGACCGGGACATGAGCTTGAAGCTTTCCGCTATCCGGGGACATCACTCTAATCACTAAGCTATCAAATTAAACTCTAGATCAACAGCGATTCTTCGCGTTTAAGCTTAGGTTGTGATCTCCCAACGTTCGTCACATTTGATTGATAAACGAACCGACGATTACATGTGACAGAGGTTAAAACACCTCAACCTCAGTGTTTTTGAAAGAAGTAACACCGCTGAGAGACGAGGTGGTTTAAATACTATAATGCTGCCAAACTCCAAACACCGAGAGATTGGTCGCGGCAAAACAAAAAAATATTTTGGTACTAAAACGTACTGAAATGTATAGCCCCTTTAACATTTATATTTCTGGCAACATTCTGATTATTATTATTATATTATTATTCAACATTCATTCTGAGCTCTCGGTTGTATCACTGCATGTGGTCTCAGGAAAATCATTGGGATGTTTTTTTTATGTTACCTTTAGCGATGGGTGCGCAGTCCTGAGGGTAGCCCAGGCGTACCAGGGCTGCGGGCACCAGGTCGCGAAAGGCCGTGGCCGCGGGGATGATGACGTAGCTGTCTGCCTCCACGGAGGGCCGGCGTGGGGAAGGGGCTGCGGGCAGAGACCCCGCAGCCTCCAGAGCTTCCAGAGATGACACCCCCTCTACCACGCAGTGAACCGGCAGGGACTTGGCTGGAAAGAAGGAATATGGTTAGATACAGAACATTAACCTTGTATTTTCTTATCTCAAGCTGCACAAAAAGAAATGACTATTTTTTTTAAATATGTATTTTTATTTTAGTGAATACCGCACAAGAGTCCTAACTGCTCTCAACCGTCTGACATGACACCCCCCATCGGCGTATGTTGTGAGATTGAAGGTAGTGTGGAGGGAGAGGGGAATGAGATGGGGAAGAGGAAGGTTGGGAAGTATCTGGCTATTTAAAGCTGGTCACCAAACACGGCTAAAGCCATTTCAAGTAACGTTTCTTTACCTTAAAGTATCTACCACTCTGGAACGTGCCGCAAACATACCATATATTACTTTACATTAAATAAATGTGTTATGGCAAATATTAATTAAATACATTTTATTTGCGCACGCCGGGTTCGAACTCGCAACCTCTGGATTCGTAGTCGAGCGTCTTACCACTTGACCACGCAGGCCGTCAACGACTTTATAAAGAAGACATTGGAGTCGTATTTAAGGCTTTTGAAAAGTGATATTGCAAATATTAGCAAGTTTTCTCACCGTAAGAACTTTACCAAGCTTAGGTTTTTAGTAGGTAGTATCTAGATTGTGAAATGATGGTTGGTTTCTGTGCCACAAGCGATATTCTTTAGAATTTGCTCTTTCTATGATACAAATATGAAGAGTTGGAATTTGATGTTTGCATATTATTGCGAATTCCTACCATATGCACCTGGTTTAGCAAAAAATATAAAAGTCACACACAGAAAGCTTGTCCACGCGTTTTTCTTTACGCAACTCATATTTATCTGGAATCTAAAAGATAAATCTCATCCACAATTCCATCCCGACCTTAAATTAGTTATTTGAGTTAAAGACTCGCAGATACTGTTAGATTGCAAGAAAATATTTTGAAACTCGTTATTAACTTTCCTTTAAACACCCAGCAGTTGATTCATGCCAAACAAATTAGGCTAAATAATATTTATAACATGTACCTACTTTGTGTCCAATATAGAGTTTTTTCATTTATTAGGAGAAAAACTTTAAAGTTTTCACGTCTCATTAACGATGGGAAATCGAAGAAAATTAACGTAACTAATTAAAAATCACAAAGCGCCGTCTTAAATAAGAAAACGGTGAAATGAATGCAGCAGACGAAATTAATGCATTCACAAAGAAAGCCTTTGAAGGCGAACCGTGGTCTTTGTTTCTTCAGCGGAAAATGCTACTTCATCCCTTTCTCAGTAAAAATAAAAATCTTTGTTCGTGTTGTATGGCTTTCCAAGTTTGTAAGAAAATAAAAACCGCCTTTTGAGTCAGCACATTGTGAAAGAGTTTATTTTGTATTATATTACAGGGGTATTATTTCAACTTAACTGGGGTAGTTTGCATCTTATTGCGAAGCTGGAAACTTAGCCCATATGATATTTAAAAAAAAATTATATGAATATTTATCGAGGCGGAATTTTTCAGAGTGTGTAAATAAACACAAATATGTTTAGTTTAAGGCAACTTACTTGGAAAGTACTTAATAAACGAGGATATATATATATATATATATATATATATATATATATATATATATATATATATATATTTGCGGTTTGCGAGTGTAGAAAATTCTATAGCGTGATTAATTTTATTTTATTTTATCTTTGCCTATTTGCAGGTCATATTTTTTTATGAATGACCCCGAAGGTAAAATTTTTCGCTTTTACTCATTACCATTAGGTACTAACGAATGTTTTTGTTTTGCTATTCTTACACCTTTTCTTGATATTTTTATGTTACTTGTTATATTTTGAAGAGAGGAAATAAAACGAGACAAAATTTGTGAGTGTTTCGCAATTTCCTTCAGATATCTGTAGTAAATATAGTTTAACCTCAACACAATGCATATTTAATTATGTACGGCTTTAATTAAGCGTCCTTTGGTCCGAATCCAGGTCCGGCGCTCGTAAATCCCACAAGTTTGGCAAAGTAAAACGGTCTTAGGCCACAATACAACCCCATGGCGGGTAGGGGGCGGCGGGCGGAGGACTCTCCCCGGGGCAGGGTGGGGAGGCTCAGGTTAACACCTCCGGTTTAATATCGGCCGTGGATTAGTTGGACTTTGGGCTAGCGGTCAGTTGCACCCCACACTGCCACCCCCTTCGCCACCCTCTTCCTCCAGCCGGTAGGACTTATCTGCCGGACAACTCTTTGCGTCAAGTAATGACGTTAAACATTTGCCTCTTGTAAATTATATATTTTTTAAACTTTCTTTCAGAACAAAGTTATCGAAAATGTTTAAATGATAACACATTTGTAACTTAGACACGAGTAAATATTCTTATTATTCTATTTGAACTGATTAATGAAATAGTGATTTTTTAAAAGTTTGTTAATAATCGCAAAAAATTTTTTTAAATATTTTAAAGTTTATTTACTGTAGGAAATATTTTTTTTAGTCGGTACTAATAAAAACTCTCGAACAGTAACTTCCGTGAAATTTTGAAAGAATTATTCACTATTTAATTTCTGGCTCAACGCATATTTTTCAGCCTGCAATGTTATTTCAATCGCGATTCAAGAAATATTTATTTAGCTGGTTAAAAAGGATATTATTTTGTTCTTTAATAAAAAGATTTGAAGGAACTGGGTCAAATTCGAGTTGTAACCACCAGTAGGTTCTAATTAAGGAATATTGAAACAAGACATGGTCAAGCAACAACACCATAGAAATATTCAAATTCTCCTGCGTCTAAGCCAGCCGTCTACCTGAGGGAGTCACCCGTTTAGCCCTGAGCCCTTAGCCGCCCCTGCTGGCCCAAACTCCCGCACCACCGGACTGGCCGGACTAATGCTTGGACATATTCATAAAGGATTTAAGGTTTTAGCTGGACCAGGAGGGGGGGTCCGGCCCAGGGGTATTGGAAATCTATTTATCTAAGGAAGTTGAGAACGAAGTAAGCATGTATATTAGAATGGGAAATTAATTTATTTTAATTATTCATTTGATAATAAAATCGAGACCAATTTAAAAGATTGTGACGCAATTGCAAATGGTCAAAAATATGATTTATTAATCTAGATAGGAAATTTTATTTCAATATTATTTTGCTTTTCTTCTAAAATATTTTTGAACCTGTTATTTATTCAATATTATTTTTTCTTTTCACTTACAATAGTTTTGTACCTGATATTGAATATTTTATTTTATTTTCTTTAACAATTTTGATTGTATTATTTATGAGTTAATTTGTTCAAAAAAATGATAATATTTGTGTAAGAAGCCTTAAACGGGCGCAAATAAATATGCAAGGAGGGTAAATAAACAACCACAACATACTTCTTTACAACAAACAATAAGGATGAAGAAGTATTGGGAGACCTACATTTAGGTACCTGAGCGGTGTGGAAATGAACACCGTATCCCTAGGCGTAAAGAACTGGGCGGAGATAGCAAGAGACCGCCAAGAGCGGAGGCGTTTCTTAGAGGGAGCCAGGATTGCTCTTCAAGGGTTGAAGTTCCGAAGATGACGGTGAATTTATTCTCCGTTGATAAATATAAATTATTGATAAGTTAAACAATAGTGCAGAACAGTTTCGCCCAAATTTTTTTGAATTACTGAGCGGTGTGGAAATGAACACCGTATCCCTAGGCGTAAAGAACTGGGCGGAGATAGCAAGAGACCGCCAAGAGCGGAGGCGTTTCTTAGAGGGAGCCAGGATTGCTCTTCAAGGGTTGAAGTTCCGAAGATGACGGTGAATTTATTCTCCGTTGATAAATATAAATTATTGATAAGTTAAACAATAGTGCAGAACAGTTTCGCCCAAATTTTTTTGAATTACTTTGAATTTGTTAAATTATTAAATGAATATCTCTCAAGGCTAAGTGTCCCAGTTAGCGGACATATTGTAATTCCAACAGGGTGATTAATAATTTGGGACCGTTAAACGCAGGCCAGCGGACAGAAGACCGCCGGGGTGGAAAGGACCAGGGATCCAGGAGGGGTGAACAATAGTTCGGTCCTCCTAGGGGATTGAACCTGGATTTAATTTAGTCGTCCGGAGAAGATTTGGTTATGCTGATATTAGCTGTTACCTGTATTGTTATGAAATAAATATTACTACAATAGTTTTAGCTTAGTTTTATTGAAAGGTTTTAGAACGGACTAAATATTTTCAATCCTTATGTATGTTAATTTATTTTTTTGTGAGTAGAGTTATACATTTACACATTGGCTAAAGGATTTTGCAACACAAGATTAGATCCAAATTATTTATGTGCAGTAAACAAAAAATAAAATATCCATAAATTTCATAAATTAAACTTTATTTAATGTATGTAATAGTTAATGTTCATACCCTATTGATACTCACGCTAAGAAAAACCGGCCGGTCGTAAAAAATAAAATAAAATCTCTATCTAATAGTTATTTTTTAATTTCATTATAAACAATTAGTTTTGCACTTCACTCCAGAGCGAGAAATACTCTCAGTATTACAATGGTTTGCACCTGGGACTTTGTTTAAAATAAATTTTATCTAAGCAAACCCGATCCAAAAAATATATATATATTGATTATTGAAACAATATTAATAATTTTAAAACAATATGAATTAGAAAAGCACAGAAAATAAATAATATTTGCATTCGACTGAGAATCGAACTTAGAACCTACTGCTTGCTGGTCAGATGCTCAATCATATAGAACCTACTTTCCATACTGTCATTTTTAATCACTAACATTGTTTCAAATAATTTACCATTAGAGGCACCCATCTTTATGTCTTTTAAGTGATGATTCGATCCAAACTAAATGGCACACGAAATAGTGTCTTAAAAATAAATTTAAAAAACTAGATGGTATATATTATAGATAGAAACGTACGCGGCAGCACTCTCCCTAATGCCGGTGCACTCTGTGTACCTTCGGCGAAGCTTTCCTCTACCAACAATAGCTTTCAGGAAAGACTAAGCAAAATTGTGAACCGATAATATATTGCCTCGAAGACGAACGTAGTCTCAATCTTCTACTTTGTGCAAGTACGAGTACTTATCTCAAAGGTTTCAGCAGCACATATTTTAAATGGATGATAATTTTAAACAACGTATAACTTTATTAAGAGTATTAAATATTAACGTTAAATTTTGTGTAACCTATCTTTTGTGTAACTAATATTTGAGATTAAAAGAATTTTGACAGTTATTTTATTGTGTACTTACCTGCACTGTGAAAGTTTCAAAAACAAATATACCTATTTATGGACTGAATGCTGTAGAAATGAGATCCCTTAGGCGTATGTGGTAAAACTATGTATGGCTGTGTTAAAAATGTGGATATCCGGAAAGAATGCAAAGCTGATGTAAGCGCAATGAATAGAATCAAGAAAGGGACGCTTAGATGGTTAAAGCATGTAGAGTGAGTGGACGAAGAAAGGAGTGTGAAAGAATATATGACGCGAAATTGAATGAAAAAAGAAGTCGGAGACGCCTGAAAAAGACATGAAACGATCGAGTGAATCAAATACTGGAAGCCATGTGAAGAGTCGACAGAGAATAACAAAAGAGAATGTATGAATGTGAATAAAGTAAGGAGCGTTTGCTAAGACATATATGTGGCGGTCTGTCTTCTCTGCCTACCCCAGCAGGGATACGGCGTAATAGTAAGTTATGAAGATTTTCATTAATTTTTGAGCGCAGTACAAGTTTCCTGTAAAGGTTATTTTGATATGATCTTAGTTTATGTTTTCAATTTTAATAAATAATGCTTACGTTATTTTTATTTGTAAATCTGTCCTCTGGAATAAAAATACATAGTTAAAAACTGCTAAACATCTGTATTGATATGGTCAAGATAACGCTAAACAGCACCACTACTTGAGATTTTGTTTTATGGCAATTGTGATTATAGCAATCAATTTTTTTGTTTAATGTCAATATTATTTTGACCGATTTAAAATACGTATTGACATAAAAGAAAGATCACAATATTGGTATATCGCCTGAAAACATTATAAGCGTATCTGTGCTTAAATACACTCAAAGCATTACGATCAAAGATCCAACATGGACCAGGTACTCGTATGTATTAATTTCCCACGTGCTTAAGAGAAAGGTTAGGTAGGCAGTGTAAGAGTGTAGGGGGCGCGGCAAATCTTGGAGTACTTTGGGAAATCTTAACGCAAATCCGGCATAAAATTAAATCGTATTAGCGGGTGCTCAGGCTGTGCGTCGGAGGGGCGGAGTCCTTAAATCAATGGTGGCGCGTGGTATTGGGAGCCACTGTTATTATTTAGTTTATGCTTTTGAAATCTTCCACCAAATGTCAGAAATAATATGAATTTGTCATTTCGAAAACAACATAAATGACTAAAAGTTATTTTAATGGGAGAATAACAAAAAAAAAAACTTAAAATATTATTTCTAATTTGTGCTTGGTGCAACAAAAAAAAAATGTAATGTCAAAAATAATTATTTGCAGTGTTTGTGATTTGAAAAAATGCATTATTATTATTTTTTTAAATCTTAAAAACTGTATTTAAAAAACGCTGTGTTAATATCGAATTAAACTGTTTAAATTATATATTTGTAATCAAATTCTCTAAATTATATTACCATTTTCTTTTTAAAAATATGTTAGTAGCGAGGTAAGAACCCGACACAGAGGTAAATATAGAAGTTGTCATATATTTATTATAACCTCTCATGTCAAATATTGTCACGGAAGATAGTTGAAAAAAATTGTGATGAAACATGTACGAGGATATGCAAAAACATGACGGCCTCCGTCGTCAAGTGGTAAGACGCTGGGTTTAAACCCGGTGTGCGCAATTACTTTTCATTTAATTAATATGTGTCATAACATATGAAAATCAAACAAATAATATATTGTATATTTGGGGTGCGTTCCACAGTGGTAGATACTCTAAGAATCACCCTGGTGAAAAACCACCATTCAGAATCAAAAAGTTGCTTGAAATGGCTTTAGCCGTGTTTGGTGACCAGATTTGAATAGCCAAGTACTTCCCAACTCTCCTCTTCCCCATCTTCATCTCTTTCCCCTCCTCCACTACCTTCAGCCGCACAACATACACATATAATATAAATTACTTAATAACATATATTATTACTGCTTAACCCAGTGGAACGTCCAATAAAGATCAACACAACGAAGATTTATCTAAACACGTTGTCAGTGAATTCAAAAAAAATGCTAATACAACTAAATTATATGTTGGCTTTTCTTATATCAATATCAGTACCTGACACTGGGCTATCCGCGTTCGCTGAGCCGCTAAGGGTAGCTACTCGGCGCTGTAGCTGCCTCCCCTACAACCTGCCACCTACCACCTACAGCCCCTACCTAACTACGGGTAAGTAGTGTGTGAATTAAAACTTTAGACTAACAAGAATTAAGCCCGTGTCTACAATCATATCTACTTATTCCGAGGATATGGCGGGTGGGCTCAAGTATTTTACCGTTTATTCAAACTTTTATTCAGTAATTACATAAATATTACATTGTTGTATTACAAAGTGTAGGATGTGGGAGTAGAATGTTTTTAGGAACTTATTGGATCGAATGGACTGTTACACTTAAGCACATTTAGGGTGTCTGTTTACTTAGCTCTAAATTTAAGTTTCTAGTAGGTATCAACTTCCTGGCCTCTAGTTTAACCAAAGACCTCTTTCATATGACTTCAGTTGTGTCGAATTTTTTAAAAATAACCCGAACTCACGAAAGATGAGCAAAAAATTTCAGATTTCTTCTGTCTGGAATTTTAGTTCCAAAAGTCTTGTGTTTTATATTATATATATTTTAAAATAGAAGTGTCCCAACTGCTCCTAATCGTCTAGAGACAGTGAGACTATGGTATCCCCAATTGGAGTATCTTATGAGGTTGATGGTAGTGGTGAGGAGAAGGAGAAGGATATTAGGAAGAGGAAGGTTGAAAAGTACCTGGCTATTCAGATATGACCAATAAACACGGCTAAAGCCATTTCAAGCAACGTTTCGATTCTGAACGGTGGTCTTTCACCAGGGCAACACTTATCTACCACTATGAAATATACGTTTAACTCTAAAAAACAAGAAAATAAGTTATATTTAGTTTATTAAATATTTTTCAATAAGGGATGAAAATAGCTTAAAAAGACTCACTCGGAATGAACTTAATATAATAGGTATGTAAAATACGCCGTTTTGCATTAAAAAATATGCTCAATACTTTTGCTATGACTAAACTTAGTGAAAAATGTAACATTATTTAATAATATTCTTTCCCCGAGCCGCCCCTGCCGGGCTGAGCGAGTACGAGTATGTTCCTAACAACTGTTTAACGTGTTTAACCCCTCTTGCTATTTGCAGCGGGGATCACCGCTGGCAATGGCTGAAAGAATGCTTAAGAACGGATCGCGGAACTTTCCGTAAGAGTTCTCTGTGCATATTTTTGCATTTCCCATTCTGCGGGGCTTATGAAATATTCCTAGATATTCCCAGAAAGCGCGCTGCCTCCGGCTCTCAGTCGGGAGCGCGACCCATACACCGTGCAGTCACACTCACTTTATGCAATGAGATGCAAATGCTGCCACTAAAATCGAAATAATCTAATGATGAGTTTCATAAACCACACATGCTAAACACTGCTTTTTTGAAAAAATTGTAGTTTTACCTGCGATTTTTTATTAGTAGGTATTTTTAGGTATCTCTACATTCGTGAGTTCGATTCTTAAGAAAAAAATACAATATTTATAAAACTTGAGTGAGGATGTTCCAATTTTTCGATGTGGTTGAGAATGTTCGTAAAACAGCTAAAAGATATGATCGTTTAATGTCGTTGGATGACATATTTAACTGGGAAAGAGAAACAGAGGTCAGCAGCAGATTATAATGAGAATGATCAAATTTGGCGGGTGAGAGAGCAGCCTATAATTGACAAAATAGACAAAACTAGAGCGATGTGAGGAAGGCTTAAATATATCCAAAGCTCGACTCCAAAAGGTTTACGAGAGAGAAGAATACAATGTTTCAACAGAAATCTTAATTAACAGCGCTGTATTATCTGTCGCTTTATATTTTTGACGAGTAGGAAAGCAACAAATGCGCTAAAGTTTGTAATAATTCTATTATTACAAACTAACAGTTATATACAGCTAAAAAAATCTACAAGTTTCACCAATACCCAATAGTTTGAAGGGATTTAGTCTAACACAGATCTGAGTTCTGGACTCATTATACTATTAGGAAAAGAGACTTTAGAGTTACTTATGTGATGATTTGTTTAAAAGCAATGATGTTTAAGACAAGACAACTATTAACAACTAACAGTAACAACTGATTTGAATTTATCTAGTAACAACTAATGTGAACACCATTGAAGGGACTCTCTTTGCTGTCTATGTTGTCAAATCATGTGAAATATTTTTTAGGTCCATTGCCTGAGAGTGCTTACTTAACAGATCTTCCCCGTATTAATAATAATATCATTATATCACTAGTGAAAAATCACGGAATGAAAACTTGAATTGCCAAAAAAAAAAAATTAGAATAATATCTGCTAAAATACATCATAGGTTATTACCTAATTTATTGGGTAGGTAGAGATTATATGCTTTTTACAAAATACCGTTCTTTGTTTAAAATGGGTGGATTAAAGCAACAATAGTATTTTTTTGCAAGTCGAGTTACATCCCGCGATTTTTCACACGTAAATACTAGTTTAAACACAAAACTTCCTAGTTACCCGAAAAACGATAAATTGAAAATTAATGTATCTATATGGTCATGTGACTAGAGGTAGGCACATTAGGCACTGTATATAATAGTAAAAAATAAATTTCAGAGATTGCTAGAAAACGTTTTATATGCATCTGGATGAGTTGATTGTGTTACTGGAGGTATGTGCTGGGCACTAGGGTACTTTACAGATCATCTCGGTAACAATAATAAAATTTTGAAATAAAACCTAAAAGAGTCAGTTGAAATTTTTGTTTAAATCAATGCATCAACGTGAGCGGATCGTGTTATTAAGTACGCTAGGCAGTAGGCAGTAGTCAGGTACGAGTGAGGCTATGCACGCGATCTTTGCATGGCCGCCGGGATTAGCGGGCTGACCACGCTGCGGGCCGGGCGGCTCGGATATCTAACTGGATTTCTCTGGCTTACCTGCTCAAGGAGCCTAGCGAGGGATGAAGGCGCTCTGGGGTTTCCGGCTTTCGTGCTTACGGTTTCGTGGCTGCAGATATCCACCTACATTCGGATCGTATAGCCGTGAGCCGCTCGCACTATCGCCGTGTTTTGTCGCCGTACAGCGGACAGGAAATACTACATTGTTGTGAAGGTTGCCTCAACTGTGTGACAAGGAAATTGCGAAACCGAATGAGCATACGTTTCATTTCAAAATACCCACCTACCCAAAAATACACACCTTTCGGTTTTCTAGTACAAGCAAAACTATGAATTCTCTACCTGACAATTCTATATGGGTAGTTAAAAAAATGTCTAAGGTTTCCAGTGAATACAATTCTTAAATAGTAATCATTTAAATTCTTTATAAAATGCAAACTGGAAATTTAGGTAAAACGTTCGAAAATGCCTTTGTTGTTTTTAAAAGTACACCTTTTTACTGACATTTCAATATATTTTTCATAGAATTTAAGGGATTACAGTTTGTATTTACTGAAAATTCGCAAATTAATCAATTGTATTATTGGTTGTTTAAGAATTCTACAAAGTGACGTTTGACGTCATTAGTGGGTGGTGGCCCCAAAGAAGAGATAAAATTATTATTTAAGTCATAACTTCAAATAATATTTCTGTATCGCTGTGATAACAAATTGATGTGTTGTGGTGCCATACTGTAGAAGGATATATATTTTCTCTGAAATAATAATTTTGCTACAAAGTACCCATACATAATGATAAATAAGTTTTCCATGTAACAGAATTAAGCAGCGAATAACTGAGAAGTATTTAATATTAACTAAAGTTGATTTCAAAAAATTTCCCTTGTTCGCTCTCGTTCACCCAGTTTTTCTTTTAAATTAGTTAAAATGGTTTCTTATTGTCGGGTTCATTCAATGCTAGTTTGATATTTGAAAAAGATGTTACGCAATCGAATCTATAAAACTTTAAAAGTACGTGCTCTTTTATTGTAATTTATAAAAAGTAATAATAATGTGTAGTAAAATAAATACTGGAGTATACATATGTGTAATTTTACTATTTGCTGAAAGAATGTAGGTATTCCAGTTATTTGGTAATCTCCGTATCTCGGAAGGAGTTCATCCCGAAAATGAGCCTTCCCTAACAATAATGTCGGGTGAGGGATCAGCGCTGAGGTTGTCAGCGATGTGACACCGGGTCTGTCATCCGCTAAGCTCTTCCACCTCCCAACCCCACCCCCATCGCCAACTCCCTTCTTCAACTCCTACCTCCTCCCCCTATCCTGCTCTCCCAACCCCCAACGCTCTAGCTGCGCGCCACCACTTCCTCATACACCACACGGATTACACCAAGAATACATATACATACGAGAATACCGAAAAATCGCTTTTGATCAATTCATGCATTTTCAATTGAAAGTCTTGTCTACTTCCTCGTTGCGTAATTACCACAGACAATTTGAATAAGGAGATTTTATGAGGCAAAATAAAACGTGATAGCTTAAGAGGAGCATTAGAAAATCGGAATCTTCTGATGCAAGATAACAAATTCATTGTGTCGATTTTTTAATTTTTCTTGAATTTTTGATATTATTTTTTTTTAATGTTGATTTGTACTCTTTAATTTACTGTCCTTTTATACGTAGTGATTTTATGCTTTAACTCTTTTAATTTTTTTTATATACTTTTTATTTAGATTTTTATTATTTTGTTTATATTTTAATTTTATTGTATAATATGTTAGAATGCCATTATGGGTTTCATTGCATTAAACAGTCGTTGCTAGTAGCTGGAATAAAAGAAAACAGTTATTATAATTATCATTATTATTTCAATCATAGTGCGAAACATTCTAAAGTGATCTTTCACGTGGACAAGATATTTTCTATTCGGGAATGAGTGTAGAATTTGATAGATCCGAGCCCCCACTACTACGAATGATGCTGTAGAAGTTTGAGTGTGATACGAACATCACTGTGCATCGCTATCTGTAAGAAATACACTTATTAATAAAACAAGTATGTAAAGTTTTTTTACACACGTGTTTCATTAAGGCTTACCGAACATTAAATTGTGTTTTTTACATAGATGTATTTATTATTTGAACAATACTAAATAAATATGATTTCAAAAACTTGAAGCCTACTTCTCTGTTGTAAGCGTTGTGTAAGCGTGTAAGGTAGGTACCCGGAAGCTTCCTGCTAAGTACGCGAGTGAATAAGCCAAGCACAGAACACGTGTGAGTTATTATCGATGAAAAATGTTCCGGTGCTAATTTCCCGCGAAAATGGATGTCAGATTTTGAAAGGTTCTTAAAATGGGGGATATCTTATATTATTCCCTAACCACTCGGCGAGGGCAAACATCAAGGAGGATTTTCTATCGGTATTTTCTCCCGCCCGAAATAATGAGGATTAACTTCAACAACAAAGGACTTGTCAATAGGCACTTTGGAGTTTTTGCCCCAAACAAATCACCAGCAGAATAAATAATAATAATATGATCGCGTTCGGCAGGGAGCTCCAACCAGCGATAAGCGACCGTGAAAACTAAATTAAACGTGGCGCTTGATTTGGGTATCTTGAAATATTTTTCGCCACGCAGCTTTCGTTATGAAACTCTATTATTACTATATAAAACGACATTCTCTATGATTTTTCTGTTGGCAGAATTATTCCAAAATTACTTCTTCGATAGTGTCACTTTGTATTAAAAATCTCGTCTTTATAAAGGACTGTAAAGATATTATTCATGAATATTTTCAATGTGTGTACTTTGTGCAAAAGCAAATTCTTAACTAACTAACTATCACGGCGTTTCCCCGCAGGGGTAGGGCAGAGTAGACAGACCGCCATACAACTTTGTCTTGGCACACATTACCTGCTTTATTCACATTCATAGATGGTCTCGTAAATTCTATTCTATTATTCCGACTATTCACATGGTCTGACTAAAGTATTTGATTCACTTGATCGTGCCATGTCTCTCCCAGGCGTTGCCGACTTCTTCTTTCATTCACTTTTGCATAATATATTCTTTTCACATTCCTTTCTTCGTTCATTTGCTCTACATGGCCAAACCATCTAAGATTCCCTTTCTTAATCCTATTCAAGTTATCAAATACTAATTACGTAGTGGATAAGGGCGCGATGTATTTATTTTTATATATAAAGCAGAAATCTATGAGTTTATTTGAAGCAGCATATACTTTTGAAAGGTGTAATATAATTTTATAGAGCCTTTTCTGTCTAAAATTTTAAGGTTAACGGATCTATTTTTATCTCACTACAGCATTTCCATCGTGTATAGTCCAAGATCGTTAATCTTGAACTTTTGTTCGATGCCTTGTATGGATCGAAGGCTGATTGCAGATAGGATAATTGTGTTTCAAGTTTAAACAAAAACACTCTTGCTAAACACCTTAATTTATTGTTATGTTATTAACAATGGAAGTGCTCTAAATTCAACTCAATCGCGTTTATTCAGTATATTGAAAGTTAATGTTATTAATTTGAAGGTTCTTGGATAAGAGAGAGTTAGATGACTTAATTATTCTGTTTATATGAGTTTGACACTGTATCCAAAGATAAAAAAATAAACAAACCAAAGAAAGTGGATATGTTATAAAAATAAAGTAAGTTGTCTATCGTAAAAGCATTCATCCACACAAGCAAATTAAAATACAATAAAAATAAGAAATACATAAATTAAATCAGTTGAAATACTGGAGCCATTGAATACTGAACGATGTACTTCTTCAGGGAAGTTAAACGCGTTTAAAAGCAGCAGTTGCCAACCCCTGCAGCTCAGGTTTAAATTCTGCAGAAACGATGCGCAGTTTGTGTGTTCCCGCCATGTGAACACAACTGAAGGATAATTAGGCGGGAAAAACAATGGACTTTTCATTAATTCCTCTTCTTTAGGAATGTTCTCGGCGCCATCATTGTGCGTGTATATTTATGATTCTTCAATACCTACTTAATTATTCTCTTTATGTAATGAAGATCCTGGGCTTATTGTTCGAGTGATTCCATTGTGATCGCGAATAAATCACACATTAATATCATACAAAAATATATCGTTGCATTGGGAGGTATCTTGGTTCACGACCAAACTTTAAGTACTCTCCATTATCGGCATTTCTCAACATTGCGCTTATTAAAGTAAAACTGAGTGAGCTCGTTTTGGAATTACACTCTTGACGTTTGGATCGACATAAAATGCTGGCATTTTCAAAATTGATATCTGTTATCTAACCCTCTCTGTAGGTATCTCGCTGTTTCTTAAAATGGCTTTAGTTTTATTAAGTGACTAAATCATAATAGTCTGGTTATTCCCAATCTTCCTTTTCCCCGTCTTTTTCTTACATCAACTTCTTTCAGTCTCCGGATATTCCCAAGGTATACTTTAACTCTTTCCACTCTAATGTCGAGTGTCACTCGACATTCATTTTCTTCTACCAGCTCCAATTTCGATGTGGCCGTCCAATATACCTCATCATAATGCTTTGGATTATAATATAGATTAACTCTCAAACTACAAGTTTTCATTTAAAAAAAAATCTTATTAGAATTAATGCAATTTTAGCGAGGATCTGGTGGAATAAAAACAAATAAAGGCTTGGAGTGGAAAGGTTTAATGCTGCCCAACTAAGCCAAAATGCAGTAAATCCATACTTGTTTAATGAATTTTATGTGCTTTTGTATGATGAGGTAATAATGTCCTAATCTAATAACCCTTTCTAACTATATAAATATATTTAGTATTACGTAGGTAGGTATATTTGAGGTATGCATTTGCGATTTATAAAGTAATTTGTTAATGAAGTTGCTGAATCCCACTCTCTTCAGACAGAACAATAATAATATAACAATATTTTAAAAAAATATGTAGGTACATGACATTAATTTGAGCGAATCTTTCGTTTTTCATATATTCGTCAACTTCACCAGTGGCGCACGTAAAATGTGGCAATGTGGGAAGATATCTTGAACGTTTTTAATCTGCCCCTCATTCAGGATTAGGGAAATCCCTTCGGCAATGCCGCGGCACAAAGAACCGTCACCATAGGCGTACCTGTTCCTCAGCCGCCCCGGGGAGGTGGGGGACAGGTGGATCTCCTGTGATGTCTCAAGTGGTGACATATCCTGATCCATTGTAGGATCAAAAGAATTGTGTGGGCGTCTCGTAGCAGTTGTTATCCATTTTGTGTTCGGGGAAAATATTATTTTGACGAAGAGAGGTAAATTTCACATTTATTGCGCAGAGTGGAATAAATATCTCTAGATTCCTAAATCTCATATCATTTCATATACACAGAACAGCATATTTTTGATGACATTATCTAGTTACGCCACAAACACAAAAACCTTGCTCTTAAATACATATAAAAAAAAAAAAACACACACACATATTGTTTTTGAGAAAGACTAAGCCCCTTAAAGATTTATATATTAAAAAAATGATATTAAACCTTAGATTAATAGTATAGAACTTTTGATTAAGTGTTCATAACATAACCCTTAAATGCATAAGCTAGCTTGAAGGTGAGAGTTTTTTATAAAAAATATTTTCACATTTAAAAATACTTCTCCACAATTGGCTCATGCAAATTTGCGAAATTACTTTAAAAAACATAAATGTAGTCAACATTGTCTTTTTACCTACTCAATGCCAAATACTTCCTCTAGGTTCGTTTTATGTTCACCCCCAAAACTACCCCTAATATGTATTTTTTTAGTGTCATAAAATAATTTCTCAGATCGAAAGGAAAATGTGTGCATTTAAAGGTTAAGATTTAAAAATACTAAACCTCTAAGACATATATTGAAAGTGGGTAGCTTACACACAATATTTGCACCTGAAATAAGGGAAAATTGTGCTTACTTCGGGCACACTAGGCGTGCCCACAACAAGCTACTATCGGTTTTTTTCTCCAATGGCTGTATCCGATGCTCATTTGGCCCCCTCTCAATGATAGGCTGATTTGCTCCCCGTGGAGTTATTTCGGCCCCTTGAGAAAGTCGAGTGTTCAATTCACTGCAGACACAAAAAGTCCACAAACGGATGGCCCCATTCACCAGACATGAAGCGCAAATTAGGGCGCCACTGGAAAATGCCTGGATTACGGGGGCTAAGTGAGTATTAGCGATCATTCTATACCTGCCCTCTGCAGGATTTATTTCGCACAATAAAACATCCTGCCAGACTTATTGTGACCAGTTCCTACCTATTCTTTGACAGTGAATTTAAAACAGTAAAATAATGATGGTCTTATGAACAGATTACACATTTTCGTGGCTTAATTCTAGGCTGTTTTCACTTACGCTAGACTTCTTTAATACGCTGTAAGAACACACTTGTACGGTTTTGATAAAAGTATATTGAGCAGAACAACATATATTCTCTGAACATATTCTGAACTCAAATATAAAACAGAGCACATTTCTGAATAAGCAATTATTTGTGTTTTTGTTGCGATCAACGAATTAATCTGATTAGAAATATAATAATTGATAATAATAAATATAGAAAAAATTGAACGATTTTTGTAAAACATCATCTCATGGACCTTCTATTTATCTACGATAGTTATGATGTTGTGTTTTCGATTGTTTTAATTTTATAGTTATAAAAACCAACACACGTTACGTATTCGTCAAGTACTTCCCAAAGTAATATTCCCTACGATAGCTGAATAGCTTTTTTCACCAGTTTACTATGATTTGATTATAGATATAAAAACCTACTAGTACAGTTTCCACCAAAGTATATTCAATTTGTAACACACGATACATTAAACAAATACCGTCAACTTAAGTTCTTCGTACACATTTTTTTAACCTAACCTACAAATTTTGAATTCCAAAACTTTTACCAAGATCATCTGTTATATTTTTGCTAACGTAATGAATTATGTTTCATGGATCAATAACAAACAAACCAACAAACAATAAAAAAAACCCTAAAGTTCCATCAGTTGGTGATACTATAAGATGTTTTTTGTTTGTTTAGATTTTCTGATTTTTAATTTAGTGTTTGTATGTTTGATATACGTGAGTGGATAACTATTGCTTTGTACCGGGCCCTTGGTATTTGGTTGATATTTCACGATATTGGCACCATTTAAATTACAATGAAATTATTCAATTAAATGAATGATTGGTGCCGCTCTATTAAAAACACGGTTTTAAGTAAACATGAAAAATATGGCTATTTTGTTTTGATACAATTTAAACACAATTCCATGAATATGGTCGGCATCCATAACGCTTCCTTGCCAAAGGAAGGGATTAAGCTAGCTGTCTTTGGTCAGTAAGGGCATCGGGTTGGTTGCAGGCTGTATTAGGGGTGTATAGATGGGGTTGTGAGTGGCCTAAGGGGGGGGGGGGAGTGAGTTTGTAGGGGGAGGGGAAGGGTGGGCAGATAGAACCGTAATTCTCCCAGACAGAACGTAGCCAGACGGCTCGTCCCAAACACTGAAGTCCGAATCCTAATTTTTTGGACAGAGATTGCAAACGGTGGAGCGCAATTTGCGTAACATATTTCACTTCAAATCAATCTGTTTTTTATTTTTTTTTATTTTAGTGAATATTTAATGAAAATTTAATTGAATGACTTTGTATACGACCAAAAAAAATGTTGAAAATATGTGTTTAGCTGTGTGAATATTATAATAAGTACCATAGGTGGGCTGATTTTATTTATAAATTTATTAAGAGTAGAATATATTTTTATCATCACCCTGGTGGGAGACCACCAATAAGAAATGAATCACACCTTTGAGTGGCTTTAGCATTGTTAAGTAACCATGTTTTAATAATTGAGTGCCTCCTAACTACCTACTTATCCTAAACTACTCGTATATCTTTACCCTTCTGCACTTTCTTCAGCCACGCAATATTCCCAATGTAGTTCTTTGACCTCGGGAAGTTTGAACTTGAAATATGTACTTTAGTACCACGTATGAAAAACTGTTAGTTATATAACTGTATCACCAGTTAAAAACATTGCATAGGTTAATGGTAATTAGCAATTAAATCACTATAATTATTCCTAGTTCTCAATTCGGTCTTTCCTGTCCCCAGCTAGAATTCGAATCCTACACTATTGTCCCTTATCCCGTTAGGCCTAACTCAGTTGACCACCGCCCCTCTGCTCTCCTGTCCCCCTGGCAGTCGGGTGGTCGGGGGGGGGGGGTGGCACGATATCGGCCGGAGGAGGGGATTACACAAATAATAAGACAGTCCGGATAGGCCTGCTGAGATTGAGATGTTTGATTGCATGATAAATAATTAGTCACCCATCTTGGTGACCACTGAAACTTTAGTCAACTAAAATTTGATAAAATACCCCTAATCACAAAACAAACAACAAACCATTGATATTTTTTGAATGATTCAACTTGTAGAAATCAAACTTTTACCCATTTATGTATAGGTTATTGGCATACGTGCATTTACTAAAAAAAGGTTTTATTTTTTCCTCGATCACTAAGGTTGTAAACAACCAAACCAAGAAAGTATCAATAGTTACATCTTATACACAATAAATGTAAAATTTTAGTAACTATTTATCGTAAATAATTAAAGTATAGTTTACATTTTCGTAAAAAGCAATTACTTAATGGTTGGACATATTCAATGAAATGAAAAAAAAAATGTATAAGACCACAGATTTAATTCAAAAAATTAAAGATTAGTTTTAAAGAGAACTTAGTAACAAAAGGTTTTCAAAAATATTAACTAAGCCTAATGAAATGAAAAAAATACTTAACACAGATTTATTTTTATTTTTTATGACCGACCGGTTTCGTTTACCTTAAGCATGCTTAAGGTAAACGAAACCGGTCGGTCATAAAAAATAAAAATAAATCTGTGTTAAGTATTTTTTTCATTTCATTAGGCTTAGTTAATATTTTTGAAAACCTTTTGTTACTAAGTTTAGCGTATTTTATAGATGGTGTTAACATGGAGGACACTTACATTTTATATGAAGTCTCCAACACACCAAAGCACAACGTACGACTAACGTTACTGTCGTTATTACAAATATTTTATCAACCAAAATTAATCACCCCCTAGGTAAGCCTACGTACGACTAAAGGTTGCTGTAGGATATTACTAATCCTTCCGAGGAGATAAATAATGCCATTGAGATCATAATCACAACGAAAATAGAACGAGCATAACTAACTTACTTAAACAAACCTCTAAAAACTAGATATTTTAAATATATGTATTGATATTGATTTATAAAGTATATTTAAAGTTTTTTAAAAGCAATTGCATTATTTAAAAAACACCCAAGTTATTTGTACGTTATGTCAATATCGTAGCGATTGTTTTTAAATGCATTCAATAAAAAAAAAAACAATAAACCTATTACGAACTATTGTTCGTACACCAAAATTTTCAGTTTTACCTTTAGGAGGAAAGCTTTGCACAGGTTGGTTTCCGTATATAAATTATTTAAGAATTAATTATACTTCTTAATCAAACGATTCAACTGGTCCGTTATATCTTGGAGAAATGCCCCAAGGATTTAATATCTACATAAACCACCCTTAACGAATGTAAATAGTGAGGGCTAGTTTGTGGGGGTGGATTAGACGGGGATTACCGGAAGGATGGACGCCGGAAGTCCGGCGTCTTGCGGGGAAGCCTTCCACGGTCAATACAGCCTTTAGCCTTACTCTACACTCCACAGCCTTCCGGTAGGGAATATACTGTGTCGGGGATTAAGGAATATTTACTGTACTTGTATTATCTAGCAGGTGCTCTGAGATTTAGATTCTAGTTTACGATATCTTCACTTCAAAACTACTCATTTTAAACTCTAGTTCACAAAATGATAATACCCTTTTAATCATCTCTGTAATATGAGACCGGTTAATCGTTGTTAAAACAACCACTTTTCAATCATATTAATAAATTCACCTGTAAGCTGCAGAACTTATTATTATTATGATGTAAAAGTAACATACGAGTACGTAACAAGGCTTTCACATTTAAATCTCCTAACAATACATAATGTAAGAAGCTGTACAACAATTGAATTGAAGTATTGCTGGACGAAAACTATTGATTTCCCCAGAACGAATAATATTAAGGAATCCTAATAATTCGACCTTATTCGTAAGTAGATTAGTAAAGAATTCGTACGCTTCTATGCAAGAGTAATACAACATCATGTTCGTATTACCTGCTCGAAGATATCCGATTCCCAATGCTTTTGACAAATCGGATAAAGAGGTGAGGGGTCGCCGCTGAGCTAGTTACTGCCGACGTTATCCGCGTTTCTTCTGCGCTCCCGGGAATACCATATTTTTGTCATGTTTCCAAATTGTTAAAATATGCTAGAATTATGTAAAAAAAACAATTATGGAAAAAAACAAATTGACTCACCACTGTAAACGTAGTGACAACGTCAATTGTGATAACATGCTTTACATTTATTTATTTCACAAAACAGTTATTTTCGAATAATTACACGTCACATTTTTACACCAGGATTTTTTTTACTGTATTCGCTCATCGACATATTTTTTTACGTAAATTGAATACACACTACGTATTTATTATTAAAATAACTTTATAATACCACGAATATTATTTTATTTTTTTTGACCGACCGGTTTCGCTTAGCCTAAGAATCATCAGGGTACAAAATTTAAAAAAAAAACAACAAAATGTGCGGTTATATAAACATACAGAAAGAGAAATACACCTCTTTTCACCAACCTCAAACATCTACATGATCAAGGAGAAAAACCGACAGTCCAGGAGCACACATTAGACCTCATGACGCGCTTTTATAAGACTCTGAACCCGGATAATCCACTGATTAGTGGGCTTGGAGACTATAATTTACCCGAAGATTTACCATTCAACTATAAACATTGCATGTCGAAATATTTAACAATGACCTTCCATGAGGATATCCAGAACGCTGCAGAGGATGCAGACGTAACTTACAGCATGCAACATCACAAACCACTAGACTAGCCGAATTCCAGAAACGACTAGAAAAACTGAAAAGGATTCAGCCAGAGGATGAAAGAAAAACATGAAATATTTAACATCAGTCAAGTATAAAAACATTTATTAGTAACAAGTTCAGAACTTTTGTACATCTTTTCCTTGCTTAGGGTTTTTTATCCAGCTAAGACATTTTCCTTAGGAACTCACCAATGTAAACTTAAATTCAGTCAATAAAATACAACCATCAGATGATAGTAATAAGGCCTAACGAGCCGCAGTACTAGTTAGATAGACATTATGAGGGGTATTTGAAAAAGCCCCAGATAGTTAGCAGAGGATTATGAAAGAATCCATAAAATCGAAGGAGAAAAAAATATAAAACACAATAACAAAACAATAGAATAAAATTTAAATTATAACAAAGGAACAGAGAGAAAGAGACATAATATGAATTGAAAGAGACAAAACGTCAACTGAGAAGGTTTATCTTGTACAAAGTTATTTTTTCATTTCTTTAAATATGTCAAACCACAAAGTGATTGCTTACAAAAAAATATTTATACTTAAGTTGTAAACTAAATGCCGAAGGAACGTTTATTATGTTATGTTGCATTTAACCAAGGAATTCGTCCGATTTAACAGATTCACCAAACACTATTTACAAGAAGAAAGAATGCATGTAAGTCTGTATGTCCTCACGTGAGTGTGTGTAGTAGGTATGGGTAGTAGAGGGGAGATTGGTTATGTCTGTGTAGGTACTGTTTTAATCCTTAAGACGGCGCAAAGCTCCGTAATATGCAGAAACCTTCTTAACCTAACAGGATTAGCATCGACAAGCAAGCCGGCGCGGGGCGAGGGGACGAACTGGCATATGAGACTTTTCACGTGAGTAACTGAGAAAATAATTTTAATTCAAGACCGTATAAAACGTAGATTTAACTTGCAAGCCCTTACGAAGAACGGTTTTAAAAAACTTGACAAGTAAATAATTATTTTAGAATAGGCTGAAAACAAACATCAGTAATGGGAATCATAAAGGAAAGCAAAATATATCTTATTTAAAAAGCAAAAAAATGCTTTGGCTGAAATAGAAAAAACTCTCGAACGATGAGATTTTGAGAAATGAAAACTGTGTAGATTTTTCAGTCTGGAATTAGTATCCCCTCACAAGTTTCAGCACTCGACGTTGTTTCCATCATGAGCTATGAATCATTGAAATACCCATTTAACGAGAGTGAATACAGTATTTATATGTTTTTTAATGGTTGGGCCTATTTAACCCCAAATCCACCCCCACAGGAGGCGCCTCTGTGGCAGACAGGCAGAAAATGTGGGCAAATCTGTGACACTTCTTTACACACTAACACGCGTATTATGCTTCTAGGTAATACAAGCACCTACTTACACATACACGATGGCAACATGGAATTATGCTTAGGAGGAATCACGGATATACTGACGAGGTAAGTTGATTGGTAGAAAATGTTCTATTCGCTATTATTTTAGTAAGATAGATTATGTAATATACGATTTTAAACAATCAGAATGAAGACTTTTGGAGGCATATTCTACTTGCTAGTATACTATTTTGGCGTGATCCTGATGAGTAGATATATAACGAATACCGAATTTCGTTGATATTAATGTAATGATGTAAAATAATGTATGTATTATTCATAACTCCGGAGTAAAGCCCTTCCCCATATCATTATCTTACTTAATTGAACAAAAACTGGTTAATACCTCTCCTTTAATGTTCATGTGTGACTTGCTGCTATTGCAATATATTATCATAGAACCATTTTTCTCGCTTCAGTACTGGCGCTAGTATTACATCGAGTTCGAATCCTGGTAATCGTAATTTAATGGCAGATTCTATCATCTCCCGCAAGCATAGTCCCGAAATATCTCCCGATTCGTCATAACGTTCCTCTCATTGCAATATTTCTCTCGATTGCCAAACGCCTTCGCCGGTTTATCTTAATGTGGAAGATAAGGGAGTAATGTCTGGTGGTTGGTTCCACCGCGGGTATAGTGGTACAGTTTCACAGCATCCAGCGACCCGGAGCAGAGATGTGGCAATGCGTGTTTCCGCTTGTTTATTGCCAATATCTCCATTCGGCTCAGTCCTGAACCAATAAATGAAAAAGAAACCGCCATGCAATGCTTTATTGAAGTATTTAAGTGATATCAACAATGAATGACATTGCAAGAAATGATACGAACAAAAAGTTTTGAGTGAAACTGGGGCTTAAACTGATTCATATTGCAGGTTGTAGGAGGGAGAAAATATAAAAAGAGAGTACAAAAACAACGTCTTAAATGAAACCATTATTTTGCGGAAAATGATTCAGTATTCCAAACAAACATTCTAATTCATATAATGTAAGAGTGTGTCACCTAAATCTTCATTTAAAATTTGATTTGTAAAACACGAATACAATATGCCCCTAAAAACAAAATGTTGGAGTATTAAATATGATTGGGAAGAAATTTTTATTGGCCTATTTGCTAATCTATCGGTTTACATTAGTAAACCTCTGAATGTTTAAAATAACAAGGAAACGTTGATGGAGATAAAGAAATCAGTCTGACGCCCTTCTCTTTAAACTTTAGACGGATAGCATTCAAAGGAAACCTACCCATCATCCCCCAACCCCATCCTCATCCCCATCATCATCCCCATTCAACCATGATACCACCCCATCTGATATTGTAATATTGTCGGGACTCAATTCAACCCCCCTGGATGAAGTTTGATTGAATATAATAATTCGCTCATTTAAAAAAAAAATACAAAACGTATGCAATTGATCATCGTTTTGTTCACTGCTCCATTTGGAGCAATAGGTAAAACGCTCAAATGGCGCTTAAAGGAGTTGAGGTTGAAACTAAGAGCGGGTACCAATTTACTCACTTTCAGAACTAGGTGTGTGTAGAAAAGTGGCAGTGAAAATGACTGTTTTATAGATCTTAGGGTTTTAGACATTAAAAAAACTGGACTAATATACATAAATTAAATAATATATTATTTGCGTGACAGCTGTTTCGCTTTCTGAAGGCATTATCAAACTGTGGATAAAAAACGATTTTTAGTCAAAAGTTCTGCTAGGTAATTATTTTTACGCGTGACAGCTATTTCGCCTTCTGAAGGTAAAATCAAAATGTGATAAAACAGCTGTCACGCGTGAAAATAATTACCCAGCAGAACTTTTAACTAAAAATTAACATTTTTTAAATTTGAAATAATAATTATTATTGTTTAAATTTATTTTTTTTAAACCTAAAAATCAAAATGGAGTTCTACAAAATAAACTTTAAAACAATAAATAAATAATAATTTTTTACAAGACCACAGATTTTATTTTTATTTTTTATGACCAACCGGTTTCGCTTAGCCTAAACATCATCAGAGTACTAAATTAAACTAAACAAAAAATGTAAAGTGTGCGGTTATGTATACATTCAGAGGGAAAACACTATTTATTTAAATTTTATTCTATTGTTTTCTCACTGTTCTCTTATTTTATTTAAATTGTATAACCGCACACATTTTCTGTTTAGTTTATTTTGTACTCTGACGATGCTTAGTCTAAGCGAAACCAGTCGAACATAAAAATTACAATTAATTCTGTGGTCTTATACAAAGTTATAATTATTTCATTTTCATTAAATACATCAAACCACAAAGTGATTGCTTTCTACAAAAATAGTTTGAATAAAAGTAATTATACAACTATCCGATTTCAATATAGTATCAACATTTCTAAAATCTTTTGCCCAAATTAGAAACATAATGATTGTAGACAGTTTACAGAAAAAATCTGTATTATTTTTATAATGCCTAAACTCATTTTTTGAGAGTTTTTGCTATTTAAGAAAACAATTTTCTGCTTTATAGTCGAGATTAGGAAAGCTGAACCTAAAGACTTAATTTTCATAAGTATAAGAGTGTAAAACACATCTCGGCTGAATTCACCACTTCCCGTGAGGCTTTAATTAAAATCTCATATCTCGAGAATTGGCGTCAAAACGTCGGCATTTATAATAATGATCCACCAAAGTTTGTTCTTTCTTCATCCCTTATTACGCAGTATTATAATTTTTGGGGTGACTTGTGCACGTGAACATAACTCAGAAACGAATCGGAAATGAATTCCCATTTGGAAACTATGACAGGTATGATGGCCGGGGCTAAGGGAGTGATGGAAGATGAAGGGATGGTCGCAAGTATTCGCTTTGATGGCAAGCGTTATCTTTACCATTAACAAGAAAAGTGCGGGGTGGGAAATCAAAGTGTCAGGGGATGATTATTTTACAGTTAAGAACTTGAAGACGCCCGAGAAAGACATGGCACGATCAAGTAAATCAAATACTTGAATCGGGTCATGTGAAGAGTCAGAATAACAGAAGAATATGTATGAGACGATGTATGAATGTAAATGAAGCAAGGAGTGTGTGCCAAGACAGAGTTATATGGCGGTCTATCTTCTCTGCCTACCCCTGCGGGGAACCGGCGTGAAGGTTAGTTAGTTAGTTAATTAAGAACTGCAGATCAAGCCACTCATTTTATACGAGTGGTTAAGATATAATTTTTTTTTTTAAAGAAAGACAATCATTCCCGGGTTACGAATAACCTGATAATATTTGAAAAACTCCTACCGCCATCATAAGAAGCGGAAGATGTTGCTTGTGCAATGATGGAGGACTTAGCCAGCAGAAGAATTGAACGCACGATGCCCGGGTGGGAATTTGAGCGTTTGTCCACTTAGCTACCGACCGGTCATTGATCGGTTATTGAATAAATAACTTCAAATTTATCCAAGTACCGTATTGTACCTCAAAATATCTCGCAAGATGAACATTGTACATCTTAGAGAAATGTAAAGTAAATATACATTTTTTAAAATTTTGAAGTAAACATGATTAGTTCAAGATAAAATAGAAAAAAGAACAAATCGTTAGTAATCAATTAATTTATGTAACCAAGTATATTTTATTTTCCTACTAGTAGAACCCATACATTAAATAAATTAATTAATTAAATGGAGTCGAATCCAAACCAAGAGACTCGAAGGGTGAAAATGCGTAGATATTGCTATAATTCGAAAGAAAGAGATCGTTTATAGAAACCTTTTTAACTTTAATAAAATTTGACCCACGAACAATTGATAAAAAACGAAAAAAAAAACAATAAAACTCCATAGCTTATGATGAAAATGATGTTTAAAAGAAAATGGTTGCGTTTTTCTAGAAATTATAGACATTAAGAGATGTGTCAACCTCATGAGCATGTTTTGCAACATGAGTTATAAATAAAAAATTACACTATATCTTGTTTATCAGTTTTATGAAAATTTTGAATCTTCACGGAGTTCCAGTCCCGGCAGGTATTTGAAAATTTGAACGAAGCGTCAATCGATCCGTTTTGTAAGTAATGCATTACCTCGTACATACTAATTCATCTTTAACTGAAATGATCATGGTAATCCGTAATGCAGCAGTCAATTCGTTTGGCCAATAAACGAATATTTGGACCGGGCGCCGCGGCCGGGCAGAGCAGTAGCGGCTCGGGCTGCGGGGATTATCCTGCCCAGTACTACCCCAGTATACTAGTTCGGAGGGGCACTAATTGTAGCAATCCTACTGAAGGATTATGCATTACTATTTTACATAGCTTAAAGCGCACATTCGAGTTGGTATATTCGTTATTGGAAACAGATTATATATTTATTAGGGTTATTGAAAATTTTATCATTTTTGGTATTTTTCAATTTATCACCGAAAACCGTATTTATTTGGATTGAATTTTAGTTCAACAATCTGTACGTATACGTTTTATTTTATTTTATTGGATTAGACATTGTTTTCTATGTCGTATATCAGTTATTCAGTGTAAAAGTTTAGTGACAGTGGTACATGGTAACTAAATGACTGTCCTAAAAAAACACTAAATGCATTGTTTACACGTGACAAGTCGTTTAAAAGCTAAGTTACCATTTACCACTGTTCTCGTGTAAAGCGAATAATTACTATTTTTTAAGATAGTCATTCAGTCATTCAGTCATCACTTACCACTGTTCTAACGGCCATCACTGACTTTTCTAGTGATTTAATTATACATTTGATGCAGCACCTTACTTCCTTTCAATTATTATTCGAATAATACAATTCTTAAATATTCACAAACAAATTATCCTAAATAATTTCACATAATAATATTTCAATTATTATATTTCTTCATCTCGTATGTGAGAAATATTGAGTGCCACATAAAGCTTCAATCTCTGCGTTTCAAAAGGCATTGAAGAGGTTGGGATATTATAAAAATTTCAACTCCCAATGTGGTGGATTTTTTATTAAATATATATTTGTAAAATAATTTTCTCGGATTACATTGCATTTTACACCCGTAAAAACCTTAATCATAGCAAAACCTTAATCAACCATACGTCATTTACAAGTTCTTTATCACGATTGCGTATTTGTTAATATGTCAAAAACGTAGGTACAATGACAAGCTCTTAATTTCAAAATGAATTATCTATAAAGGATTCTGGGAAGAGCCATTAAGAGTGTAAAATGGAGACAGTTTCATTTCAGTTCTACTTCATAAACTGATAAAGTAAATGACTACCGAACTTGAAAAAATTTTATCCCTAAATTAGTGTTGTTACTATTTCTGCTAGCAAAATGCGAACACTCGTACACTTTACCTAATTAAAGGAATTGACTGCATTATTCCAAGCAGAATTTTGTCGCAAAATTTGTTTGAACATACATTTTAATAAAGCCAAACAAGTATCTAGAACCTATTCTGGTCAAATCGTTGTATTCTAAAATGTCCATACAGTATTAAGCCATTTAGTTGATTATTCTCCTATGTGTATCTCCATTCTATTCGAACTAATGAGTACGTATTGAATGAGCCAGGGGTACACAACAATGAATAATTAAGTCTCTCGATTTTTTAGTCTAAAATTTAGAAAGTCCATTTTAAATTTTCTCTTTTGCTCTAAAATCAAAAAAAGAGAACATAATAAAATTTTCAATAAATATCAGCTATAATTTTAAGTTCATAATGTGATTGTGTCTATCTGATGTGACCTGCCAAGTAAGTAGGTTATTTTATTGTTTGTCTGTACTTAATTTAAATAAATACTAGGAATTTATATTAACTAGAAATTAAGATTTGTACAGCGCTCTTGAGGGGATTTTTCACAAAAACGACGCCATACAAACCATCCAAATATTATTATTATTATTAACGTGTGTCACGTGCAGGTCTTGCAATACAACCTATGCAACCTGTAAAGTTCGACTTTAAAAAAAGCTAGATTTGGTTAGGATGGTTTCAGCAAGCAGAAAAAATGTAATTTTGCTGGTTGTCTGATTATTAAGTATGCATAGTTGTTTGACAGTCCATCCAAATGGCATGATTTGAAATTTATTTTTTACTGCTCCCAACTGTCTTGATACAGCGGGATAATGGGTATGTTGTGAGGCTGAACATACTGGAAATATGATGGAGACGGGGAAAGAGATGCTTGAAACGTACCTGTATATCTGAATAGTGGTCTTAACCAGGGAGATACTGAGAGTATTTTCCACTCTGATTGATAATCAGTTAGTTACTCTTAGTTACAAAATTAAAAAAAAAAACATTAAAATATTGTCTTCTCATCATACTTTCAAATGGAGCAATAAAATATACACAAAAAACTAATAATTGACCAAATACATGACGCGTTGTAGCACTCTAAGTGAAAAGCATAGGCAGGGCCACGCAATAGGCAAGGAACGGGAACCGCTCGTTTAATAAAGTACCCAATCATTTTTATAAATGTTTTATTCTTAAGCGAAAGTATACTTCTTTTCTCTGCCGTATTTTTGTTGATATTGTAAAAAAAAATGTATTTTATAAAAAGGTTAATATAGTACAAGTTAATAATTTTTTTTTACGTTATTCACAAGGAGTTAACTAAGGTTATTTACATTGTTGTTATTATGCGAATAAGCCAACAAGAAGTTATATTTAGTAGCGTTGGGAAAAACTTCAATGTTTTGTGAATGTTTCAGGAATTGCTAGTTCTTTAAAATGAACCCTTCGCAGTGAACACTTCAATTGAAGTCGAACTCAGAAAAAGAGATTTGAATTTATCTGATTATTTGTTCAGTTCTTTTTGGAACCGGTTCTAAAAAACACATACTAATCGGTAGGGAATCGAAAGTTAAAACAACTGGAACCGGTTCCTTGCTAAAATAAAAAGTGCTGGTCGGTAGGGATTTAAAAACGAAAAGAACTGGAATTGGTTCCTCGCCAAAACAAAAGTACTAGTCGGTAGAGATTTCAAATTGAAATGAACTGGAACCGGCTCCTCGCCAAAGTAAAAATAACATTCCTTTAGGTCGAAGTACTTTGAAGTGGAACTTCGATTGAAATACTTGTAATGTAGTACTTCTTTATAGGCTTTGAAATTCACCTTCACAACTGTACTGCTGCAAATTGAAGTAGTTCTTTGTAATCTAAAATTCCATTGAAGTATTTGTTCAATGAAATGAAGTTAATGAAATGAATGAACGCTAATATGAACTATTAACTTTAATTGAAGTATTTGTTCAATGATCAATGAATGAAGTAGGAACTGTTGCCAAAAGAAGTAGTTCTGTGAAGTAATCATTTCAAAGCGGTCACAACGCTAATGTTTAGCTATATGTTTTTGTTTTCTATTTAAGATTAAATCAATGAAGGCCGATTCATATTTATTATTTGTCACTATTTAAAAAAATAATGTTAGTTCGTTTGGAAAGTTTCTATTAAATAACGGTATCATGACCAAACGATGGACCATTGAATGAAACGCGTTTATGTGGAATTGGATGATTAGAAGTGTTGTCACAAAACTGTTCTCTAAGTCCGTTGGTGTTTTGCCTCTTTCAATTTATATTATCTGTTTCTTTCTCTCTGCTCCTTTGTTATAATTTAAATATTACTCTTTTGTTTTTTCACTGTTGTCTTATTTTATTTTATATTGTGTTCTCTCTCTTTATGTATATGTATATAATTTTGTATTCTGATGATGCTTAAGTTAAGCGTAACCGGTCAGCAATAAAAAATAAAATCTGTAGATTATACAAAGTTATTATTTCATTTTCATTAATAATATTTATATTCATTTATTATAAGGCATACAAATTTAATGACGTGTCTGAAGTATATCATGTTATTGAATGGAGGTGTTTAAAATAAAAGAAAACAACTATTTTAAACATTTCAACGGTTGTCTATCCCGCAGGAGCTGCACTTTGATCATTTTAGAATGCGAATAAATTAGGGAGCTTAATATTTTACCAAAATCAAAACTAGGCAGTGAAATTAACCCCAATTGGTCGGCTCGGCGGGTATTAGGCTTTATGAAACCACTGCCAATGGGGAAACCCTAAGTTATTAATATCATTAGGCTATTGATCATTTGAATCGGTTTCAAATTCACCATCAGGACATTATTAGTAGGAGTTAAAAGTATTATTTAACGAGTCCGGAGTGCTGAGGGGATGAATTAGTGCCCAGGATGTGAAGATACATCAATAATGTAATATATTTAAAATACATATTATGATCGTTTTTACAGTTTTACGGCCTCTATGGTCGAGTGGTAAGTGCTCGACTATGAATTCAGACCCGGCGTGCACCAATAACTTTTATTTAATTAATATGTGTCATAACACATTTAAATTCATATAAAATAATATAAAGTTAATTTGCGGCACGTTCCGGAGTGATAGATACTCAATGTATCGTCCTGATGAAAGACCACCATTCAAAATCGAAACGCTCCTTGAAATGGCTTTAACCGTGTTTGGTGACCAAATCTGAATAGCCAGGTACTTTCGAACCTTTCTCTTCCCCATCTGTTTCTCCTCCTCGCTACCTTCAGCCTCATAACATACCCTAATTGTGGATGCCATATTTTCACTTGAACACTACAATCATTTTACTTTATGAGAAACTATATCTTTGTATTATAGGTGTTTTATTTAACAAAGGGTCATGTCAAATTACAAAGTATTAATTTTTATAAATTGAAATTCATTAAAAATCAGGAAAACAGAAAATATCACATAGTTGTCAATCTTGCATGATCTATAACTTCAAAGTCGAGCCGAAACGCATAGATTCTTCTTAAATATTTCAATTTAAAATTAAAATACAATTTATTAATTGTCCGCATATAAAACTTATTAATTTAAAATAAACTTTAGTGTTTCTATATTAAAGTGAAAATATTTTTTGAAAGATATAATATTTTTGATTGGAATTTGTCATTTTAGGCTGAAATATTATTATTTTCATCGAATGATTATTTTCCCAATATGTGTGTATGCAAACACCAAACAAAGCCCGCTTTGTTAGGGTAGGTGGGTGAAAGAGTAGAGGTAGGTGGAGGGGGTGCGTGAAGGTTTGATTTTTCAGTGACAGGCTTCGATTCTATGGCGTGGCCAGAGGAGATTAAGGATTAGCGCCAGCAAAACGTGATTACTGTATGGGAAGAATAATCCTTTCATAACAAAAATTAAAAAAATAACATTTCCATCCCGGCTCGAACGTGCGAATCATTTGATAGGAGAAACAATAAATTAATCATACGTTTTGTTTTTTTTTGATATTGACTCGCCATCCGAATGAAATAAACGGGGATTAACGGTTCGAAAAATTAAAAAATAATTCTTAGTGTCTTTCAAAAATCTTTATATTCTTAATGAGAACATTCGCCGTGAAAAATATGATAGAAATAGTAATAAATAATTTGAAAAATAAATTTGACATAATTAAATGTTCTCGGAGAGGTCAGAACAGATCTGGAAAATCAACCCTATTCTATAGTGTGAAGAGGAGTAAACAATAAAAAATAATTAAAATAAAGTTAGAATAGGATCATAGTAGTTATTTCCTGTAATAGACTGAATGCCGTGGAAATGAGATCTTTGAGACGTATGTGCGGTAAAACCATGTAAGACCGTACTAAAAATGTGGATATCCGAAAAAAATGCAAGGCTGATGTGAGCGTCATAAATAGGATAAAGAAAGGGACACTTAAATGGTTTGGGCATGTAGAGCGAATGAACTGAGAAAGGAGTGTGAAAAGAATATATGATGTGAAAGTGAATGGAAGAAGAAGTCGAGGATGCCCGAGAAAGAGATAGCACGATCAAGTAAATCAAATACTTGAATCAGGTCATGTGAAGAGTCAGAATAACCGAAGAGTATGTATGAGACAATGTACGAATGTAAATGAAGCAAGGAGTATGTGCGAAGACAGAATTATATGGCGGTCTGTCTTCTCTGCCTACCCCTGCGTGATGGTTAGTTAGTTATTTCCTCACTCTGACGGAATTTTTTACAGCTTTTTTCTTGTTATATAATAAAATTACTTGAAAACTTTATACTTCATGATGAAAATAACGCTGTGAGTTGAAAGTTGTATTGAATTAGAAGTTCCAAAGAGAAGAATGTATACAAAGTTCATAGACATCGTAAGAGAGTTTTTTTAGTGGGTACAATAGTAACCTTTGGTTTTTGTTTTTAAATTAGGTTATATTGTAAATCGAACAAAAAAAATTTTTTTTTCTTTTCAAAAAATGATTCTCCGTCGGATAACCAAAACTGAGAATTTTTTTAAACTTTAAAAATAAAAAAAATCCAACGTCGTTCAAATTCAAGATCACCTTAATGAATATTAATGGAGACGTAGCAGAGGGAGACACCGCACTTAGTGGCTTCAAAATCTACGCGACTGGTACCAATGCAAATTTGCAGAATAGTTCATAGTCCGCAGGGTCACAGCCTACAAGATAAAGATTGCCCTGATGAGAGCCAACCTTTGATGGGAGGGGACACCGGAAGTAGAAGAAGAAAAGTTTTTGAATAATACCCATTTCGTGTTATTTATTCGTAGTCCGTGTGAACGGCCCTTATTATCCCTGTATATTAGCCGGATATAGAGCTAGTGTGTGTGTGTGTGTTTAGGGACAATACGCACACATCCGGATCCGTGCCCGGCCGACTCGGGTCCGGATTAATCCGCCAAATCCGGGATTAATCGGCGGATTTACCGCTCGCAATAAAAGTGTCTGCAGCTAGTTGTGACCTCCCCGCTTCCTACTTCCTGCTCCCTACCCCCTATCCTCCCTTATCCCGTTTCTCATCTTGCCGGCCTGCTCCATTGGTTCATAGACAAAATATTTAGTCTATGGATATTTATAGAATGATCCTGGTATACGTTAGCGAGTATGTTATTACGTGGAAGTTTCGTTAAAGTAGCATATGAATAACGTAAAGTTGTAACTTGGTGATCATAACATAACATAAAAATATAACCTTGTAGTATCGAAGCTTTGCTAGATATGGCTGTAGCCGTGTTTTGCAATCAGACCTGAATAGCCAGGGTCTTCCTAACTGTGTTTTACCCCGTCTCGTTCATTTACCTACCCTATTCATCCTCACAACATATCCAAATTGAAAATGCCATGGTCTTACTGACAGTTTATTAATAATTTTTAGTAACACTGCACTTCACATAAAACCGGATGATCGATGTTTTATGATTCTCGGACAATGAATGCTATGTATTGTTTATTGTTTTATGGTTTTGGGCTGTAAATTGGTTCCGGAGGTTGGATAAAATGTTGGAAGGGGGCAGGGGGGAGTATGGCGTATCGATGGGATGGGCGGTAATCCGGATTGGAGATTCATTAGGGCGGGATTAGTCCCCATTGAAATCCGCACAAATCCTTGCGGACTGTGGGCGAGGGAGGGGGCGAGTGGAGTTGTTTGGTAAATTAGGAGGCGGAAGGGAGACGTCGAACCAAGCACTATTCCATACGAAAGCTTGGATTTGTGTGGTGATTTTATATGAATTTTGATAACGTTCAGCTACCCTAAATTTATGCAATGATTCAACAGAGTGCTGATACTAACCCCGATGTTTGGCAGTGAGGCGTGGAACTGCTAGAGGAAGAATGAAAGTAGACTGAATGTCGTAGAGATTGAACCTCTGAAGTGTATGCGTAGAAAAACCAAGTCTCACCTTATAAAAAACAATATAAATATCCGGAAAGAATGTAAGGTTGATATAATCGTAATGATCAAGGTTAAGAAAGAGACGCTTAGTTGGTGCCACGAAAAAAATGAATGGTAGAAGGGGACGCCTGAGATAGACATGGTACGGAGAGAGGCATAGAGTTGTGTAGTAACACTCTCTGCCTACCCCTCTTAACTAGTAAATTAGTTTGATTTTTATTTACTTTTCATAACGAATATCGCACAATAGTCCCAACTGCTCCCAACCGTCTAGAGCCAGTGAGACTATGGCATCCCCAATTGTGTTAGGTTGTGAGGCTAAAAGTACTGAAGAGGGGAAGAAGATGGGAAAGAGGAATATTTGGGAGTATCTGTCTATCCAAATCTGGTTACCAAACACGGCTGAAGACATTTCAAGCAACGTTTTAATTCTGAATAGTGGTCTTTCACCTTTGAGTATCTTCCACTCTGGGATGTGACGCAAAATATTCTATATTATGTATTATTTTTACATTAATTAAACATGTTGTGACATATTGATTAAATAAAATTTGTTTGCGCACGCCAAGTTAGAAACCCGCGACCTCTGGATTCGTGGTCGAGCGTGTCACCAGTCGACCGCGGAGACCGTCAGGTTAGTTTTCAAATACGAATTCGGTAAGACCGTTGAGCGTGAGTGATTCGTTGCACCGTCGCCAGAAGCGCTGTGCGCCATGCGCTACGCTCGCCGCAGCCGCGCTAGGCGGAAGCCGACTGAGATATACGCTATCTGGCGCGCTTAGCCGGGCGGGATTACTAGATTACCCGGCCGGAAGCAGATAAGCGCCCGCCGAAAGGATTATTTCCCGCTGCCCACGCCAATGCGCTACAAACGGCTCGGACACAGTGCCCATTCTAAAAACTGGGCGATGTGTTTTATTCAAATGTCGTTCGATTCGATGTTTCAATTTTTATTTATTTTTAATATTTGAATATCGCACAAGAGTACTAACTGCTCGAAGCCAGTGGAACTATGGTACATCCTTAATATGCTAGAAGGCTGAAGAGTGTGGTAGGGAAAGAATATGAGGATGGGAAAAGTTGGGGAGAACTTGTGTGTATGCTTATTTTGTCTGGTTTTTGTTTTGAATGGGTAGACTAAGTTGCTTGAAATGGCTGTAGCCGTGTTTAGTGACCAGATCTGAATAGTCGAGTACTTCCCGACTTTCCCCTTCCTCATCTCCTCCCCCTCCTCTCTACCTTTAGCCTCACAAAATAACCCTATTGGGGATACCATAGTCTCACTGGCTCTAAACGGTTGAGAGCAGTTGAGACTCTTGTGCGGTATTCACGTAAAAAAAACATAAAGATAAGTAATTAGTATGTGATATTCGATGTTTCAACTGCCCAGAGCCGGTGGGGTTATGACCTTCCCATTAGGGTAATGTTTGAGCTGAAGGTAATGGATTAAGGGAAGTTGAAGGAGACGAGAAAGGTTGGGGAGTATATGGCTATTCGTGTCTGGTCACTAAATATTGTTGACACCGTTTCGAGCAACGTTTCGGTGATGCACAGTGGTCTTTCACCAGGACGATACTGAAAATATATAAATATACTACGAAGGGTAGATCATAATTTAGCACTTAACTATTGATATTGTTATTGACGTCGTTATAATCTCTCGATAAATTATGTAATAAACTATGTTTTATTATTTTTTCATGCTTAAAATAAAGCTTATTTGGTTTAAATACCGATAAAATTAAATACAGTTATGTCTTCTACACAGTTTTTGCTAGTTTAGATCTTCTTATGTTCAAAGTCAAGGTTTTATTTTGTGTAAAGAAACAACAAAAACAAAATGAATCGTTTGTCAGTACTTTAGTCATATTTCCTCAAAGTTCTTCGAAGGATAATCACCCCACGGTTTAAGGTGGAAGAGAAGGCACCGGTGTAAGAGGGTGGGGTGGTGACGGGGCGGAAGGGAGGTAATGAATAAACACACGATGCGGTGGAGAAGGCTTCGAGGGTCCTTACATAAATCACGCGTGAAATCAATCAGGATAATATTTTGATTAAATGTAAACAGAGACAAGCGTAAAAGGAAATCCAGCATTCAGACAGTCAAAGAAGGTAAAAGTTTCTTCAATAAAAATAAATGTTTTAACACAGATTGACTGAAGAATACTGTTACTTTCGTGTCTTTATATATGAATCTACAAGTGTACATTTGGTTTGGATAAGTTGGAAAATAAATGTAATTTAATTAATGATACGTTATAAAAATTATTAAGTGTGTGTTAAATAACTTATATGTTTTACAAAATGAATCACATATATTTAGTAGGAGAATCAATTTTTTTTTTTAAAATGTACGCACAGTATGCATCGGTTAATGTATTCATTTTTTCAATAGAGTCAAACGTTTGAGGTTTATTATAATTTGTTTTTTACAGAACGAAACAAAAAAGTGTAAAATCAACAACGCCGGAAAGAATACTCCAAATGTGAACCCCATCAATTTATATCACCTGTTGACATCAGTCGATTTCGCGAATACATATTGGACGCCGTCAAGCTGACAAAGTAGCATAAACATGTATTTCATGTATCACATTTATTGTTTTATTAAAAAATATATATAATAGTATATATTGTTACATAAACCATTACAATATAGAGATTCTTCGAAAAAAATCCCATTCCCCCTTTTTTAAATAGAACCATCTGCAAAAATTGTTCATCGAATATTGGAGTCACCATTTCAACTGCTTAAAACCGTCAGAATATCCGTGATTACACTAACCGGTGTATAGCGTACCAATGTTTAGATTTGAAGAATAATATTACTTTTATAATCAGAGCAATGAAGTACACGATACAGGTTAGGGAGAAGAGGGGATATTTTAGGGGTTGATTTGACGAAATAGGTACCTTCATCTGATCATGGCTAAATGGATAAAAATACGTGTGTTGTCTGCCAACCTACCCACGGACTTGATTTTTTAAAATATATGTTTTTTCTATCATTTTGTGCAGTTTTTTTTTTTTGAAAATTGTGAACTAAATTGTAAAACTAATATAACTACTCAGTAAGATAACAGTGTGGAAAGTTGTAGAAGCGTAGCCTCTGCACGGGTCATCACTCTAATTTACGAAAAACTAATATGATTTTACAGATTTATAAGCAACGAAGGGATCAATAAGATAAAATTCTTTCATGTATGAAATCAGCGTAAGTAAATGAACAATAAACAAATAAATGGGGAGCAAATTCAATGATTCCATATAACTCTGCCGTTTTATCAAGGGGATTAGTTGGCTGGGGATAAATAGTAAATAGACTCAATAAATAAAAGGCCTTTTGGGCCGGAAAAAGAGCGTCGTGTCACAAAACCTTTGCGTCTTTTCTGCGGGACGTCGGAACTCTATCCCTAATGGGTACACATTAAGCATTATTGATGGCAAATATGATAACTTGTATACATCAATAGGAAAAGTGCAATGTATTTACAAGTTGATATTATTTTTAAGTTTTTCTATGACAGCTGTATTTGTCCGCCATTATTTCCCTGAGAGAAATCGAACTCAAAACATCCGAACAAAGATATTGTGTTGACCATTCCGCTACGAAACCCGTCTAATTATCGAGGTAAAATATCTACTAATCTACTAATTTTAGGAGAAAACAGAAAACGGTCGAATGTCCGATTAGTGGCCAAGTGGTCAAAAATGTCGGGTTAAATTATCTGGTTATTAAGTCCTCCATCATTGCACAATCAAAAAAATTCACTTGTGAGGGTAGTGGGAGGAATCAAAATATTGTCAGGTTATTCGTAACATTAGAATTTTTGTTTTTTTTTTATATTAAAAAAACACACCGTTGGTTTGTGTTATTTCAATTTTAAAAAACTCTAAACTTTTCATAGTAAAATACTGTTTGAAAAGTGAAATTTAAAGAGTAATCGGAGAAAAAGTAATCACCTTTTGTTGAATTAAAGTACTCCTGGACGTAATTTAGTATATCGTGGTCACGATTTTCGTCATTCCCAAGAGTGGTTGGTAAAAGAGATAGCTAAGGGCGGGGGTTATAAAAGATAAAGTAAGATTTGGAGAAGAGGAAGTTAGCAAGGATTATACAATTCCTGTGCAGTTTGCAGGAAAGTTGACAAGATAAAACTTCCACAAAGAAGTGGTAGTTATCTGATATTTTACTTTTTATGAGCTCGAGAATTTGTTGACATGAAAATGAAATATTAATTTGTGAACTGAACTCCTTCGTAAATTCGTTTTTTTTCCTTTAAAACATTTGAACATTTTTGTAAACTGAATTTTTAGAAGAATCACTTTTTGAAAAATGATTTGTGGTTACTAACAAAATTTGTGCAAATAGAGAAATATTAAAATGGTATTTTTATATAACATTTCACCTGTTAGCTTGCCTTCAGCGTAAAACGAGCGACAAAATCTGAATCGTGGTTCGCTAAAACCTCTCGAACGGTGAGCAATGGCGTCATGAAAATTGCAAAGTTTTATTCTATCTAAGACAACGCAATGTCACTCGCAGCTTAAAAAAATCATTTCCATCAGAAGCTTTTAGCAACCAATATAAATGCAGAGAAATAAATAAATCAGGTAAGACGGTGTTTTATTTATAAATTTCTCCTGTTAAAAAAAGAAAAAATTATTACGTATTCGTAAAAAATATTAAATTCGTGGCTTGCCATAAAGGAAAACAGATAAAAATTGTTTAAAACCACTTTATTATTAATATTGTACTGAAGATGGAAGGGTGCTTCCGAAACCGGTTGACGAAACATTAATGATAAAGTGGTTTTAAACAAATTTTGTCTAATGTTAATAATCCAAAACAAAAACCTGAAACAGAAAAAAGGCAGAAACTAAAAAGAACAACGGTCATAACCGATACACGAGCTCGGAACCTCTACTCTATCCGGAAGTAATACTCTGCAAATTATTAAGCCATCAATACCTCCTTAGAAATATGTAATAATAAATAAATATTAATGCTTTAAAGTTAATTCCAATTTTTATTAAATATCTGTTTTTTTATAAAAAAATATTGTTGAAGCCAAAGCTACTACTAGTATCACAAAAAAGTTTTTTTATAACAGACAAAAATATCAACTCTTGAATTAAGAACCTTATTAATAAAACCTTTAATTTGGTTGACATTCTATTTAAAATTTTCGTTCCTTTTAAGTGGCTACAAATTTCCGTCATCGAATTATTATGCTTTAAATCCAGTGAATCCGGAAAATCCATCTTCATTTCATCTCAAGCAACAGGCTGCGCTAAGTCTCAGATCCCCGCATAAACAGTCACGCAGCCTCCACTTAAATTATCTTATAAACGTATTAGTCGGATTAGGGGACGAGATATAAGGATCAGCTGGGACCCAATGCCTGAGTCTTTGGACCCTTTGGGATTAGGAGGCAATTGATGAATTACGTGATCCAAGATGTCCTCCTATCTTGGGAGAAAGCCCACTCGCCTAGGAGGGGACTATAATGAATATTATTTATTCCAAGACGTTTTGAATTCTATAAAAATCTGTGGTTTATCGAATTGTATTTGTTAGTTTGCCTTTATACTTTGTTCTAAAAATTAGTCATCAACAAAATTGACTGTGGTTGTCGATAGCCCCTTTCAACTCAAGTTATACTTAGTGGAAAGGTTTGTTATTTAAATCTTGAGTTTTAATGCTTCTTTAAAATAAAAGCATTTTGAATTGTTTAGCATATTTTTAGTACCACACTTAACACATTCCCGATTTAACTGTGTGAAAATCGTTTCTCTCCATCCCCTCATTTGCTCTCGCCTATTTCCACCTAAGCTAATGCGTCTGTGGCTCATGCACCTGTTCTATCACTTTTTTTGTTTCTTCTTCTCATTATTACATTTCGACGTATTCTAAGAAACTTACAACGAGTTTGTAAGGTTTTTAGCACTGCATATTCAACACACTGTATCAACGGTACTTTTGTAATGAATAAGATATAAACATCTGAAATGTTTTAATATTTTGTACACAAATATACTAGTTAAATAATAAATTTATGAAAGTTTTTTTTATATCAAGTCAAGCTTAGCAAAATGGTATTTAATGTAAATCTTAGGGTTTATGGCTTCTTTTTTAAATTATAAAAAAAAAACTATAAGAGGTCTTGCCTTTCTCAAACACCATGTGCTAAGCTTAAAAAAGGCTTTTTCTTTTGTTAATTTGTTTTTTTTCCTCCTAATGCGAGGCCTTGTTTATGCGAAAAGAATTCGGTTCCTTATTTTGATTACAAATTCATCAAACAATAAAAAATAACACGATGATCTGTTTAGTTACTTTTATATTTGTGGATGTAAAAAACTATCAACCAGAATTGTGAATGCAAAATAAGAGTTATTTTCTTGTGCCCAAAGCTGTAAAACTCTCCAGTGGGCACCAAATCCTTCCAAGTCGCGGGATGCAGGAAGGCAAATAAGAGATTTGCCATGAATCCTTAATGTAGAAACCTTACGTTGTCTTCCCAACATCCTCCTCTAGCCTCCAGCTTCTAGCCTTAACACCAGCTGGTCTAGGGTTTTTGGGTCTAGATGCAAAAACCCGATTAAAAAGTTAATCTAATTTATTTTTTTACTTATTGGTAGCATCAACACACTAAATAACAAAACAAGTCCATAACAAAAGTACGTTATATTTTTTGGTTTATTCGTGTTCTATGACTTTAGACTCAATATTTTTAAAACGTAATTTTAGTGCCTTTCTTGAATAAGGCAGTTTTTGAGACATTTGCGCTTTAATATCCTTAAACACTAATCTATCACCATACCAAAAATTACTCCCGTATATACATTCAAATTTGGTTTAAATCAACTTTCGGAGAGAAATTCAATAACACTGTACAGTATATTTCTAAATATAGGTATGTTTTATTTAATTACCTAGATTACAGTAAGTCTCAAAAGAATTATTGTAAAAGTAGAACATAATTATTTTCAGTTCCATTAAATCCATTATAAATCGATATCGTTGAGTTGTGTTATCAAAAACAGTATTCTAAAGTTAGACGGTTTTTCCAACCATTTCGATTGTCATTGGTTTTTAGTTTATTCTAGTAGTTAGAATAGTGTAAAAAAAATCGTAAAAACATCTTGAGCAAACAGAAATATCAAATATTCACACAAAACACTACTTTTTTTTTCAATTTGATTGGAACTGGTAGCCCAGGAGCATAGAAGATGGTACTGGCGAAGTTTCGAATCAAGAGAGAAATCCTCGCCAGGCGGCAAATCCTCCTGGGCGGCAAATCCATCCCTATCCGCCTTTGACGGTTTGCCGTAAGCCGTGGCCGGGAAAGGCGTCTTTGAGAGATGTTCTTCAGTTTGTGTGTTTTGCATGTGCGACGAGTGAGATGAGTTGAACACAGTAGGCATAAGCCAGAAAAGTCAACACAAAATGAAGTTTTAAAAAGGTACTAACGTATAATTCACTCCAGGTGCCACTTTACTATGGCCCAGAGTTGCTTGTTACATAACTAAATACAGTTAATTAAAACAGGTTTATAAAAACTTAATGTAATAATAAAAACGTTCCTTCTATACCTTGATTAATACGATTTAGTGATTTTGCTCATGTATCAAATGCTAGTAATAAAAGGGGGTTTATTCCACGGTTTGGGAGCGCCCATGCAGTTGGGGCCACGCTTCGGATTACTCCCCATTGAGGAGAGAGGGCTAATCCGGAATTAAATATTTATATCCAAATTTAACGATTTTTATCTACGTAGAATGCTAACATAGGGAGAAGTTAATTCAAGCGTTTCCACATAGTGTGAATAATTCAGTTGTTGAGGTTTTACACATATTCAACAACAAAATCATGAAATATTGAATGGAAGAGAGTATCATCGTAAACGACGGTTCAATAAATTGAACCTTTAATTGAAACGAAAAAATACTAACAGTAGAGAAAGTGTTGTTTTACCAAGAAAATATTTTTTTAAATTCGATTTTAACCCATTTCGCAAATATATTTGAATAAATTCCATACAAGATATTTGAGAAATATTGTGAGACGAAAAGATAATGTAGAGGAAAGAGGAAGGGATAGTTAAGAAAATATATGGCTATTCAGGTTTGTCAGAAAACATGGCAAAACTCATTATCGAACTGTGATCTTTTACCAGAGCAAGACCGAGAGCAAGATTATCTTTTCAAAGAAACCCTAATACTCGTACTAATTTTAATAAATTGTGAAAAATCCCGCAAAAACTTATGGATTTTATTTGCACTTCACTAGTTTTCTAACTCGTAAAGAACATATAACTACTTTGCTCTAGTCCCCGTTAAGGAATCAAAGCAATTAAGAAGAGAGAAAAAAACAATATTTATTGTGTGATAGGATAAGATTATTGTTACTAAAAATGTTCTTTGAATAATCCTTCGCGCGACACCCCTCAACTAAGTGAATGGCGGAGAAGGTAGATACAGCACTCCCTATGATAAAGGATGGTTAGGAAAGGGTAGACTTACCTAGCGAACTAGGGGAGTCAAATCCCAATTAGCATGCGGCATTTCCACCTTACTGATTTTTATGAATCGCATAGGTATTACTTTACTTCATTCGATTTAAGCGTTGATGTTTTAATATTACACCATGCGATGATCTGTTTCCGCTATCAACGTTATTTCATTCAACTTGATATTTTATTTTAATACAACGTAATCCAAATGATTTTATAAGTAGAATTGGAGTGACAGAAAAAAACATTACTTTGGTTATTAAGTATTTATTATAAAATATAAACGAAGCCGTTATTTGTAACCCGGGATTATTTGTAGCTATGTTGGAAAACTGCGGAGTACATACAGGAAGGATATAGAAGAATCTAGAACTGTATTCAATATACTGTGCTACCAAGATTTATTTTCCTTTGTCGGTAGTTATTTTAATCTGTGGTTTTTTGTGCGACAATATTGATTAAAGTTTAAAGCGCACTTGAGGTGAAATATCACAAAACTGCACCATATAAATTCACTGTTATTATTATTATTGAAATTTTGAGGTAAAAAAGTCTCATTATTCTCTCTTATTAGAGGTTGGATATAAATCAAAAAGGTTAAGAAATCAAAGTACAAAAAGATTGCCATGGCTTTAAAAAAAAAAGAAGAAAACATTGTGGACATTCAAATATAATTAAAACTCTAAATAAGTCATAATTTCTACAATGATAACGAATTTGGTTTATACATATATATATATATTATTCTTTAAATGAAATGCATTTTTGAGTTGCCCCGTGCACCTAGCAGCCCCGGTCTCTCCGTAAAGGCAGCTAATCCAGTTATCTCCGTCCTTCTTGTGCACAGCCCGGTTTACGGCTCACACATGCTCTCTTCTCGCTCTAATCCCTTATTTGAATCTTATCAGATTTCTACCACTGTACGTGGCTGGCTTCAGGGTTAGGCCCTCAGAATGAGAATGTTCTATTCTTCGTTTATTTAAGGGTTGTACTATTTGAAAAATTGTATTTTTTTTAAATCTTACGCCATGTGAAAGCCAGTGGGACTATGGCACCCTTTATTAGAAACCTTTACGTTGTAAGACAGGAAGGAAAGTGAGTAATAAAAAATAATGAGTTTGAGAACTGCTCGACTATTCAGATATGGTCACTATACGGAGCTAACCCGATTTGAGGTAATTTTTCAATTTACAATATTCATCCCTCGACAGGACAATACTGAGAGTATCTTCCTCTCTGCGACGAAGTATAACAAACAATATGTCGCAAGCGTATAGCGTTTGTCTCAAATTTGGACAGTTAGATGGATATTTTATAGTTTCATATCCGATGATGGAAAATACGATGCCAGCTGAAAATACATTGTGTTCATTTGAAAATTCCAAACAAAAAATGCTGTGCAAATTTAATGACATTGGAGCTTAATAATCGACAGTATTCACAGATTGAGTTCTTAAACTTTATATTGTTCTTTTGTTATGATTTAAATGTCATTCTATTTTTTTTTTGTTTTCTCATTGTTCTGTTATTTTATTCTCCCTCTGTATGTTTATATAACCGCACACTTTGTTTTTTTTTGTTTGGTTGCATTTTGTATCATGATGATGCTTAGACTAAGCGAAACCGGTCGGTCACAAAAATTAAAATAATATCCGTCTTTTACAAAGTTATTTTTTCATTTTTAAATATGTCAAATCACAAAGTGATTGCTTACTACGAAAATATTCTGATTACCAAAAAAAAAAAGTTTTATCAATCAAAGTAATATTGATTAAGCAATTTTGATGATATTTAAATCACAGAGCAAAAGTGTGACGAATGCCGTGTGCCGTGTCGGTAGAGAGATATAAAATATGCTGAAGGTACCCCCGAGTTTATATCTTGTTTCCATATTCCATTTATAATAAAAAGATATGAATAATTCCCTGTCTGGAGCAGGGGCTTTGGATTTAAGAGCGAGATGCATACGAATATTTCACCCTCGCAAATCCGGAATATAAGATAATGTACGCGCAGACGGATGGACCTTTTTATATAAGCTTACTTTAGGGTAGTACTGTAGGATTTGGCAAGCATTAGGAGCAGATAAGCCGCACTTAATTTTTTAAAATATGTTCTTTACCTTCAAGTAGTTTATTATTTTTAATCAAATATTCATTTAGAAGTACGAATTTCATCCATTTTTGTAAAAGATGATTCTTTGATGTAATTTTTACTTGAAATAATCCAGATGAACACTGACTTTGCAAAGAGAGTAAGAAAAAGTTTCTTAACCTTAATGAAATATTTTTGAAATGAAACACTAAGCTTTTGTTCTTCGCATCAATTTATTAGACCATTTCCGGTTTCGGCACAATGTTTGTGCACTCGCCAGAGCAGATATAACATAAATTAAATAAGTAGGTACGGTATTATGACTACGTCTAATGAACGAATACAATATTTAAATAAGATTAAGGCACGTGCAAGATGGAGAAAGTTAAGAGAAAAGAAGGAGATGGAGTGGTTTATGAATTTATTCTTATTGATTAAATCATTTAAGCAGCGTGTATTTTTTTGTGGTTCATGTTGTTTGAAATATAAATTGTTATGAATTATCAAAGACTAATAAATATTTGCGTTAATAATTCTGTTGACTGGTGATTTGAACATTTAAATCAGAGTTACTACAGCACTTTATTAGGTCTGAGATACATTTGGAGCAATGGCTTTGGAATAGGTTCGAATGTCAATGTGAAAAAATAACACTGTTCTAAATGTATTCGTTAAAAACATCGCTCTTCCTTGTTTTTTTTTTTTTTAAAACAACAAGTTGATTTATGTTTAAGTAGGTAACTTCTTAATTATTTATTTAACCTGAAAGCGCATCTGTTTTTGACTAAATTGGGTAGATGCGAAGAGGGGTGGTTCTGGGAACGTCCGCCACCGTGAGATTAGCAGACTAAAGCATATCGTACTGGAATTGTCTAGTATGTAAAATAATCCTCCCCACTACACTGTGCTGAGTGTGTGGAGACAGAAAAAGACTCCCTCCTGAACTTGACCCTCTCCGAAATCCCCGAATCGATCTACAGAAACTTTGCAATCAAATTGAGACTCTCTTCTTTTCGGTTTGACTTTGTGATAGAGTGGTAATATTTTTGACTTTGGGCCTAGATTCAAAGGATTCGAAGAACATATTGATAAAATTATGAGATTTATATTTAGAATTTACATTTTATTCTAGAGTGGGAGCAATAACCAAGGTCTTCTCGTCATTCTTCTGCCCATTCCTCTCCTTTTTTTTACCTACAAATTATAAAGTTTCGAGAGAAGAGGGTTAAATGAACCCCCATACGCTCTATACTGCAACACGTACTTAAATATAGTACTGAGTATAGAAATATCGAATTTCTTGTCATAGTGGGTACTCGTGGCTCCATAGAAATGTGATTTTATCTGAAATACTTCCTGGACGCTTTAAGATAAAAAAAAACAATGTCGTGTCATAAATCCCCGTTGTTATTGAAACGATCACATAACGGTGACATCTTTGTTAATCTAGAAACAAAAGCTACGAAATAGGAGACACATCGGTTCCTCATCAGATGGTGTGTATTTCTTTCTTATCGCGTAGACATTCATTGTCATATCTGTCAGATAAGCCTCCTATCTCAAATTGGTAAACGCTTTGAATCGCTTCAGACCCTCGGCTCAGATTAAGCAGCAGCTATCTTTATAACAACGTGCCTCTTTCTGGATGGAAGATTTATTCTAAGATTTCCCTAACTTAACAACATTTAAACAGAACTTCATGATAAAAATATGGAACCAAAATTTCAGTCCACTTTACTTAATCAAACTTTTTTACGGTGTTGCGTAGTGAGTATTGCTAAAATTTGGATTTTTGTGATGATCGTTTAATGTACTTAATGGTATTACAAACACTTCGCAATACTTGCATGTCACGTATACCTGCGAATATGCAAAAAGAAATAATCCTAATGATATAATCATTGATTTCCACACTCCTCTCTATATTGCCCTGGTGATAAACCACCATTTAGAATTGCAACGTTTCTTGTGATAGCTTTAGTCGTGTTTGGTGTCAAAATCTGAAGAGTCCACCTTCCTCTACCCCATTTACTTCCTTCCTCGATTTCCATCAGCCGCACAATATAAATATCTACAAAATAATATTATATCTACTATAATGTAAATGTTCACAATTATCATACGAGAAGTTATCATGATTAAAAGCGTACCGAAATTAAACTTACATGTACACAAAATATAGTGTTTTATGAAGGTCAAATTTTTTTTAATAGCCTTCCAAAAGCCGTAAAAGGAGCCTCAAGTCTTGGCACTTTTCCTAGGATTTGTGCTGAATATGTAAAAAAAACCTGATTTTTATATATACTAAGATATCAATTTATATCTACTTGTATATACTCGTATAGTAACCACATGTGCTTCGTTTTACTATTGTAAAACCTTTTTTTTTTACTATTTGTGTGAAAATTTGTGCATACTCGTACATCGAAATAATAATAAAAAACAAACAAACAAATAAACAACTTACTCCAATTGGGGATGCCATAAACCCACTGGATCTGAATAGTTGGGGCAGATAAGACTCTTGTACGGTATCAAACAAAAAAACTGATAATAAAAAATTGATGAGTAAAACTGTTCACATTTTAATTATAGGTTTAATTTAATTGCAGTTCGTGTTCAGGTTTTTAAAAAGGCTTTTTTTTCATTTAAAAAAAAAGTATATTTTGTTTTAAGCCACATTATCATTTTACATGTAGGTACATGTGTCAAGTATTTAGAGTTATAGGTTGGTTTATATTATCCCAAAGAAGGTTGGCTACAACCGAAACTAGTTGACGCTTGTATATAATAATAATAAATGGATAACTTTTATAGCGCCGTTTTTGTGGGAAAATCACCTCAAGGGCGCTGTATTTTTTGTAATTTGTATAATATTATAATATAATATAACTTTGACAGGTCGGTAGCTGAGTGGAGAACGCGTCGGATTCCCACCCGGGCGTCGTGCGTTCAATTCCTCTGCTGGCTAAGTCCTCCATTATTGCACAAGCAACATCTTCCGCTTTTTATGATGGCAGTAGGAGTTTTTCAAATATTCTCAGGTTATTCGTTACCCGGGAATGTTTGTCTTACTTTAAAAAAAAATAATAATAATAAAGTGGTTTGAAACAAAATATATTATTATTTAAATTATAATGTCAGGTCACAACGTGTTTATTTCCTTTGAAAAAAAAAATATTTTTTTACGAACCTAACTTGATTTCCTTCATCCCTTGATATTTGAAATTAAATTAAAGAAGATAATTTTTTTGTATTGTAAAGCATATTGAATAATAAGAGATATTAATTTAGCCACAGTGAGTGTTCAGCCGCTAAGAATGTAGTGAAGCAAAATAATGATTGTCTACAGATTGTTTCTTTCCTCACTATCCTGCTTTTCCCCGGTAGGTATTTTGATTTTTTATAGCTCACTGTATTTGGTATCTCAATAGATTAATTCTTCCCACCTCTGCGCGGCTCAACTTTGTTCAGAAACCACTTCCTTTGAAGACTTAAGAATGGAACAACTCTTAAAGACAGGATCTTGTGAATATCCGATCATTCACATGGGGATAAAGGGGATAATATCTGAACAGGACCTCCACCCCTTCAGATTCTTTATAAACTAAATATCATCGACGTATTAGTATGTACATTCACGCAGCTTGGTCTTATTTAGTGTTGTTTCCTGTATAAAACACTTGCGCAGCAATTTTTCAGTTTTTACAAGTTTGTATTTTATCAAAAGTATTAACGTGAATGAACGTGAATATTATTTTAGCTTTTGTATTTGACAAATAAATAGTAAGTTTAAATTGAGTTGTAGAACTTTAGAAAAATAGTCGCGTAGGTATATTTGTAATGTATTATACTTATAATGTGTTTTTAAAAGAAAATACTGTATCTAATTTATACGGTTTATCTTTTTAATTTTCAAATCTCTCTGTTATACATCAGATAACGCTTTTCTGTATGTACTGATAAAAACTTTACTAGATCAAACAGCTGTTTTTAAGAATGTCTAAATTGTTATTGCATTATTTATAGCAACAAGGCAGTTATTTTAACCAGTTTTTATAAAACAAACTACTATAACAAGATCAACAAAAATAATCTTTATCGCATTTTGAATGCAGCTATCTTATATGAACCTATTTTGTGTAAATAATTTGATGATCTAAATAAGGAAAAAAAAACAAATGCGACCCAGAGTTTTTTTCAATGACGAATTTGAACAGTATTTGGGAACTGCCGCCAATAAAAAAAACTTATTACAATACTCACCCATCAATGTCTTTGCCCCTTTCATCGTTCTTGCTCTACTAGAACTGTAACAATTGATTGTGTGAAAGAATTGCAATCATTCTATTCAGGCGGTACGTTCAATATTAAATCAGGGAAGCTCGACTTAAAAATAACAGATTAACTTCAACTTCAAGAGTCAACCGGATAAAGTTCATAATATTACAAATATGCTTCCAAAGATAACGAATATCCATTAAGTAAATGAAATGCCGACGTCAAAAAAGCCAATATTGAGTATTCAAGAATCAATTGAAGTATTCAATATATTCCATTTGCTATCTCACTGTTGACAAATATTTTTATTTATTTATGTATAACTTAATATTATCTAATCGCTAGATAAATACAGTTGAACACATGCCTCAAATCCACAATCAGTGCTATCCAAAAATTCTTGCACGCTTTCATCTCCCTGTCTATTTATTATATTGTGCTCTTAAGTCACGCGGAAACAAACATGTTATTGATTAAAAATGATCCTCTCAACTTTGTCTTGTTTAAAATGGTAAAAAAATTATAATCGTGGTAAAATACAATATCATTTTTTATTAATACGCGTTTTAATGAGCAACACGCAGATTACACGATATCAAATACTTTGCTTTAGTCAGGTTTCTTCAAAATTGAAAACGTTTGGAATAAAATGGGATTTATCGAAGCTATGATAAAATGGTGGTAATCTAGTAAAGCCACGTGAATATTTGGCGTACGTGTGAAAAATAGGATTATTGGCTTAAGCCGGTACATTGGTGCTGTAGTCCGTAGTCTGCAGTGTCGCAACAAATCCAGGTATTATCGCATATTATAGAGACGAGCCACCCGTAATTCAATTTGACAAACACGCCTCACTTGAAAAATCAAATAATACCGTAAATCCGTAGGAACTAAAAGTGGCATAGTTATAAAATGGATAAAAAATATTAATGTTTTTTTGTTGTTGGTAACTCAAAAAAAAATTCTCTCTTGCAATATTGCTTCATATAATTATTGCAATGATGTGCGTATGCTTAGAATTTTTTTTAAATGTGAGCTATTATTTGTTTGAATGTCTGACTAAAAACTCGATAGTGGTGAGCTCTGGCGTAAAAAATTCAAACATATTTATTTGAAAATTCTAGTTTCTGCTCGCAACGTTACTTCTTAACAATCTTTAAATAATGCTTTAAAAATATGACACGATACCGGATCATAAATTATAATATCCATATTTATGAATGTTTACATACAACACGCAAACATACGTAAACTTATGTAGATTCTTAAAGTTTTTACAATAGCTAACTTTTATTACGTGTTACCGATATTTTTATTTATTTATTCGTAGTATACAGAACCCGCCGTAACCACTGATATGTGTCCTTGAGATTCAAGAAAGGAATACTCAACCCTTGTGCTGTGTATTCCAGGGGGAGGAATGGAGAGGGGTTTGTTTACGTCTGTATTCATTTTCCCGCCGAAATGCCACCCTTCCCGCGCATTAGTTACCGGGATAACCTGGGAATCCTACGGCCGAGCCGGGATAGGTAAATACAAAAGGAAAATGACATAGAAAAACATTTTCTCAGCAATTGAAAATTGCATTGTATAACTGATTTCAATAATGACATCCTGAATGTTTTCAACTAAAAAGTTAGCTTCAGGAAAAACTAGGCAGGAGCATTGAAAGAAAATTTAAGCTTCTTGATGGTACACTGCATTATGTAGTGCTTTATATTTAAACATTTAAATGTATTTCATTAAACTGGAGGAAATTTCAAAAAAAAAAAATGCTATTACATCTTTGCTTTTGCTTCAAATTTTCATCTCATCACTTTTGGCTTTAAAATATTTTAGAATGTCCAATCTATAAGGGTTTATATTGTGGGTATAAATATTTTAATTAGTGAGATTCATTTGATTAAAACTTTCCTTTTGGAAATTAATATTTATAAATAGGTTGAAATGTTAAACATTTTATATTATCGATAGTTCGTATATTCTAAATAAGTACTATTTAAAATAAAATAAAACACTGTTGTACAAGTTCGAATTATTTGGATCTTTATTAAATTTTTCACAGTTGAACCGAAATACTGAAATTCGTCTTTTTCATTACATACTTAAAATGCGTCCTCGAGATATTTACCAAAAATGATACTTAACAAGTAGGCAAGTATTATGAATATATAAAGACAGATAAAATACTTGTTGCTTTATATTAACAATATTGTAATATTGATCGCTTTTTTGCTGGCCTTAGAAGTGCTTTATTCGTTGGTGGAGTGGTTGGTTGGTATGAGCCTGGCAGACAATCATAACTAAGGGATAAGCAGAGACGAGTGCTCCTGGGAAGGCAGAGGGGTGAGGAGGTAAGGAGATTATCTCCTGGTGATTGATGAAGCGACTCTACCGCGGGCACGGGGATTATTTTGGCTGAATGGAATGAAATCAGACAGTGAACAAACAATATGAGGTTTGAATAACAAGTTGTGCTTACCCTTACACAGATTTTCAAATAAAATATGTAACATTATTATTGTAATTTAAAATGATGAGAATTATCATTTTATTTGATTGAATAAAAAACGTTATCATAAATTGCGTATAATTAAGTAATGGTTTCAATCGGAATATAAAATAGGCTCACTGAAGAGATAAACTGATAAAAATATGTGCAGTGGGCGTATCTGTGTGCCCAAAGTAAGATACCTTTTGTCTTACTTTGCGTGAAATTGTCAAACTTTTTATTAAAATCCTTCGTTGAACAGTTTTTTTTGTATACACCCTAATGAGGTTTTGTTTATTAGGACGCATAAATATTATAGCGAAACAGATGTAAATAAAGGGAGGAATTAGTTAGTAATTTAGTGGTAAGCATGAATATTTGTTTGTATTTGCTTGATTATGTTATATTTCTATATTGTATGTATTTAAAACCATCAGTCACTTTGGCGTATCTACCTGTATTACCAACTATATGCAATCTAGGCACAATAGAGTATCTGAAGGACTCAGTCCTGATATTACTGTTTTGAAGAAGTCGAGGACGCCCGAGAAAGACATAGCACGATCAAGTAAATCAAATACTTGAATCGGGTAATGTGAAGAGTTAGAATAACAAAAGAGTATGTATGAGACGATGTATGAATTTGAATGAAGCAAGGAGTGTGTGCCAAGACAGAGTTATATGGCGATCCGTCCTCTCTGCCTACTCCTGCGGAGAAACGGCGTGATGGTTAGATGTAAAATAATTTTTGATCGAGTAGATCTTAATCAAGACTGCGATCAAGTGAATCGAATATTTGAATCGGGTCATATCAAGAGTCAGAATAATGAACAGAACAGAGATGTGCGAGATCACAATGTCTGTCTATCTCCGCGAGGAAATGGCATTATGATGAGTTGGTAATAAGGTAATCTTTAAAAATTGCTGCCTAAATGACGTCACAAAGCGCTAAACACTACTTAGAAATACATAGCGTAAAAAAACTGTAATCGCTTTTAGTCAGAACAACAATACTCACGTAGCTGCCTACTGTTGGCAGGCAGCAGACAGGAGGCAGGAGGCAGGAGGCAGCAGGCAGTAGGTAGGTGCCCGGGTACCTACGTCAAGATCGGGTCGAGACGGTACAAAAAAGATTTAATCCTCGACCAAATAAAGGCAATCCCCGAATCAATGGGGCTTTGTGTAAATCTGATATATGAATAAGAACACGTTAAATCCACCAACACTCGCGTACTTATGGATAACGAACATGCACACACACACTCACATACACGCCCTTGCACTAATCAGAACAATTCACAGCTGGCCCAGATGGGATACAGAGGTCCTGGAACTTTCATATAACAACATCAGATATTATTTTATGATATGTTAATGATATTTATTAATTATTGAAGCAATATAAATAAACATTTTTTTCAAACATATGGAAAATAAAAAAAGATTTGGGCCCCGGGAAGCGGAAGGTTTCGAGTTCGATTCCCGAATAGACCTATCAATGTGGTTTTTCTACCTCATTTTGTGAATAAAATTTTTTGACTATCAAAAATTACTTTTACGATAGAAGCGTTACAGATTAAAAAAAAAAGAAAAATATATTTTTTTGTTCATTAAAAACGTTTTTACAACAAATATTTTTATTTGATTCCAACTGGTTTCGTATATAACCTTGTTCGAAAGTTAAAGGTGGACATTAATATGCACTAACTAACTAAAAATAACCCCATCCGCCTTAAGATAGTAAAATCTTAAGAAAAAGCAAAATAAAAGTATCATATTTGCAGTGCAAAACAATATTTTTTTAAAGTCATTAAAAAACTATTGAATATTACTAATTTTTTATATAATTCAATTGAATTAAATTAAATATTATTATTATTGAGTTCTGCTATTTTAAGTTTTTTATTTTTTGTTTTTAGTGACAGCTGTTTCGGCGTTTAAGGCCATTGTCAAACTGTCAGTTTGACAATTGAAAATGGCCTTAAATGCCGAAACAGCTGTCACTAAATACAAAAAAACTTAAAATAGCAGAACTCAATAATAATAATATTAAATTTAATTCAATTGAATTATATAAAAAATTAAAATGGAGTTCTACAAATTGAACACAAAAACTATAAATAATATTACTAATCGCTTTAAATTTTTTCAAACTAATTTTATAAGAAATATCATTTTTTCCATGAATAAATTAAAAACATGTATGCTATGTAATTTTTACTGAATTTTTAATATTTTTTTAATGTTACTTCGCAAAGTGAATAATTTCTAAAATACCTGTTTTTTCTGATACACACAATTAATTAATTTATTTTATACTATCAAAGGAATTATTATGGTTAGAAGAGCAGTGTTTTATTTACTAATGCCAAATGATCCGTGAAGGCTGACGTACATCGTTTTTGAATCATAACACCCACAAAGCTTGGAATTGTACCAACGTTATTTATTTTCACGAATTTCCTTCGTGAATACGAACGACCGTACGAGTGTAAACATTTCAAAATTGGAACTGATGATAAATGAAATTATCGAATTTAAAAATATTTTTTTTAAATCCTCACCTACCTGCACTTAATTTTAGCATACTAATATTTTTTATTTGCAAATCAAGTTACATCCAATATTATTTATATTATTATTTTAGGATATTGAAGCAATTGTTTGTAGAACAAAATGTTGTTTATATTCATCTAATCGGTCCTTGAGAAGGTAATATTTTACTTAACCGCTGGATTGTTTTTGATCGCCCACTTTGCATTTCTCACTAGAACTCGCGAACAATGTATAGTTGTTTATATGGACAGACTTTTCTATTTTTTTTAAGTGAATACGACACAAAAATCTCAACTGATCCCGACTATGTGGATGTAATGGGACTACGACATTCTCAATTGGGGTACAATGTAAGGCCAAAGGGGGTGGGGTAGGGAAAGTATCTAGCTATTCAGATCTGGTCACAAACACGGCTAAAGCCATTTCCAGCGATGTTTCGGTTCTGAATTGTGGTTTTTAACCAGGCCGTTTCTGACAGTATCTACCGTATATTATTACTGTGTTTTATTAGTACTGGAACGTATTATTACTACCATGTATAATTTTATATCAGTTAAATCCGAAATAACACAAATTAGTTTAATAAAATTTATTTGCGTACGCCGAAATTTGATCCCTCGACCTCTGGATTCGGCAGTATAAGATCTGAAGCGCCCGTCTACGGAGGTCGTTAGAGACAGATATATCTATATGAAATTTATAGATTGAAAAACCTATTTTTTAGCTCTCAACTTAAATTCCATCACCACAAACCTACATTTGACTCTTAATAAGAAATCCATTGCTCGTTTTATGTTTCTCAAATGTTTAATAAGAAAAGAGATCGTTGAAACACGGGCAGATCCCGTAGTGATTACTAGTGTTCACATTTAAAATACACGAGGTCACGTAGAGCAAATTGATTGATTCGTCACAAAAGACAGGATAGTAAGGTTATTCGCTTGTAATTTATCCATGAGAAACAAACCAATACTTTTTTATTGAAACCATGTACTTTTTAAATTTCTTCGTTGGCGAAAATAAAATTATAACACACAATCAATATCAATGTAGCTTAATTTGGTCACCTCTGTTCTGTACCGTGGCTTGAGTAGGGAGGGTAGTTCTAGTGTTGGGGTGGACTGAGCGGGGTTGGGGGGGCGGCCCGAGCTGAGCCGAGCTAAGCCGGATTAAGCCGAAGGTACGGAATTAGGGTGAGCCGGGATTATGCTATACAAAACCTCGGCGTGTATCGCGTGCGTGTATGCGTGTGTAAACTTACTAATATATGTATTGGTAGTTTACGGTGTAAGAATATTGTTTGTTCTATGTTTCAGGGAGAACGTGCTGCTCGTAATTAAACACATTTATGAAAAGTGTTGGGAAGGTCAGGGATTTAAAATAAGTTAAAATAATTTGGCGGATTTCGGAACACCTTTTTTGATATAGATTAATTCGTTTACCCAGCCTCTTTAGACTGTCAATTCGGCTTAATCAATGTCAATGCTGATAAATTATTTAAAATTAAGATATATAAAAGCAAATGAGAGCAATATTTGACAAATAATTAAGGATTTAATCAAAATGATTTGACGACCTCCGTGACTCGACAGTAGGTTTCTTTGTTGATTATTATAACTGGTAGTTTTCTACACATACGCCTTATTTAACGTTTGTTAAATTTATTTGCACCTATATCCAGAGTGTATCAGTTAAGTTCACTTAGTATCACTCTGGTGAGAGACATCATTCGGAACCGAAACATTGCTGGAAATGTCTTCGGGCGATGTACGAGTAATTCGAAATATATTCGAACGAAATCACATATTTCTTACGCTAGTGGCGATAAGGTTGAAGTTTGCCACTTAACGCCGGCCGCCTATTTCTATTCATACAAAAAAAAACATTGGAAAAAAGTATATTTTATTTTTTTTGTTAAACAAATAAAAAATATTTTCCAATCATACTCTTCGACACATTATTCAATAAACCCAAATTCGTAAAAAGGCTCGTAAGTAAGAGATTCGATACTTTAAAGCATTTTGTATAGGCCTTATGAAAGAGCCGCTAATAAAAATGTCCTGTCAAACATAAGGCCAAGATAAGCATATAATTTGAAAATAAATAAATATTTGTCTAAAAACCTTCATCGGGCGTAAATAAATAAATAAAATATGTGTTCGCTGTGTTTAACTAAGGTAATAATGTTCAAAGGCTATCAAATCTTCAAACTAAAAACACATGATTTGGCATTGCATCGCCTGAAGCAATATTTCGTGATCAGTTCTGAATCCAAACCTTCATCTTCTTCTTCACCTCCTTTATTTCATTCGGCCTTACAACATTCACCAGGTGGGAATTCCACGGTTCCTCTGCCTTTGGGCAGTTAGAACTCTTGGACGGCAACATATCAGATAGTAGTATTAATATGACTTCATTGACAAATCATTTTCTGAAATGCATCCAAGAGGAGTGGTCATGTTGTAAATCTTATTGTGTCCTCACAGAGACATGATGGCCATTCAAAATAGTTCAGACAACGTAGTAAAAAGTGATACCCATCAGATGCATTTATTAAACATGAAAGATGAAGAAATGCAGTCTTTAGGTTTGTTCAGCTGGCTGGTGCCTCAGTTCCTCAGTTCCCTGGCACCTCCCATACATTCATCACGCTGCTTAGCTGACTAAAACCTCGCCATAAGAGCATTAAGTCCTCCAAAAGTGATGGTGTTTGAGGTAGTCGGAGGCAGCGGCTTATGGAAATGACTCGGCTGTATTCTGTAATCCTCACACGACTCTTTATATTTTTTATCCGCCTCGAGTCGACCGGTGTGAATTTTAAACTCTCGGCAGTAATCTTGATTAATAACCGCTGCCGATTAAGAATTAACATATGAAATCTCAATCTGGCTGCCTACTACCTAGCTAACCTTCTACCGCTCGCACGGACCGTTTACAAACCATTATGCACCTTGGCGCTGTACTAGTTTGCTTAAAATACCTAAATGTAGATAGCAAAACTTTTATTTAGGTGCTTGCCCGAAATTAAAATTAATTTCTAAAGAACACGTAGGTTAATAATTCCTGTGTAATACGGCGAAAAAACTGTTTTTTTTTAATGTGAATTACCACGCAATAGTCCTGGCCGGAGCCAGTGGGACTATGGCATCCTCAATAATAAAATAAGTGAGATTAACTAAATAAACATACATTTTCGTAGAAAGCAATGAATTTGTGGTTTTACTTATTTAATGAAAATGAAATAAGAACTTTGTATTAGACCAAAGATTTATTTTTAATTTCTCATTATTCTTTAATCACCTTCTCAGTTGACGTTTCGTTTCTTTCATTTCGTAACATCTGTCTCTTTCTCTCTGTTCCTTTGTTAATATTTAAATGTTATTCTATTATTTTTATCACTGTTTACTTATGTTATTTTATATTCTGTTCTCCCTCTGTATGTATATTTAACCGCACATATTACTTTATTTGTTTAGTTCAATGCTGTATCCTGATGATTCTTAGGCTCAGCGAAACCAGTCGGTCATAAAAATTAAAAATCCAATCTGTGGTGTTTTATAAAGTCATTATTTCATTTTCATAAAAATAAAAATAAAATGCTTTTAGCAAGCATTTTTTAAAGATACGAGTTCATTTTTTTGGAAGGTTGTTACCTACCTAGATTGCTATATATTGCGGTTATTTGGCTCTTCGAGTATTACGGTAAGATACAATTAATTATTTAAGCTGAATAGGTATAAAATATTGGGTTTATACGTAGGTAATGGTTACGATTTTTTTTTGTTTTTTCGCGTCCTTTACAATAAATAAACGTACTATGTATAAAAATAAGACTTATATCACGCAGTTTTTAAAATAACACTAAAATGTGCCTTGTTCCTGATTGAAGAGGTTTTGTAAATAGCGGTAGGATTAGGTCGTACCGCGAAAGCCTCCCTGTAACCCGCCGCCAACTAACTGTTCCGCGAACTGCTATGAGCAATCGGAATAAAAACCTTTAATCCTTAATCGCCGCTTAAACCAGGAAAATCTGAATGCTGACGTTTAATAAGATTAGCAGAATGAATAGTCACGCGATTTAAGTTATACTAATACCTATCAACCATTTGTATTTTTGATGAGATTCCCGAGGCGTATGTGTGGTTCGTGACAATATGGAAGCGCAATGAACTGAATTAAGAAATTGAATGAAAATTAAATAATAACTTTGTATTACAGATTTAATTTGAATTTTTACGAACGACCGGTTTCGCTTAGCTTAAGCATCATCAGGGTACAACATTAAAATAGGCTAAGCGAAACCGGTCGGTCGTAATTTACAAAGTTATTATTCAATTTTCATTAAATACGTCAAACGACAAATTGATTGCTTTCTACGAAAATTTAAAAAAATAAAGTTTTATGGTTTGAACGGATAGAGCGGATGAACGGAAGAAGAAATGTCAGGAGTATAGTAAGTAAGTGAAATATGGTACTTGAGTGGAGGTCAATACAGCAGAAGATTATTTCATGATGATGTATGAACGTCAGTGAACCGAGGAATGAGTGCCTAGACAGAAATGTGTGGTAGTCTATCCTCTATGCCCATCACAGGAGGGAATTTTTTGTTATAGTTAATACCACACAAGAGTCCCAACTGTCTAGAACCAGTGGGACTATGGCATCTCTAAGTGGGATATGTTGTGAGAGTGAAGATAGTAGGGAGGGGAAGAAGATGGGGAAGAGGAAGGTTGGATAGTACCTGGCTATTCAGATCTGGACACCAAACACGGCTAAAGCCATTTCAAGCAACGTTTCAATTCTGAATGGTGGTCTTCCACTTAGTATCTACCACTCTGAAACGTTTGTTTGAATTAAATGTATTATGACACGTACTAGTTAAATAAAAAATATTTGCGCACGCCGGGCTTGAGCCCGCGACCTCTGGATTCGTAGTCGAGCGTCTTACCACTCGACCGCGTAGGCCGTTAAATTGTTTAGGGATAATTCTTTTTATAGATCAAAGGAATAGTTTGCTAAGAATTTTTGAACTGAATAATAAAATGGATTATAAAAATGCAAAATTCACCAAATTATTGATGGAGTTTCGATGGAATACGAAAATACCTACTGCGAATCCGAAATAATCGTAAAATAACTTAGCGAGGGATTAGTATTTTTAAGCCGATGTTTATGTTTATTTCTGCAAATGAATGTTGTTCTTAATCAAACCAGTTTAGATTCGTTATAATGTTTTTATTTATTACTAAGCATGATCTCTGTTTGGCCTTTTAAAAGCTTCCACATATTTTGGTATTTTAATAAAAATAATGGATAAGACACAAACAATTTTGTAAAGATTGATTCCACCATAATTATAAGTTATCCTTTTAATGTCGCATAAATTATAACAGAACTTTGTGAGATTAATATCCGGTTAATTACGCTTCGTTTGATGTTGTGCTTTCCATAATTTATTCACAAAGCAAATATTACTATAAATAATCCTAATTCGAATATATCCTTTGCAGTAAAGTAAAGTCCGATGCGTTCCCACTATAAATGCAGATTATTTTTTTGTTTGCCAGATTAGTCTGAATCTCCCCCTTTCGCGTGTGGTGTTCACACACTCTCAGGTCAGCCGCTTGTATAGTGTGTATACACTACCCCCTCCCATACATGCACACATCACGTAGCGGATTAAGCTCTATTTGAGATCCCGTGGTACTAAGAGGGACGCGAGATGGCGAATGAGCCGAGAGCGAAAGGGACTGCGGATCATCCACAGATTTTCGGATTATGATTCATAAAGAGCGTGGAAGAATGAATGAATGGAAAATTATTATAGAGGGAGCCGAAATCTTAGGGATTAGCCACTCTAAACTCAGAGGGGAATGCTAGTTATATTCGTCTCTCACAAAATACCCCAACGTATTATGCAAAGCGTCCAAAATCTCTACGATTCATATCCTTGCATCAATTTCGCCTGTAAAACATTGCTTCCGTGTACATTTAAACACGTATTTGATCAAGAGAAGCATATTAAAAATAAATATGTATCTACCTAGAGTCCAAATGTTATCTTTTTATACAATCCGATGCGGGATTTTACTATCCATTATCATCTTAATCTGGGTGATGGCTAACGAAGGTTCACAATGACAACCCGAGTAAAAATATTTATAGAGTTAACTGGATTTTAACGCATAAGTGATTTCAAAAAGCGATCTTCTATAAGTGTGAATCGGCTGTAATTGAAATTCAAATACATAAGGATGAAGAATGTAGTAAGCAATATGAATACGATTGCCAATGATGATAACAAATCTATAATTCTTTGAAAAATCATAATTGTATTTTATCTCCCCCCCTAAAGAATCCGCAACAAAAAAGTGCGATATGAAATCTTAACAAAACGTTATGTTACAAATTTCTAGGTCAACGTATATATTCTTCAGTTAAAACATAAATATTTTAATCCCGTGCTATAATCCATTAATAACAACTAAAAATTGTATTTATTAACATAATTATTGGATTGATATATAAATTATAGTGTAAAAGCTTAAAAGTGTTATTTTTATCATAAATATAACAATTTGAATTATTGAACCTTCGAAAAACAGTTTTTTCTTTCATAGTCAATTTATATAATTGGTAACAAAACATATTCAAAGTCGGGTAAATGAAAAATTACATAAATAATACTACAAATTGCTTAAAAAAAGATTAGGTAGATATTTTTTTAAATATTCATCAAGAGAAATACGTGTCTCATAAGTAAAAAAGGTAAGAATGGCATAAATTTGACAGTTGATGACGAATTTTGAGAAAACAAGTTGTCTCTCTGCATTGTTCACCTACTTCTTTTTACCTTCTAACTTATAACACTTTGTGAAAATCTATATCTCGCTATAGACGTATATTTTATTCACGGTATCAAAATATTTGATTTAGCTTTGTGTGCGAGCGGACGGGAACATTGGACACTCGTACAAATTGCATTCGCCGCAGTGACAAAAAAACTACCACAAAAAATTAACAATAAATCAAGAATAACTTCCGAAAGAGCGGCGCGGAGACGGAGACGTAAATTGAAGAGTGTAAATTAAAAAAAAAACGATAATTGGGAAGCTGGTATTTCCAATTCGATCTTAGTACAATCTACAATTCTCTGATAGAGGTAGTCTCACTTCCAGAGTCACGTGCCGCCTTTTTGCCGACAGTTTCCGAGAATAACCGAATTGAATCCGCCATAAAGCGACGGAAGATTGGATCAGATGTTAACAGTTATATTCACATCGGGAGACTGATCGCCTTTATTACATATATATTGTATTTGATCGATATTTATTTAGGTTGATTTTAATACGGAAACGTACATCGTCTACAACATTTCATAATACGCAAGGTGGGTAGGTATATTAGCAAACCATTTTTTTGTGCATAAAATAAAATAAAAGATATCAGTCAGAAGAAATTAAGCAATTATTTAGGAATCCTTTTAAAGTTAGATAACTTACTTAGCCCCCCTCAAAGTATTTTGGTATATTACATGAAAAGATGATTTTAATCTTTTATGATAAACAGTTCAAAGAATAAAAATATTTTCACGTGAAGAAATAAAAGTAATCATACCTAAGTAGTTACAAAATTGTAATATTCGTTTAAAAAAACATATTATGTTCGTTGCTCCAAAAACTTTTTTTAATGTGAATACCTATTAGATATTATAATTCTTCAGCGACAACCAAAAAATGCCTCAAATTTTGGATGGAGGACTGAGAAAACGAAAAGATTAAAATAAGACTTCCGAAGAGAAGAATCGACGAGGAGTCATTTTGTAACGTGTCTGATATGGTCCTGCTACTGATAACTCCGTTGTAACCACTATTTCTGTTCCAACGGATCTCTGAGAGGTGTTTCTTACTTTCCGTATCCTTCATTTACTAAAAAAATTTAATACCTTTATCAAAATAAGTGTCACCGCACCTCGGCGGCAATTCATTTCAAACTCCCGTATAATACCATAGCAATAGGATCTTAGGGTTAGTTACCTGATGTCTTGCTGAGATCGAACCCTTCTTTCTTGGGCACGACGAGAGTTTCGGCGTGATCCATGGGGGGCGCCAGTGGTGTGTGCGAAGGGGGCCCGCGAGGCATGTGCGGGTGGCTGGGGGGGCGGTCCAGGCCGTCGCAGCCTCCACCGCCACCGGGGGAGGTCTTGCAGCCCCTGGTTAACGCTAAGGCGTGACTCTGGAAGAAATAAAATATTCATTGATACAAGGAAAATCCTATATTCAATATCTGCCAGCCTTGTGGTGGGATTAGAGTATAAAACATCAATTTGACAATCCTCAAATCAACCAACTATTGTCTATCAGAATCTAAAATGTACGTACTGCTCGTAGTATTTAACATGTCAATAAATAAAAGCTACACCTTTTTCAATATTTCTACTCAATTTTCACCCGTTAAGGTGTTTTTCCCATAACGTCAAAATGCAAAGAAAAGGCTTCGAAGTTAATAAAACAGAGTGTGATTTTTGAAAAATAGGAGGGCAATTAAAGATATTATATATTTAATGTAAAATACGGTATTTGTCCAATTTTTTTTTGAAAAACTAGTGTAATTATGTTTTGGTGGGATCACTATTTAAATTAAAGCGAAGTTCAGTTAGGTTTTTTTCAAATTAAAAAAAAAATATATTATAATTTTTGTATTTGATAATGGACTTGAACGTCGAAACAGCTGTCACTAAAAGTAAAACCTAAAACTAGCAGAACTAAATAATACTAATATTAAATTTAATACAATTACATTTTACAAAACTGTACAAAAATTGAGAACCTCATTTTCGTACATCAGTTCACAAGTATCGAAGAATAGTTTTAACATTATTTTTATTAGATTCAGTAATCCTTTTACTGTATTTGTGTACTTTTTTTAAACTTGAAGTAGGTACTTTTACTAAGAAATAATGGTTTGTTGAATCTGACAAAGTCGTGTATTTGACTTGAACGTGATTGCTGATCGAAGCTGTAAATGAGATCAAGATGATTTTTTCGGCTTGGGTCACGTAACGAGATTAAAAAAGTGAAAATATTTATCTAAAGTTTGTTTATTCGAATGGAAACTATTTAAACGATTATTTTTTTGGTAAGATTTCACACCTTGTAAGCCTTCATAATTAAAAAAAAAAAAACAAATGGTTTAGTTTGATAGGAAAAAATGGTTGTTTGAACAAGATCTAGAAAATAATTTGAAAAGTTGTTGGGAATGAGAGTCGTTTTAAAGCACGTATTTGGTAATAAAAAAGTAAAACAATTTATACGTACTTACTAAAGCTTCATTTTAAATAAATATTGAACGGTTCTATAAGATTCAAAATTAATTTAGTTGTTTATGCCATGTATTCTGGAAAGTACTTGACTTTTCTTTCAATAACATGCGAGTCATAATACATTCTTGCGAAAGTCCTTTCTTCATCCATTCGCAGTACTTATCCGAAACCAATTAAGCGTACCTTTCTTGAGAATTTAATTACTCAGCCTTAATGTTTTCTGTGCTACATTGCTTATGGTTTTCCCACAGACCTAAATCTAATTGTTCATATTTATTTTGCACTCACCCCGAACTAATAAAATAAACAAATCCGATTTGGTGACGAAACATGTAAATGAGTAGTAAGGCAGACTAATGTAACCGATTAAGAGTTCACCTTGTATTATCAATCAAGAACAGGATTTGAACCAATTCATTTTAAGCAATTAATCAAATGCCCGATGTAATCACTGCCTAATTACACTATTTACATCACCTTAGAATGCGTTCACTAGGTTAGAAGACCCCTGGGACAATACAGGTATAATAATAATAATAATAATATTTGGACGATTTGTATAGCGCCGTTTTTGTGAAAAATCACCTCAAGGGCGCTGTACAGATCTTACTTTCTATCATTACATATTAATTCCTAGTTTAGATAAGAAAATATACAGGAACATACTTACCTGGCAGGTCCCATCAGATAGACACAATTATTAACTTAAAATTAGGTATACCTGTATATAATCGATTACTTAACAGAAACGAATATTTCCATTTAAAATACACTAGCTAAATGTGTTTTTTTCAATGTTAAATTAAGATCACGGATCGAGTTTTTGTAAAAGAAGAAAATTTTTTGTTAAAATTGTGAATACCGCATTAGAGTTCCAACTGCTCCCAATCGTTTGGAGCCAGTGGGAATATGACATCTCCAATTGTTGCATGTTGTGAGGCTGAATATAGTGGGCTATTCAGATCTGGTCACCAAACACGGCTTAAGTCGTTTCAAGCAACGTTTGGATTCTGAATTTAACTTGATTTACTTACGCCAAAATAAATTTGTCACAATAAATCATGATTTGCACTTTGTTTATCAATTATATAGCTAAAGTCACAAAAATCTCTCCTGGTACATTTAAACTGGTCACATTTACAAATACCTTTATGTTTAAAAAAAATCTATATATTTCTATTTTACAGATATCAGTAGTTACAAAAATCATTATTCTATCTCTTAAAACGACCTCAAATATTTAATTCGCTCGAGCGTCTTCACGAAGCGTGTTCAACTTCTTCCATCAATTGACACTACCTACCAAAAATACTGAATTTAGACAATATTACTGAAATAGAGGAGACGATAAAATCAATTTCACGTTGGCTGTAGTGTTAATTTCTTTTGATTATTTCAATGAATCTAAATCGTTAATGATGGAGAAACTGCATTGTTTTACAAGGCGTGGTCACAAATTTCAGTTTTTAGATTTAGAAGAGAGCAACCTTTCTCTTTGCAATGTCTTTTGTCAGTAGCCTAAAGCTGTCAATTTGGCATTCATTGGTTTTATTAATAATATATCAATTCGGAATCACGCCGATATTTTGTTTGGCATATTTCAAATGAACTGGATTAATTTATTTAAAAAAAACACAAATAATGGCTTATCTTTATCTTCATGGCTACATCTAATCAAGCGCCCGAGAGTTGAAATCGGTGGCATTGTATGAAGACTGAATTCAGTTTTATTATTATGCTAAATCAAAATCCTTAAGCCATAAACCGCTGATAAAATCTAGGTAAAAATATATGTCTAAAGGTAGCTCATTAAATATTGTGAATTCACTACCGGTCCGACCTCTTTTGGAACCTCCCCGAGGGGTAATTTTTGACCAAATCATTAGTAGTGTAATATTAATCATAACACCCGAACTAAACTAGAAACAGATTGCTTAAGATAAAATCAATTAGCCCCAAGACACTACCGGCGGGACAGTTAACAAATGGGAATAAATCAAATCACATTTATTGAGATATTATTAAAGTGTTATTATCGTAAAGTTATCTCGTTCCCGTCTGGAAGTATTTTATGGCTGTTCGGGTGAAATTTATACAAGCGGATGTTTCAGTTCATTGCGCTCTGTGATCTATCAAAAATAATCGATACGTTATTTTTTACGGTTTGTACGATTTTATCCAAGACTTAGAGTATGAGATAGGTATTAGCTGCGGTCTGTCTTTAGAAGTTTTTAATATCATTAAAAACGTATACTATTTAAATCTCTCTATTTTTTTTTTTTTTTAAAGAAAGAAAAACATTTCTGAGTTACAAATAACCTGAAAATACTTGAAAAACTCCTACTACCATCATTATAAGCGGAAAATGTTGCTTGTACAATGATGGATGACTTAACCAGCAGAGGAATTGAGCCCACGAGGCCCGGATGGGAATCCGATGCATTGTTGAAATTGTTCCTATGATCGCATAAAAAAAGACGAGATGCTTAATACGAGTGCCAGGAGAATATATGATGGGTACGAAGAAGTTGAGGACGTCCCTGTAAGACATGGCATTATCAAATGAATTCTAGATTACGTGTGCCAATACAAAGTTGTGTGAAGTTCCATTACCCCTAAGGTGAAATGGCGTGAGTAGTTACTTCGTTTTAATATTTGAATTTGACGTAAAAAATTATACTCGAAACCACCCAAGCGACATTCCAACGGAAGTCACATTTCCAATCGACTCTGCATTTAATATACAATTTTTCTACTTGTTACAGTTAAATAAACAAATACTCAACATATTTGGATGAAATTAAAAAAAAACTGTTAAGGTGTCTAAGGTTTCTTGCCTAAAAGAAATACCAACGAGATTTTCTTTAAGAAATACCACAGTCCGTAGCAAACAATATACCCATATGACGTACACGTGAGGTGACGAATAGGTACACAGAATCCCGATTGGTTTGTTTGTCTCCTGAACACTTAGATGTTTGAAATTTGGGCGGAATGGTGTATTCATCGACGTATTACATATCAATCGACTACTTACGATTTCAAGTCAGCTGTAAATATTTCAATGAATCGTTTAAAACTGTTGGAAACCACGAGTATAAGTAATTGTGATGTTTACATCACTCGTCGCTAGATGCCCGCATGTTGTGGCAGAGCTCATAAAATGGCGTATCAATCGTTACTCGAATACTTGCCGATCAATCAAAATATCGGATTGATTAAAACTGATGCGGACAATTATGTATTAAATACAGCACGGGGCAATACTCCTCGCTCCGCAGCTCTGCAGACCTTTTGAATTAAAAGAAAACTACCAATATTAGTTAAGAAGATGTCACCTAACTAATATTGGTACAGCCGTAATAATTGATTCTAAGAAAGATGCTGGGTTTGCTACTAGAAAAAAACCTTGTTAGTATTTGATAATACTATTATCTAAAAATACTAACTGCACTGTCTTACGGCTTCCCTTGAGTCTCAACATAGTTTTACTAAAAACATCTAATAACGTGATATTATTTATGGTTTTGTATTATTTTTTGCAGGTAAATGGTAATTTCCAGCTCTTTGATAAAAATGGATGGTTGTGAGCTGACAATAATTACGTTGACATAGAAAGCAATTGAATGTACTTCTACTTGATTTACTATTATTTTATTCTCACACCATAGCTGTTGCGCTTTTCTATTAACATTTTGACGTGATATAAACTAAAGAGAAAACATTAATTTCATTTTTTTTTAATAAAAGAGATGAACGCCTTCTTAATGCAGTTTTCTACACATTTGACTGTGGGTTGGGAGAGTGCGGATTCGATTCCTGGAAATTACGCAATTGTTTAATATATTTACATTTTGATGCTGTCCAAAATCTCGGCTCTAGAAATATAGGACTCAAAATTCAATAACTTATCAACTTTGGTAGTGAAAAACTTCTTTTTTTTTCTTCCTATTGCGGTGAAGATTATAGTGGAATGCTGAAGTAATTAAGCATCGGGAGTCTCTTAGTTTTGCACAAATGTACCTCCGGGAATCTAGTGAAGATGACTTTCTTCCACGATGTGTTCCACATTTTGTATTTGTGCGCATTCACACAATTCAATCGAGTTTTTTATGCACCATTTGTGTAACATTTACGTACAGTTAAAATTATACTTAAATTGTACAACATTGACGACTTAACCGTCACCCTTTATTTAGGATATGACTCTGGAATGCGTGAGGGCAATTCGATAGTTCATACTTCTCACTTCCGAAGCAAGCGGTCCATAAACACTAGGAGATAAAAAATATAATTTGTCGTAAGAAAAATTAGAGATAAAGTCACCATACACGTGCGGGATTTAATAATACATTTTTCTAAGCATTCGGGTTTCGATAAGGAATCCATTGAGACTGTTTGACCCGTGAACCCGGCTCCTTGAATTCAGATATATCTTCTAATAAATTAATTATTTGTTTGGGATATTTACTTTTTTCGTTGAACTATTTGTTTTTCAACAATCAAATGACATTGATTTATAGCTTTAGATTTGTAATGGATTTCTTAACCTTTTTATCATGAATTTTTAATATTAATCGTATCGTTTTGCTTTATCTAAATTACGTTTATCTTAGTTTGTCTCTCGTTTTTTGGGAATGCGAGTAGGTACGTATTTTTCAAAAAAATGTTCACGCAAATATTACGTCCCTTCAAAAAAAGCTCGTCACACATGTTTTAAGCCAGATAAACATGGAAATGTAATTTAAGCTTTCTTTAAAACTTTTATTTATTTATTAAGCAATTGGAAAAATATCAAGTAATTTTTCGCTATATCTTAGTTTTTTTACAGTTATTTGGATATTTCAAAGTATTCTACATGGAAATGGACTAAAACTGTTCATTATTGCGTCATCCCCGGTGCTCACTGGGCGAGAGTGTTTGATAAAAAAACTGTTTTTTGCTGATTTAAGTTGATCAAGTAAGAAAGCTTATAATACTACCTTAATTCAGATTTACTCCGAACAAATTAAATGGCAATAATACCTGATGGAATAAAGTGTATCGCTAATAAAACACAAAATAAAAAATAAAGACTTTTGGTTGATCTCTCTTTGCTGCATGTTTTGTTGGATAATTTTAATATTTATTTAACCTTTCATCATCTGGTCTTGCCCCCAGTTGACGAAACACTCACGTGAGATTGCAGAGGGGTGAAAATTTCCAGTGCAAAGTCTACCGCGATCAGTAAATTTATTAGCACAGATATGACTACGTACGCAAGTAAGAGAGTCAGGCTAATATTAGCGTGGTGTGACATTACTTAATAATTGATAGCATGAATAAAATCGCATTGGAATTCTTGGTGTCATTTGACCCCATTTAACCCAGATTACTCCCGATGTGATTCTACGTCTGTCTCCGCTGGCTGGGGCTGAACTCCAGGGAGTAGACAGAGACGAACAACGTGTTTGTTGGGATGTACGGATTCTGAGACAAAGAAACCAATGACCAAAAATTACCAAATATCTATAGGACACATAACACTGCGAGATCTGGTCAGATGAGGGTCATTCAATTCTGCAGTACGCAATCACAGATCTCTTTTTACGTAACACAAAAAAAACGTCTTATTTTTTTGGGGAAAATACCCTATATATATATATATATATCAAGCTTTGGTAAATAATAAATATGAAGTATTCAAAACTGTTGATGCTGATCAGATAAACATCAAAGTGAATTCGCTTATAGTTACTACCTAGCTCCTTGAGTTTAAACACACATTTTTCTTTTAGTAAAATATATGGGAAAACAATTTGACGCCTTGTATTATTTTTAATAATTGGTGTACACTTTAAAGCTCTTTACCTCATGATTGCAATGAAATTTTAAGAGCCCAAGACAAATATATGCGCTGATTTCATGATGGCAGAGCTCATCGTTCGTAAGTTTTTTTTCAGCTTCAGCACACAGTCTCGCTGCTAAGATTCAAGTTTTATTGATAAAATAACAAAATAAAATTAATACATACGTGTGAAGCTGGATCCCAATAAACTATATCCAACAATTATTATTTATTTTGTGTTAAAACTTTTTTTATGGTAAGTAAGTAAATAATATTTAGAATTTTTTAATTTGAATATTATTTTTTTTCGAAACATTTTTTTTTTAAAATTGAGTTCTTAATCCCTGATTTATGCAAAAAAGAGTGATGGTAAAAAAATAAAACCGCAGCCGCTTTCTATGGCTCTGTGATGAAATTGGAAAACACGGGAAAAAAGTAGAAGCCTTATTTGGTAAAAAAAAACATGTTTTTTCTTATAAGTTTTGATTGGCGACCCCTGTTTTCCAGAGAAGTGATTGGTTATCCGGCGCTTGTATCACAGTTGTTTGTATTATGTGTGGAGTTGCTATTTGTGCCCGGCGAGGACTTGGCTCGCTCAAATCACCGTACTCCGTTCTTGGCGTTAAATGATTTAAATTAAGAAGATTTATTGACAGTGACGCAATTTTTTTGGGAACCATTTTGTAAGAATTACGAGATTTTGATAAGTGAACCCGATCACAGTGTTCGTTATCCTCATTTGTCACATTTCTGTGGACTTTGGGTAAGAAGTTCGAAAAAAAAACAATCACTTGATTTTAAAGCAAATAGTTGGCTTTTCAAAAATCGGTCTAAAACTAAAACAGTTATTTGTGCGTTATGCATATTTTATATTACTAATTGTAAAAAAAATGCCCCGTCAGATGCAATATAAATTCAAATGAAAAAAATAATAACAAATACAAAAAAATCTTACTATTTGAAGGTGTTAGCATTAAATACTTTCTGCATATGAAGATAAGAATGCGGGCATCAGAAAGTTAATTATAACAAGATATTTGAACAAATAGATTATTACGTAGAGGGCAGAAATGAATTGAGAAGGGATACATATACGTATACGACCGGCTCGTGACTGAGTGGTCCCAAGCGTCGGGTTCCTACCAAGGCGTGTCGGGCTCAAACCTCTGCTAGTTTCGTTCACCATCATTACACAAAAGATGTTCGCTTTCAATGATGGAAATATAATAAATAAGCCAAATACAATATATGTACTACATAATGGATATATGTAAATAGTTTTTTTTACATGAAATGAAGAAATAAAGTAGAAAGGAATACCTATAATGTAAACGAAACAAGAAGGTACAATATACAGAAAATTATATTATAGATATGAACCGATCGAGAATAATAAAGATACTTGTTGTCTACTGAAATTGATTTGTACCTTAGAAGGGATGAGTTAAAACTTGTTACTCTAAGGTTAAAACTATATAAATAATAATATGCTTATATACGGTGTTCAGAAGCACGTGGTATAAGTGGAAAATTGGCGAATCTACATTCCGCTTAGGGTTGATTTTGTAGAAAAACTTTTTTAAATTCGAATTTAAGCATATGTTTTCGCGTAAATCGAGTAGAAAGATGAATTTTATTTTGGTTAAATTTAACATTTTTCGTCGCTAAGGAGTTTCTCTCAGCTGTTTACTGTCTTTTTAAATGCGTCGAAGCATAGACCCGGCACCAATAGTTTTTTAACCCTGAAGTTTGCAAAAAAATATATTAAAAATTCTTTTTCGAAAAAAACTAATATTTATTTGGATTATTTATATGCTGACATTTATCTGCTGTATTGTCGACAACGTGTATTCATTTCAAAGAAGTCCAGGTATTATTATTCGCTGCTTTGGTTAATTTTTTAATTTTATTAGCGGTCTGTTCCTTTAAAAAAAGTAGATTTTGAATGAAAGAATACATATCGCTACAGCAAAGGTACTTTTGGTGATTTTTAGTTATATCACTATAATGCTGCCAATTGATAGATGTTCTCAATCACAGTAGCGGCTGTCATATTAAGCGCCATCTTAGTGGCCTTCGGAAGCAATGGCTGCTAAAGGACAGAGGTTTAGAAGAAATGCAAATTGATGCAGATTTAAACATTACAAGAAGACTACAGACGATTTTTTATTGAGTAACTCATAACGTGGACGACAAAAAATATGGTATCAATGTACAGACTGTTCTTCGAATTGAAACAAAATCGAAGCTTTCTTAGGTATTTAAAAAAAAAAAAAACCAAATTTATGGATGGTGAAATATTGTCAAGGAAAATTAACCTAGCAGTCTACAGTGGATGTTTTGTGCCAACGCTGATGTATGGCAGTAAGACATGAAACGAGTAGAGGAAGGCGAAAGTTTTTTATATACCACACAGGAGGCCTAGGGAAATAATTTCTGTCAACTTTGAGGATGCTGTGTGGAGGGTCTTTTTGGATTAAAGGAAAGGAGTGAACCTAGGTCTTAGAAGAGGCCCATTTTAAAGGAGGGAGGTAACATAGAGGCTGGAAAATCATTCCACAGCCGAGCTGTTGAACAAAAGAACGTGTCGTAAAAGGGACCCGTTCTCGTGTATCGAATATCAACTGTGTACAAATGTCAGGCGCGCTTTTGGCGAGTTTCCTGACTATGCACCGGTGCCGAAGGGATCGTTGACGTAAGTTCCTCGAAGCATCTTCCATTGAAATACCGGTAGAACAAGGGCAGCATTCCCACCACCAAGGATTGCAATACGTTTTATAAGATAGAAGAATCTATCAAACGGATCGCGAACGGAAAAAAAGTCGGAGTCAAATCAACATCTTTAGTCGGGCCACGTCAAGAGTTGGAATACCAGAATAAGAGAAGATTTTACAAGAAACGTCGTATCAATGTGAAGAAAGTAAGTACTGGGTTATACCACGAAATTAAATGTATGTGGCTTTTCATATTTTATCTACCCCTGCGGGGTAGTGTCGTAATAGTTGTTTAATATTATTGTATGGTCTTATGAACACATTACTGCTTTTTGCTGCAATGTAAAACCAATCAGTCTGCATTGAGTCAGCCCGCCTGGTAGCACCCAGCTCGAGACATGTACGAGAACGAATGCTGTATAAAGTAGGACCGCTAAAAATGAATCCCAAACGTCGTCCTGCAATGATTTAATAGCCAATTCATCAAAAGCCATGAAACTTGAACAAATGACCCACGAAAGGCTCTAAATGTAGTGAATATAATATACATGTATTTCTTTGAATGCGGAATTAGTCCCAGACATTATCCAGGCGATTTAGTTTTCAGCCCATCTCTCAACTATAAAGAGTATGCAGATGATACATCTTAACACTTTAGTGACCAACGATTTTATAAAGTTTTACTTTAAAAACCAATAAAATTTGTACTATGACTTCGATTATTATGATTTTTTCAATGAATACTGACGACCTTCAATGTTACTCATGTAAATAAAAACATCTTAACACATTGGTTAGCTTTAACCGACTAGTCGGCTTTTTGCTGCCAACCGTAAACGACCTAACACCGATTAGTCGGCTTTTTACTGCCAACCGTAAACGAACTTAACACCGATTAGTCGACTTTTCTACCCTACATACTGGAAATAATTCTCGCAGTTACGTAAATCACTACAACGATTTCAAATTTCAATTATTCATTCCAAAAAGATATTCACTACGAACTAAAAATAAAATAAAATCATTATGCACTTTGTTAATATTTTACATGCTGAAGACAATATTTTTCATAAAAACGAAGTGTTTCTAGAATAAATCACAATACGGCAATTTGACCAATAATAGTGCACATTTTTTATTTATTAAAATATTGAAATACAAAATACATTTGGTATATGAATCCCAAGGAGTTAAATAAAACTCATTCTGGGAAAGGCAACATTATAAAAAACAAAAAAAAATTTTAAAGCGGCGAAAAAAAATACACCAAGAAAAGACTCATAGGAGTAGAGACTTACTAGATAAACATCACAAATACATATTATTATTATTATATTGATTTATTATTATTTTTAATATTATAGTGACTGCTGTGAAAACAATTTCCAGTAAAAACTAATCGATTTCGTTTTTTTGGCAGGTTTCGTTAACGATAAATGAAACGAAATTTTATTTAGTTTCAAAGTTTTGAATGAATAAATCTTAGTATAAAGAATAAATTAATCGTTCTAAATTAACAAAAATAGTTTCACGTCATCGTGGGTTCTAATCTGCAAATACACTCGTACACGTGCAATATTGACACTAACTAACTTTCAAACACAGGTATTATTTAAAAGTATGAATGATTTACTTTTGTGAGAGTACGTACGGCCGTACGAGTGTGAACTTTTTAAATTTGGAACTGGTATTAATTGAAATGATCTAATTAAAAAATAAATCTTTTTAAATTCCTACCTACTTAATTAAGGACCTATCTGTAACGTATTTTAGCAGACATCATTCTGTATTTAAAGCGGATAGATTATAGCAAATAATGTATTTTCTTTGTCAAGTTAGATCCGCAATTTTTTTGGTAAAACAATCATTTCTATTTTTTCTGGTTTCGTGTTAAATGAAACGATATTACGAAGCAATAGTCCATAAACGAATTTCTGTAATTCAGAATAACAAATGAGTATGCATGAGACGGTGTATGAAGTTAATAAAGCAAGGAGTGAGTGCCAAGACAGAGTTTTGTATGGCAGTCCGTCCTCTCTGCCTACTCCTGCAAAGAAACAGTTTGATGGTTAGTTAGTTAGTTAGTATATAACGGAAATTTGGGATCTTTTGAGTGCTTCATCTATTCTTTGCGGGCAATTTATCGATTTTTGTATTTCTAATCCACTGTCTCATGATTTTCAGGAAAACCAAGGGTTAATTTGATTTTAACGAATTAATAATGTTTGATAATTATGAATGAAACTAGAAACTATAAATGTAGCTTGATTTGCCAATAAAAATATAGAGTTCCATTTCAAATATACTCGTAGAATAATATTTGCTAAAATACATTATAGATAGGTAAGAATTTAATAAAATTAATATTTTTTTAAATTTGATAATGGTAACATCAGTTCTAGAATTTGAAAAAATCACATTAGTACTTACTCACAAAGAGCATTATGTATTGATACTAATTCGTGCTGGCCCATAAATTGGGGTTCCCCGAGGGTTTAATTAGAACGTTTTAATATTGATTCAATTAAGATAATCTGAATCTTGGTGTAAATGAGACGTAAATATTTCGTTAGGAGACCCGTAGATGGCACGGGAGCTGTTCTAATAATACAAACGCATTTTAAAATTGTGTTCGACGGGAGACGTTCGGGGTTAAGTGGGATTAAAGATGGCGTTCATTAAGCTGATACGAAGCGCGCGCCGGATTTGATTTACCGCCTGTTTTGCGAGATCACAGCACTGCAGCATCACTGGTCCAGATCAAAGCTATAATAACCAGTGAATATATAACTACCTATATCTCATTATTGTATTACAGCGCCCTTGAGATAATTTTTGTAACTAAGTTATCCAGATATTACTATCGGTTTTTAAAGAAAGACTAACGTTGCCGGGTTACAAATAACCTGAAATATCTGGGTCTTTTCAAAACAATCTGAAATTGGACGTATTATGGAGAAAGCGTTCAACCCCAAAAAGATGAAACTGAAAAAAAGGCGTTTGAAAATATGACGATACAAAAGCATTAGTATGCGCAATCGGCATTTGCAAAGTGAATATCAGTATTCTTATTTTATTTATGAGCATTATAATAAATAGGTAATTTATCATCTTTCAGTGTGTTTATTTAAAAAAATGTATTTATTATGTTATCTTACATTTCATAATGTTTTCAAACTTCAATATAAGTCAAAAATATTTGCAAAGTGCGTTAGTAAAAATAAATAATTACCAAAAATCTATTGCATTTGCAACATGGATGTTTTCAGCAGATACAAATCTCGTATTTATCTATAGGAAAACATGTAAAACTCTATTTTGGCAAATTGTGGGTTGGACGTTTTCTGCACAACTACGTCCATTATTGCTTGTAGAGTAGGTATCTTTTTACCTTGCAGAGAATTGAATCCTAGACGCCTGGTTCTAGGGTTCAATTCTCTGCAAGTTCATCCCTATGATCGGTCTTATTTTTTAGAAGCCTTGATGCTTTGTTTCAGATCATCAAGCGCTCGTCTAGTTTTGTAAAACACATTTAACCCTCTATACTTGATTGCTACACCCAGGTTGCGAAACGAGGCTTTAGAAATACCAAAAAAAAGAATTTATTTGACGTGTTATAATTACGGATTTCAGATGTTGGTTTTAAACTCTTAGGATCGTGCGTCAATATGTTTAAGATTTTCGCTGTATTCAGAACCTTTTTTTCTTCTAAATTACGTTAAAATAATTGAAAAGCTATGAGTTCTATTCGATAAAAATATATGGATTCAAAATAAACTTAAAGAGAATCACCCAACGCCAGTGGTGCCTGTACTCATTAGGATAATTTAAATCAAAATACGCATTAAAGAGGAAGATAAAGAGATTTTTGGTGGTTAAACATTTCACCTTTAAGATACATTTTTCTGAATGTCAATTTTTTTTTTTTATCAACAAATAAATATTAAAAGGACGCGACCCGGATAAAATAAAGCGATTACATAATCGGTAGCTTTAAAAAACGATTATATATTGGGTGTTTTGCGTTGCAAAAACTTTTTTTAATTAAATTTAAATCCTGGAACACTGGAATTGTAATATTGGAATACAGGTTGACAGAAAATGTAGTAATAAAGTAGCGCCAATGATGTTTTATAAAAAATATTAAATAGTAATTCTTTGATAATGTTTTTTCTCAAAAAAAGTATACCTGCGGTACAAAACTTAAATTCAGTGAATAAAATAGAATTTATTCTACGCGATTGAACATTTATATTATATGCATATTCCATGCAAGTAAACCTGTATTCATTATTATTATGTAAGCATGTTCTCCTAAAACATTTTTTGTTTGTTTATAGTTAAGATCTAATAATAGCTACGTGTTTTTCGTGGTTGATTTATAGAAGTTTTTCTCCTAGGAAAACTGTTGATCTGTTGAAACGGCGTGTTTTGATGCATTAAATTACATTCGGAAATAAGTTATCCAGGTGTTAGATAATTAGTGTTTAATAAGGAAATATCGATCAAAATTTTTTTCCACACTTTTTGTTTGAATGATGAGTCTAGTGATTCACTATTATTTTATTGACGAAAGGTAGGTAAAGGTGAAGTCGTACATAAATTATCGGTAAAAATCCGAGCGGAAGATTAAGTAACCGAAAAAGGTGCTAATTTGAATGTATTTGAGGTGGATATTCACAAGTCACGACTCCTGGGGCAGCCTGTCGGGTTTGCTCTGTAGACCGGTTGCGGCTGTTTGTTCATGCCACCATTTTGGTGCTACGAGTTGGCTACATTGTCCATAGACGATTTCGTGTTGACTTTGTTTATCTGTGGAAAAACGGATTCAAATTTCAAACTCAAGTACCCACCTAGAAAAGCGGTGTTTTGTGATAAATACTCATTTTGTGACTCTTCGATTAGCGGGAATTTGTGATCCTACAAACTTAATGTACCGAGTTACAATACACGATGGTCGCCCCACACGAAGCACCTCGGTATTTAGCTGTATATGTATAAATATTGGTACAAAGCACAGAATTATAAAGAAATCATTGGTTTTATGTATTTTGCGTCACGGGAAGACGATAATTATATCAACCGTCTCTATGTAATCTCTGATAGTGTTATATAGCCTAGGTATTGGTTTTACGAAATGTGGATAAAAGTATATATACCTATGTTTATAGGTTCATTAAATGTTGGTGAAATGATTTTTCAATCTGCTTAAAATGTAAAAAGTAACAAAACGAGAAATATTTTGGAAATGATATCTTTGGAGCCCGACCAAACCAATTTTTTTAAATCTGTCCAAAATTTGATTTCTAACTTCTGAATCTTTACGTACAAAAATCTGCCACCTGCTCTTTTGGAGTAACGGCGTGATATTGCATTATATTTTATTTAAATAAATTAAAACACATACCGTTTTCCATCATACCATCGAGAGATTTCCTAGTAGGAAAACCGCTCTGAATCCCTGAATAATCTGTTAAATGAGAAATTTTATCAGTTAAATGAATATGTGAGCTTTTTTGTTGCACCAACAGTTATCCACAAGCAAGATTCGAGCGTGTATACCGGCTTATTTAAATTGGTCTTCAGCCTAGTCTAAGCGGGCCTGGTTATTACAGCGGTGGAGGTTAGAAGGTTTTAAAAATGTGCTAATTGGGTAAAGAGCTGCCATTAGCCATCACCGACTTGTTAATAGAGACCATATAACACCAAATATTTTCACTAAAAATCTATAATGTTACACACTCCTACGTCTCCGAACATGTAATTGTTTATCGTACTGGAGATTTAAAAAAAAAACGATAGACCTACAAATCCAACTATACTTGCCAGATTCAGGTTGGAAAACTTTTCTATTGCCTACTCTTCAATATTAGTACCACTCCACAATAAAATCCATTGATTTGATTTTAAAAAGGTATGTCGATTTGATCTACTTTTTATAAGAAATACTATCATATCTACCAATACCTACCACATTTAGTTTGCGTCGATTCTCTGTTAGATATTAAATTCACAAAGTGTGAGCGATTACTGACACCTTGGATGGTGAAATGGATTGAATGGATTATTTCCAAATTAAAATGATAGACGTGCTTCTCAAATATATTTATTTTGAAAGAGCCAACCATTTTTGATAAATAAGTAGATAAATTATGTTGACATGGAGACCAATAGAGTTATTATAATGGATAGGTTCCGAACGATTATCGCAATTATCTAAGAGCGTGAAAAATAAGAAAATGAAAACTGGTTTTCATTTTAAATTACCACAGCCTGGAGTAAATTGTTTTTTGTTAAATAGGTAACGCATATCTATTATAGCTGTTATTACTTAAATCTCAATTCTTTACGGCAGGCGGGAATCTATTTTTGATCGCGTCAAAAGGAATTCTTTCCGAGCGCACAATGGCACAACGGAATAGAGGCACTCGGATAAATAATTGGGCCTATTATCAACCTTAGATTGGTCACATTCGTTTCCATGTAAAAATCTCTCTTTTAGGAATTAGTCCATCTGTCACCTGGCGTGAGTAGGTGGTAGGTAGTAGGTAGTAGGTAGTAGGTAGTAGGTAGTAGGTAGTAGGTAGTAGGTAGGTATGTTGGGAGGTGGAGCGGTGGCAGCAGGCAGCGAGACCCCCAGCACACGGTAGGTAGCTCTACAAGTCCAGTAGCCAGTCTACAGTTTACAGTCTGCAGTCTACAATCGTCACCGCCGAAATGGACAAGAATAATTGAAATCTCTCCAACTCCTCCCACAATGATTACTGCAGGCAGAGGCAGGCGGCCTGACTCCGGCTGCCGCGCATTCTGCCGCGAATAGCTACACGGCTCTGGTACGCGGCGCAATTTGAATATCTCTGTCGGTAAAAAAGAGAAAAAATACAAAAAGCGCGAGTAAAAAATCGCCAAAGTATACGGGTGAAAGCGGGACGGATGAAGATGATGTTTCGCCCAAAGCGGATGGAAGAATTTCCGAGAATCCGAGCCCCGCGCACTTCTCACAATTAGCCGGTGGTTTTTACTCCAAATTCTTTGTTTTCGCGGATAATTCTTGTCCGTCGAGGCCGAGCCCCATTACTCTCCTCAGAATTGGAGTTGCTTCTGTCTGGAAGCCATTTGCATGAGGATCGGATTCCTGTAGCCGTAGCCCGTTCTGCTACTGCTGACTGCTTCCTTCTACCCGCTTCTTCTCGCACACACTCGCCCGCCACCTACTTACACTCACCAACGTCTCTTCCCATCTCGTCATTCGACACGACTGATTTACTTCAGCATTCGATCAAACAGTAACGATGAGAATGTATCTATTGATCTCCGTACTTGATATTGCATTACGAACATCATAAAAAGGTTTATTGAAGTTGATCGGCTTAACCGTAAAAAAGAGACTCAAATCTAAAGTAAACTGAAAAAAAACTTTGTAGATTCATCAGATCAATTATTTCCCATTTTATATAAAAACCGAAGCCGGCGAGATTACCGGGCCGAATTCGTAGAGCGTTTAACATTGCCAGTAGCCAGTTTATGCTAGTAGTTAGTTGGCAGTTGGCAGTTGCCAGCTATGCGACTTTAGTCATGGAAATCCCAAGTGCCAAGCACGTGGTTGGATTAACCGACTTCAGACACAAACAAAGCAACAGAACACAGACGTTTAACTTCTGTTTTTTCTTTCTCTTGGTTTAGTCTGTCAAATCCTTTCCAAGCTCCGCGTCTCAAAGGATCTCCGCTCAGTGTTGCGATCTGTCTGGGATCATTTAACATTTTACAGATGATATAATTTAATAAAATTTGACACATATTTATTTCTGGTTTTCGCATATTTATCGCCTTATGTTATTGGTGGTTTGTTTCTGACATACAACATTTTTATGTTTATATACTCGTATTATGATCCTTCTATCAACTGAAAAAAAGATACTGTTTTAAATATCCTTTTAGTATATTCAACAAATCAGATATAAGGCGTTGATATCTTGACATTCAAAAACAACGTGAACATCAAAATAACAAAAGTATTAGAAATAGGTTTTTGATAAGAAGAAGTCGGGAACGCCTGAGAAAAACATGGCACGATCAAGTTAATCAAATACTTGAGTTGGGCCATGTGAAGAGTCAGAATAACATAAAAGTATTTATAAGACGATGCGTGAATGCGAATGAAGCAAGGAGTGTGTGCCAAGACAGAGTTGTATGGCGGTCTGTCAACTCTTCTTAACCCTGCGGAGAAACGGCGTGATGTTAGTTAGTTAGCATAATGCTAGTAAAAAACATACACAGGTGTACATATCTTTATATTCATAAATTTAAGGACAAATTATTTCGGACCGAAGTCTGCATAGAAATAAACATAACATAATGATATTATAAAAAATAAAATAAAAACTTATTTTTTCATTCCATTTTTTTTTTAGAGTGGAATAAAATTATAAACTAAAAATGATTAACTCTTAAATTTCCTAAAGCTAATAATATGATAAATTTAATTTTAAACATGTTAATCGTCAAAATTATGATTTATTGAACAAACAATAAGCACTTATCGATCGTGATGAAAAAAAATCCGAATCTGAAGTTTTTTACCGTACTCATATTACCAAAATTTTACAAATACAATCGCAGATTAGAGAATGAACTGTGAACATTCGTGAGTAGATAGCAATGTCAATATTGCCTTTCGCGTGTTCATGAAGAGTGGCGTTGGAGCACCATGTTGCTATGGACTTTGATCGATTGACGTTTCGGCTAATCCAAGAATAACCTCTGACCCTAAGTCCTAGATTCATAGGAATGTGAGCAATTTCAGAGGAAAAATGTGATAGAAAAATAAAAGGATTGATGTCGTCGCCATAGCAGATATTAAATAAGATTATTAAAACGAACCAAATTAACTTAGGAAACATACTTAAATGTCCATCAAAAATGAATATATTATATTTTCGTGGAAAGCAATCACTTTGTGGTTTGACGTATTAAAAAAAAAAAAAACTCTCAACAAGACCACGAATATTATTTTATTTTTTATGACTGACCGGTTTCGCTTAGCATCATCAGGGTACAAAATTAAACTAAAAAAATATACAAATTGTGCGGTTATGTATACATACAGAGGGAGAACAAATTATAAAATAAAATAACAAAACAATAAGAAAAAATAGAATAAAATTTAAATTATAACAAAGAAACAGAGAGAAAGAGACGGATAATGTGAATTGAAAGAGACAAAACTTCAACTGTGAAGGTGATTAAATAATAATGATACATTTTATGAGTTTACAGGAAATATACATAATATTGGACTACTGGAAAAATTTACCCTGATGATGCTTAGACTGAGTGAAATCGGACGGTCATAAAAAAAATAATATTCGTGGTCTAATACAAAGTGTTTTTTCTTTTCTTTGAATACGAGTATATTGTTGTATTGCTGCAAAACAGGCGCAGTACAACAGAAATAGATATTTGGGTAAGTTTCTTTGAGAAAAAAAACTAATTAAGCTTTCCGAGAGTTACCAATACGCAGAGAAACCCTTTTCTAATTTACTACATAATATTACAGTATTACATCGGTGAGGCAACGACTAGGATTAATCTCAAAAACTGTAAAATTTCCACATCTTCCAATTAGAAAAAGATAAAAACAGGAATATTATGCACAATGCATTTACGAGATATATTATTGGTTCCACGCATAAACAAGTGATAGCTGAAAGAATGGGATCATTTGCTTTATTATTGTTGGAATTCGATGTGAGATTTACCATGTGTTCTGATGCCAGGATGTTGGACCGAATGTCAACGAACTTTAATCTGAATAGTAGTAAATGTCACATGCCACTAATAAAAGTGATAAATCGGCTTTTTAACATTTCATAGTACATAATAATAAATACACAATTAGCTAAGCATTATAATGCATACACTAATTAATTAATTACAATACTGAAGAAGAAATTTTTGAGTTACTGGCCTTATGAATTAACTCATCAACCTCAATATTCCTTGCCGTAGAATCAGAAAAAAATGAATTGCTGTTCCTCAATTATCACTCTACTAATTATGGGTATCATGCTCCACTGTCCAGAATGTCGAGACTTGTTAATTCAAGCCATGGTCTTGAGAATTTTGGGTCCAGTCTAAATGATTTTTGTTATTCTTCACGACTCTACCAAAACTTTGACTTGACCTTGGGTTTGACTTGAATGTTCTTTCTTATGTATAATTTGTCCTATTTTTGTCATTGCTTCATTATAGTAGTATGTATGTGCTGTGCTTTCTCTGTTGATCTCTTTTCCCATTTCGGTTATGTATTTTTTTGTAATTGGACAATAGTCCGTTAGTTTATAAATAAATGAATTGAACCAAAAAAACACTCCAAGGACAACAAATTTCTATATTGTTCAGGATTTTTTTCATTAAAACAAATACAGAAACCTTTTCAGAAGAATGAAAATATTTGTTGCGGAAGATGTTGAACTCAATGAACGCAAATTTGCGTCAATTTTGCGCCCAAGCAGCGATAGATACTGCAACATAGGCGGTTACTTTAAAAATAGTTGATGATTATTGATGATTTCACTTGGTAAATGTTGAAGAAATTGTAAACATCCGCAGTACAATACCTCGTCTCAAGGCGGATATCGATAAGGGGTACATCATCAAATTCATGATACTGCCCATTGACAGGCGCTATCACTTACAAAACGACCGCATCTCATTCATTCACATAATAATTATAATCACCGAAACAAAAATTATCCAGGCTGGCGTTCAGGACACCACGAATAGCTACAGAAAAAAAACTCTAGTTTGAATACAACGTATTAGAAGTTACGTACATTGAAACGATCGTCGTAAATACATTTAATTCTGACTTATATCATTGTCACAGTCAGTTCTTAATTAAGAGTCAAGTCCCATAACTACTTTTGAAGAGACTGATGAATACTGTAAGAGTTATTATTTTATGGGACAATCTGTCCCATAAAATGAACGTTGATCTATGCAGGCGTAATCCTTTGGATTAGACCAAAAACACTGCTTACGTCAGGTGGGAAAACTGTACTACTGGTATTTAAATTGCTCCTTGCCAGGAGAAACTTCAAATGCATGCAAAACATTTGTAAAAGACGGATATTTTCAGTACGAGTGGTTAATGTTTGACTACTTGTTCATCCGAACAGCCCGGTTACGGAATGAATTTTGAGATTTTTATGTTTCCGTCTTACTAAATAAGTTTTGAAGAGAGTATTATTTTCACTTTCCTTAAAACAACCCTCACCAGACAGCATTTCCGAAGATGACCTAAAATGTATAGTTGATATTATTCAAATATGTATAAATTTGATCGCTATTTTGCTTAAAATACATTTTCGACAATTTGCAGGTTTTCGTGTTATATTGTATCACACATTTGAGTATCCATTCTGGAGCCCTAATAGAGTTAATCAAGGATCGTGATGCAACCCTTATAATATAAAGTCTAAAATAATCCTATCCGCATGTGTAGGAAAGTATTCAAAATTGAATTCCCCTTTTCTGTCAAATTTATTAAGCCGTAATATCCAACATCACCAACACATAAAATGTTTCAGTTTCTTCTTTGGTTATGAAAGAAAATACGTAGGAACTAAGTAAATATTTTGTCTATTCCAGAGATATTTACATTAAATAAAAAGATCACTTTATACAGAGTTCATCACGTATTGTGTTGATTCATAACGTATTTAATAAAGATAAAAGCGGTACTTAGTGGATTAATGGTAAATATTATAATTATTATTTTTTTAAGTGACCCATAACCTAAAGTAATAAATGGCCCAATGTCAAAGGATGACCACTGTAAAACTTTATCTCCCGGTACATGTGTTACCAAAGATTAGCTGCCTAATATTATTGGTATAAACATGTTTATTAAGATTTTTCTTAATTACGTCGGAAGTTTTTTTTTATCATTAATTCTTTGGAGTAATAGTTCACGGGCCGATTACAGATAATTAGTTTCTTACTGGTGTAATCTCTAACGGAAAACAACTATTATTATTCTTGTTTTGTCTATAAATATTTTAAAGAATTACTCTTTAACTTAATGTCATAAAACAAGATGAATAACCTCAGATTACACTATCCATAAAACAGAAATCTGTGTATTCGTTTGAAGCAAGAACCCTCAAACGGCAAACTCTGGCTTCATAGGATTTGTACAACTTTTTGTCTTCAATTTCTAGTTCAACCAAGATCTCACCAAGAGCTTTGAAGCCATGCTTTTTCAAATTAATCGTTAATAAATAGAACAAGTTGCCACATTGTTTGTTATATATTTTTGAACCCAAGTCTCGGGTGAAGCCGGGTAGTATAGCTAGAAGAATATTTTAACGCTTAGTTTCTGCTGAAATTCGCAAGAAGATTGAAAGATTGTGGCTAAGAATGGGGACAATATCTACTATTTCAAAGATAAGGAAGAAATGCCTCGTATTTGCGGTTTCGTGGTATAAATTAAATAAATAATTAAACTTTGTTTTAGCAATGACTTTACGGCGGCCGGCGTTGCAACGGGTATGATGTGTGGACGGTCCTAAAAGTGATCCAACAGTAGGCGAGTGTCTGTGGCGTGACAGTTGCGGCGCTTTGTTATTTCACTACAAAAAGCAGGTGAAACCTGGTTCACATCCTTTGGCAGGCACCCCTCGCTGCCGCGGGAAAAGGCGCAGCCAACCAGCGGCACATATTCCTCCTTTCCTAACATAACTTTACCTAGCCTAGCCAGAATTAATCTAGCAGATAAAAAATACAAATACATTCCAACGAGGAATTTATTTTTAGGATTTACATAAACTCTATAAAACACTATCGTATTAGTTGTACTACCCAGCTTCGCACGAGATTTTAAACAATTTAAAAATTTATATTTTCCGTTCTTTAACAACTGCAACATCCATACATCGATGGCTTAAAGCCAAAAAGCTTTGAAATAGGTGAATGTCTTTAGAGTGGCGCGAATGGGAGATATTTTAACTCATATCATTTTAAGTTCCCTTTACTAGATTCGAGTTCGTAACTAATTTTTAAGTTCTCCTTACTAGATTCGAGTTCGTAATTCATTTTTAGGATGTAATGTCTCGGTTTCAAGCCATCGATACGGTACATATATATTTAATGTTCCGAGCTTTGTAAATTTCAGTACGCCAGAGCTCATCGTTCGCGAGTTTTTGCTGCTTCAGGAAAACAGACTTCCGATATTCATAATAACCAAGCCAGGGAATTCACTTACTTCGTGTTTTCGAAATTAAGGAGGGACGTGGGAGAATTATTTTTAAATTTCAAACTAATTTTCTATTCGTCACTGGTGTCAAATTTACAAAAATAATGCAATCTTTGCACACAAATAATTATTACAATTTGCACTCGTATTATAATTGTGCCACTATTATTATCAAACACCATAACCTAAGATATTCCAAATTAATGTTTAGTACCTACTTGTTTGATTATAATATAATAAATACAATAGTTGTTGGACTTTTACGGAGACTTATAATGTATAAAGGCACCTTATTTCGCAGAAACCTACGATAATAATGATCATACAAAGACATATCAAAACAACTTTTTATTAGTATTATGTGTATGATCATCATCAGGCAATTCCAGAGTTAATTTTATAGGGCAAAGTCTGGATTATTAAAATCCCTTTTTTATACACATTTAAATTCTTTAACTGCGTCACGCATAAATTTATCCATTGAGCCGATATCTAGATGTTCCGAAATTTCCCTGTAAAAAAGTGCGAACTATGTGACGAGATTAAATACTGTTATAAGAAGAGGAAATAAAAACAGTTTTCGAAATTAAGTTTGTTGGCCTAACGATAAGACAGATTTAAATAGTTGAACAGTCTGACCTTTCGCACGATCAAAGATCGATACGTATTAATACTAATATAATTATTTGTTGGTGGTATGTCAACATATTAAGTCTTTTATTATAATATTGATATTGTGAATACGCGTTGTTGCTTATAATATTCTTATTCTCATTGTTTGTGAGATAATTTTGATACGACGAATTATCGTACATTAGTACAATAATTATATCTTTGCTTTTCTTATTTGCCAAACCATAAGAATTGCACTCTGGGAAGGTTTACCAATAAATATTAACGAATTAGCTATGAATTATTTGTATAGATATATATATAGAAGTTTTACCACATGTCAATATTTAATTTAAAAGTGTTTTCCAAACTGATGGATTGTTATTACTCGTTCTTATATGTTTTTAAATGGATTCAAACATGAAAATACGTACATTTTTTGTGTGTTCATAATGTAAGAAACAAAAAGTTAGTAAATAAATTATTAACAGAAATTTCAAAACACATAACACAAAAGGAATATCGTAGGTTTTTATCTTTCTCCAAAATGTTGTCAACCCCTTCATTTTGACTATAATTATGATTCCAATTATCATGTGTACATATGCATGCGTAGGTAGGTAAGTTGTGAGTGTTGCACATATGTTGAAAAAATGCATTACATGCAAAATGCATTCAGTTGCATTATTTTATTGTTACAGTTCCAGGGTCTGGCGGGTGGTAACTGTTTGAGTAGCGGGGGGTGCAAGGCACATTATACAACATATTCAGATAATATTATATGGGGGAACTGCTCGGACTCTGTTAGAAACTTCTTATGTTTCTCCTTGTGAAGTATAGCGAGGCCTAATATTATAAACATGCATAAAATATACCTTTACGTGGGAATTAGCATTCTAGTGTATCCGTAGAAGTTTTATATTCAGAAAAAATAATCTTTTTCAGCTACATTGTATCCTTTGTCTTTAAGCGTATTTCGGATAGCTTCGCAGTGCCCAGCTCATCTGCCCGGATGATGGGCCCTAAAAGGTTAGCTGAAAATCTAACCCAAAGAGGGGAAAGCGCAACATGACTCAATGCCCCAAAAGTAAAACAACGTAATAATTGTTATCTCTGTTCAGTGAAATTCAATTGTTAAAGAGTCAATCGTTTTCTGACGAAACCACCAGAGAGTTTTGATCTGATCAGATCTATTTAATATTGCGATGAAGTTGCAATGTTCCCACGCCAAACCAGTCAGTAGTCAGTGGTCAGTTAATCAAGTAGTCAGGTAGTCAGGTAGTCAGGTAGTGCTATGTTATAGGTCACCAATGCCTAATCCATCTGTTTGATTACTGGGAGAAGATGTGCACGAGTTTTGCATTTGGAATCAAGTGACGCTTCATTAACAACACAATGGAAAAGAAAGTGTTGTCTATGAATTTTTTGCCGAAGGTAATTCCCAAAATGAGCGGGAATCGGTGACCATAGACACAAATTGAGCGAAATATGGCGGCAAGCAATGCGGCTTTCACTCACAAACCGCAAATTCTCTCGGCGGGCGGCAAATTGATACCATAAAAGCGATTAGTACGTTAAGGTGGGGTGTTTTTCAATCAAATTATACATAATAAATAAGAGCAAGATTTTAATGTGTCGCTTTTTGCGCGGTAGCTGTGATATTTTTCGCCCAATGAAAGATTAGGTGATTCGACAGTTACGAGAAAGTATAAAATATTCACAGTTGGTCGCCTTGGGATCTAATAAGATTCGATTAAAGTTTATCACGACTAATATATTTGATGATTAGGTGTATATATAACATGTGTTGTCTACGAAATAAGAAGTAGGGAACATAACACAACTTAGTGCCTTAACATCAACAAATATAATTAACCTCTCCACACAGCATCTCTAAAGATGACAAAGGCTCTAAGAGAAATGATTGTTCTTATGGTCCTCTGTGTGGAGTTAATATATAGAATATCTTATTGTTTAAAAACCATCGAAAGGTATTCCGACTAGATTACAAATACACATTTTAGTCTCGGTGACTAAATGGACAATAAAAAAATGCATTTTCCGTGCATTATTCAAGACAACAGCTATAATGAAATGTGTATGAATTAATCAAGATCACGATAAGAATCCGCGTAGCATGGGAAGCTTTCCATTCAAGCCTTCGCCACTTCAAGGAACAAAACTACTTCCAACATTTTGATACAATCTTTTGCAAAATATAGCAGACTTTACACAGGGTGGAAATAAAGTTTTTTACCTTTCAATAAACGGTTCTAAGAAGGTTCTTCAATAAAAAATAAATAATTAGGACGGTAGAGAACAATATTTGGCGACAATACCCATAAACTTATTTGGTCTCCTCCACACATGTTCTACTGACTACTGTCACTAGTCACTAATCTCCCGTCTTTAGGCTTCTAATCATCTTCCACGGAGTCTTCCACTTTATTGCTTCCACTAGAGCACCCACTTCGTCGTGTTTTCGGTATCCCGACAAATGGAATTCTTCTCTTATTGCCAGTTTGTTGCCATTGCAGAAACTTATGAACAATACTTTGATCCGGAACAGTTTATTTTAAGTGGCTCGTAGATTATATTCCTGTATAGACACCGCAAATAGATTATTCATATTTAGTATCGTCTATTAGCATAACATAGCTATAAGTACGAGTGTCGTAAACAAGTCTGTAAAGAATAGGGGCTTTAGCTATAGTCAAGTTGATCAATAAAAAACTAAAGCATTATTGAATAGGTACACGTGAACTAAAAGCGTTAAATATTTAAAATTTTGATCAAAATCCATTGAACTACGAATAAAATTCAATTTGTCAACATCTAGCCTATTTTTTTTAGGATAAGATTATATATTTTGTAAATGAAATAAAATTGTATTTGTATCCACCAATTTTATATGTTTTTTTTTTATTAGCTGGTTAACGCGAAAAAACGCCGTATTTGTGCCGATAAACTTAAATTGGGAGTTATTTCACTACAGGAGCACCATTGATGTCTCACCCCAGCCTAGTCCCAAACAGCTGCTTAGCGGATTAGCGTTCACATACCTGACCGGACGTCCCTTTGTCAAGGCCCAGCCGCCCCAGGGACATTATAACATCAAGCCAAACGGCACTTTGCTAAAAAGTCCTGACCTACCAACTACTAGAGAGTAATACACATACGTTTCTTAATAAATAAAAAAATGTTGTTTTTGTGTCGCGATCGAGTATTTTGGCGTATATTAATGTAGATCAATGAGGTTAACTTCAATTCAATACATATGCTGATTAATGTGACGTAAATAAAATAACTTTTTGATGTGATGGTGAGTTTTAGTACCGTCTTTTTCCAGTTGGATTGCGTTTAGTGTGACACGGGAAGTCTCGCTAATCGCCGGGGTTGGATAGAGGGGGTCGCGTCATCAGATGTGCGTAGCTGTGTGTAGTTGGATGGATGTAGGATGTAGGTAAATGAGTGGGTAGGTACTGGTACGGCGGGTACCCACGTAGGACCCGGAGAGGGGAAGGGGTGGGTTGGTTGATACGAGAGGGGAGTGAGGACTCGGTGGCGGTTAAATCCTTTCAGGTGTAACGCTAAGGGGAACGACGCACAGGACGGATTCGGGAATCAACACGCACTTTTCGCTGGGAATGCAACTATACTTTGTAGCAGTCGTTATGACGGTAATAAACCATATATCTTATTTTTTTATAACCAACCATATTTTTAACATAGTCTCGTTCAGTATTACGAATGTCTCCGAACAACATTTAAAAAAGCTGAAACAAATCGTTCGGAAGGATTAGTCCCCTACGCCCATTCCTGAAAATAATTGTGAAATATTTTCTTACAACAAAAGCAATAATTTCGAAAATCAACATGCTACAAAATAACTACAAGTACATTTTTTGAAAATTGAGAATTGATTATACTTGTCGATCTTATATATATATGTATATATATATATTTATATATATATATATATATATATATATATATATATATATATATATATATATATATATATATATATATATATATATATATTATAATATTACATAAATAACATAATACTGTATCTAACCTCTTTTTAAAACGATTCAGAAAATTCAATTATCATTTCTATTAATACAAATCGTGAAACTTGAATAGTTTATATCTCAATTCTTGTTCGGTAATCCTGAACAACATTTTTATCCAATTCAAGTGTAGATTTGATTGATCGATCAGTACAAGAAAAATATATTCACGCTGTTATTTGCAAAAAAACACGTCTCTGCGTTACTGTTTTACTTCGTGTTCACGTCATTTGAATATAAAGGCAAAACTTAAATATTAATTAGGTAAGTTAAGGCGATTGGATTCGATAAAAAAATCGTCAAGAACCAATAATGTTTTTGATGATTTCTTTCCAACTATGTGAACGATTGCGTGGGTTCGTAGGTATTACGCTTCTCGCAAACGTATTATTTTTTAATCCGTGGAAATAACATCAACTCAAAGGTTTGTTTTTTATCCCCAACGATTTTTCTGTGGTCTTGAAACAAAACAAGTAAATTTATTTTTAAATAACCAAGTTATCATTTCATGATTCTTTCAAATCAAATACTACCAGTAAACAAAGTAAAATACTAAATTAAATATGCTTACGTTAACAAATAATATTCATTTAATAAATAATGGCAAAACGTTATTCATTTTTTCGTACTCCACCCCTGGTGTCTCCCCTATGCCTTGTTTTATCCACTTCCGGTGTTTGAACGAAATAAAAACTAAATGTACCGATTTGTGAAAAAACAATTAACCCGGTATTATGGCGCAGTGGCGTGGAGTAGGTCATTTTGCTCGGAGACAGAAATACGCCAGCCGAGGTCTATTAGGTCATTTTTTTATTAAATTTATCAAAAAAACATTGTCAATATGAAAATAGATTGTTTCCATTTGCGATTTCTTTATTTGGGCCCACTTGGCATTTCAACATTTAACTTATAAATCACATTAAATATTTGTTAAAAAGTGTAAAAAACAAAAGCCTTGATCTTATTAAGTTAAAGATAATATTTAACACATGTTATACGTAACTTATTGTAGGATGGTGAAAACTTTCTTTGTAGTGTAAACGTTATTTTATTCACTAGGTGTGTAAAAAAAATGAAAATAACATTAAACTAGAGCAGTATATTTAAATAAACTAACTCTACTGGCTGAAAGAACCCAAATACGGTATATAGTATGTACCGATAAAGATGAATTAAACACATGACAAGATCGTTCCAAACATTCTCTACATTCGCATACGACGCATTTGAGTGTGAGATTTGATACAGAATGAGGGTGATATCAATATGGCAAATAATGCCTTGCCGTTGACTCAAACGTAAAACGAGATAACATGAAATAATATTAATTAATTTAGACAAACTTCTTAAAACAGAATTATGTTTTTTGTTTGAAAAACTTCACAAAATTAAGAAAACGAAGTATGTGAGAAATAAAAAAAATAATTAAGCTCAGTCATTAGAATTTCAAAGCGAAATAGCGTTTCACATGACATTCATAAGAGAACATCAGATGGCTGAGAGCATTTTTTTTTTCACATTAACAAGTGGTTAGAACAATTGGAACCCTCGCCATTGATTCATAATTGCCTTAAATCCCAACGAAATAAATTACCAATGCGACAATCACTTATTGATCTTTTCAAACCGCAAATATAAAATTATTTTGCGTTCAAAGAGCGTTGGTCTCAAGTGTTTGAAAAGGGTTGAGGTCGCAGTAGTCCTGTAGCCTGGGAATCAGGAAGGCTTTTTTGTTTTCCGTCCACTTGCTAATGAACTGCAATTTAGGGGTACAATAATCCGGCAAGCCCTTGAAATGAACACGAATTTACACTGAAATTTTGTATTGTTTATGCTTCAACTGTAACGGTTTTACGTACAGATATTGAATACCGCATGTTAGTTCGCGTCGGAAATAATTATTACTCTTTGTATTGATTGATATTTAATTGCAAAATTTATTTAAAGAATCAAGGGGGTCGTTAAGTATTAAATTTGAATTTTTCGAAAATCACACATATAACCTTAACTATTTTAACTAGTCGATAACTTATTAGTATACAATTTAAAAATGTTGGGCTCGTTTGGTTAATGTACTCGTATGTCTTTAACGTTCGGCAGTTTTTTTCCACAAATCTGAAGCCTTTCTAAAATACGCGAATGCCAGTTTCGTTGTTTTTTGGGGTAATCCAACTATAGTTTTTTGTTGTTTTGAATTTTCACAGTGTCCAAGTTCATTCATAAGAATACCAATGGTAATTATTTAACAGTGGAGCTATTAATATTATTCTTTCATGTTACGATTATAAAACTTGACTGATTAAATGTAAGTAAACGTATAAGTGCCAAGTAATAATGAACCGTAAATTTGACAAAACTGTGATATAATACTAGAAAACTCGTGAATGATTAGGTAATACTTTTTTGGTGCGTTGATATCAAAATCTCAGTCATCAAATTTTATTAATTATTGTGATGGTGGATATAAAATACGTCGTCTCAAAATGTCGACGTTATTCACGGTCTGCTTCACGTAGATTGTGAGAGGTTTTATAATTCCGGGTTTATCTCTGACCCACACAACCCTCTGTCTGTCTGCGTAAAGGGTTATACCTTTAATAAAGCCTTCTTGTGGAGGACGATCTGGTCCGTGAATGAGGCTGCTAATCCCAGTTTTAATTTACCTTCGCGGCGAGCTGAGAGTAATCTCCACCGCCAATGTAACTTGTTGACCTACGAGGTCGCGTCACTTTTCGAAAAGGTTTTAATCGGGACCTCTTTTAATCATCGGGTTAGCTCGAAAGGTGTTGTGTTACGACCATCAGCCCTCATTTGACAATATGGAACTTGTCAATCTTTTGTTATCTCAACTGTTTTTACTCTAGTTTTAATATAATTTTTAATTTATGCAGGAAAAAAAGTGTAAGAAATAACATCTGATACCTCTACTTTTGGAGGTTGCTTTTTACCAGGGTGAGGTAATCTTCACCCTGGATACTATAGTCCAAAACAACTCCAAGCTTCAAAGCGTGCAGCATCTTCCATCAATCTTATCTTAAATTCTATTATTTGGGTAAACTTGTATATATTGGCCGATATGATGTGATAAAGCTTTTGAAGTGTGTATTTGATTTGCATATCTAATAAATAACGAAATCATGGTTATACGAAAGATTGATAAAGATATATCAATGATGTTTTTGTTTGTTTTTTGTGTAACAACATCAAAGAAATTAATTTTGTCAGAATCAGGCCCTTGTTTTAAGATTCAAGCACCGCGGGTCATTCAACGCTTACCATTTTTACAAGAATCGTTTTCATTAATGCAGTCTTTCGGACAATTTGATAACATTAATGACAGCAAGATGTTGCTTTCTTGCCAAATAACTACTGCCTCGTTTTAAGAGATCGGATTAACATATTGATGGCTCTTTTTAAAGGGCCAGCAGCGATAAAAATTCAGTACCGAAGATGCGCCGCGGTAAGAAGACGGTTGGTATGTAGTAAATGTACATTTTTATTGCACATCACGTGGTACATTCGCGTACTCGGGGGCCAATCAAATCTGCGTTGAATTGACATCTAAATAATTTTCTAAAAAAAGCGTTTCATGAACGTAGGCTTGCTGGGAAAACACTTTATAATTTTTACAGTTTCTTCATACGCTCTATAAATAATCCAACTCAGCTTAGTTATTTTTTTCGTTATTTACAATGGTAATTTTCGGAGGGGAGGGATAATTGTTGCTAAACTAGATCGCTACGGAAATCGTGTCTGTGGAGTTTTGAAGGAAATTCTTCTGATTCTGAAATTGTTTTTGTGACTTTTACTATACCGCACAAGAATTTCACTACCCGAAGCCAGTGGCACTACAGCATACTCAATTCGATGATTGCTGTGGGGCTGACGCGACGGAAGGGGGGTAGGAAGACTGTTAAATAAAGATAAATCTACGTCCAACAACGAGAATGTTTGTTTACGTATGCTAGTCAATTATAAACTAAATTAAGAAACTTTATTTATTTAATATGTTTCCAATAAAAATCACTTTTCAATTTACAGAGATAAAATAATTTCTTCTGGAGTTTGGGTGCCACGAACGAGTGTAGTTTTTTGTCCTACTGCGTACCTGTATTGCCATGCTTATGGGTAGGTACTAGGTATATAGGTACAGGTTCACGGCAGCAGCCCTGAGACCAGATCTGGAGGTATGTATGAGCGATTGCCGATTTAATGATGGATCCAGTCTCCGTTTACATTATACGACGAAAATTCCGGGCAAGATGCCGAGAGGGCATTAAGTCCCGAAGACAGCGGGGCGGTAGGGAGCCGAATGCAAGATTGCAAACTAACCCGCGGAGCGCTCATCGCTCTCATTGCTGCCAGCATCCGCTGGCTCCTTCAAATCACTTCGCAAAGTCGGCCGTGCGCCAGGAATTTACTAATTTTGTTTTGATTAGAAGAAATTTGAGATATTCGATATTTATTGAATTCTTTTATTACTATAAAATGCACTATACTGCGTTTAAGGTTCACTCATATTTCAAAAGATCGAAGATCTAATATAGCATATGTTTATTAATAGAAACGTCAGTATCTTAAGAGTAAAAATATCTCCTTGAACCTCAGTCACTGTGGAAATCAATAAAATGTGATAATAAGTTTATTCAAATTATTTAGAGTTAGTATTAAATTTGAGTCAAAACCAATTGAAGTAAAAAATGTTATATTAAATAAAATAAAAAAATGGAAAACACCACTTTATGTGAGTTAACCGCCAACCAGGTTTCGCTTTTCTCAAGCTTCGTCAGGGCTTTTACATCAGTTGACGAAGCTTGAGAAAAGCAAAACCTGGTTGGCGGTTAACTCAAATAAAGTGATGTTTTACAAAGTTTATTGTTTTATTTAATATACAATGTCACATTCCTGGTTTTTCCTTCTTCCAAAAAAAAAAATATTAAGTAATAAATAATATTAGGTACCTACCTATTGTAAAACAAGTATAAAAAAATTGCATCAAGGGACAATATTTTAAATCCTTGAGGTGATATTTCACAAAAATGGCGCTGTATAAATTGGCCAAGAATTATTGAACAAGCTAGTATAAAAAATAAATCATTATTTGTAGAGTTAGTAGACACTTATCTCAGAATATTATTTTTTTCCATGTAGGTTAAGTACACTTTTTGCTAATTTTATAACATGTCTTTTAAATTAAGGCTATATTCAGATTTTCTGAATATAGCCTTAATCGTCTAATTCTGATCTAAAACCGTTGCAAAGAACAAAAAACATATCTCATTTGTAGATTGTTTTGACGATAATCCTCACAGCTTAATATCCTTTCATCCTCACTCAGATCTCGCACTCATCTCCGGGGAGATTTCCACGGACCCTTCTGCACAAAAAACCCGAATAACAGTCAAAGAAAGGGTGACAGCCTTTAGTCTTACTTTAGATTAAAGTATTGTTATAGGCAAACAATCCATCATTTTTTTTTATTCCACACGGCATATTTTATATCTAGGTGTTTTTTCCATTTATTCATACCTTTAAATATTGAATTAACCATTTTTAGAAATTAGAAGCAATGTTTTTTTAATAATTCACTATCCATTACTCTGGTCTTTGGAATCGGATCCAATCTACCTGTTTCCTCTTCTTCAAAGGGTACCTACCTTAAATATTCGCTGAAGTTACGAAGAAATGAACGTACTCGAGACAAAATGGTCCATGTCCAGACTCGTAAGAGCGCGTTTACGCATCATATCGAGATCGCCTCGTTTGGCGTGTCTCATGTGACTTGTTTCTTTTTTCAGCTTCGTGGATTGGAGAAAGACGCACCATAGCTCCTTGTAACGCGCACTGCATAATACTTGACTAATTTATATAGCGCCATTTTTGTGAAATGCTTTGTTGGCATTCAATTTGATGGAGGCTTCAATCGTTTGATGATTTCATGTACCCTATGCTTTAAAGTAATATTATCAATTGATAAAGGGTGTGGGCGAAGAATTGACAAGTTTCCTTGATAATTTGAATGTGAACGGTCACATTGAATATCTCAATTTGTCTTGTATTTCGAGAAGGTAATGTTGATGAGAATCAAAAATTAAAAAAAAATAACTTATGTCACTTAACTTCTTTTGATCCTCAAGTGCATGTATTTTTAAAGTTTTTTTAATAAAAAGTGTAGTTTTATTTTTTTGCACAATTCTTTTCACATTTTAAAATTTTATTGTGAGGCCACCACACGATATTAAAAATACTTACATGCTATGTAGATACATACTCCAATTGAGTATGCCATAGTCTCACTGGCTCTAGATGGTTGGGAGCAGTGTGCGGTATTCACTATAAAAACTAAACATTTTTTTCTTTATAAAAAGTAATAGAAAAGTAGTTAAAGTTGCAGTTGTTTTTTTTTACTATTACGGCACTTTTTCATCCATGGGAAGTATTTTTTTTCCATCATTCCTACATATGAAATCGCTTAAATAGTACACTAAAAATCAACGGATTCATTTTAATTACAGTCCAGATCTTGATCCATTACATAGTTAAGCTTTTTACCTCCGAATTAAGGCATTTCAGGAATTATTAACTACGCAGCGTATGCCATGCCGAAAGCCATCGACGAGAGCAATTTAAAACAATGCCCAGTAACACAGTAATCAAAAATATATTCAACCCTTTACTGGGAAACGGGGCCATCAGCTGAGGGTTAGAGCATTTTTACTCTTTGCCATCTATTACGTTGAGATATTTATCTCAAATCACAACCCAGTGCGTGCCAAAAAAACTGGCCACAGTATAAAAATAACTGGCCCAGTATGTCGAAATAAAAAAGCAGTTTTTATTTAAGCTAACTGCGTGGGTTTTCAAGGTTCATCTTCTACCCTTTTGGTTCAGGGTTTGAAATTGAGATTGGATTGATACTTGATTGCTATGTTCGGGCCTTGCTTATCCTCTCATGATTGCCGAGGGCTACCGGAATTCCTCCAGCTTCTGGCCGAAGCATCTCGGCCGTCAGCGCGGGACTTTTGACAGACGCGAAGGGCTTATTTTTGCGATCCGCAAAAAATATTGCTAAAGTTTCAACCAACGGAATATTGGCAAAATGGTGATTTAATGGGGTGGATTGATATAGGATCGTAAATGCGCTGTTTTGCAAACAGTATTGCTCCGGATTCAGAATAATATACACGTACTCTGCTGACCGAGAGGGAATTTTCAATAAAAACTAACGCATATTACCAAAATAACGACATGTCCATTTACTTTTGATTTTTATTTAATTGCAAGTGTTGTGTATATTTAATTACACCTACCGCATATATTTAATTGAAAAACAGACTGACGAGGTAATATTTCAATAGCAATATGCATGGACGAGGAATGTTTTATTTCGTAGTTCGCATTTTTGTGGCACCTAAGGGACGCTTTAAAAAACAATAAAATAACTTAAAAGTAGGTACTGTTTAAACCATTTCAAAAACATTTGCCACTCTCTTAAGATTTAACACATCCCCTTAAGGTTGCAAGGCTGCTTGTATTCAATGAAATAATGAGTATAGGTACATTATTTAAAGCGACTGAAAATATTAATATCGCGTTTATTTCATAGTGGGTATTTTAGAATTTTATACACTGAAATTAGAGATATTGCAATATTAGATATCAAACAATGTTTGCGAAAGTTTGTGAATTACTAAGTAATTTTTCAATAAGATTTATGATAAAACGAAGGATGATTTAAATGGAATGCTCATAGAAAACGATTTGATTTAAAGACGACTGAAGCGTGGAGTATCATACAGATTGGATTTCAAAATGGACTCGATATGAACACTCGCATGGCATTGTTCGCACGTGGAGAAATGCGAAAAAATTGCACTGCCTTTAAACAAGGCTGATCCGGCGGACATGAGTGATGTGCAGATGACTGGAGGCTCCTGAATAAAGGCTGGTGCACGCGGGCCGCAGTAATTTATGGCTAGTTTTTGGGCAGCGAGACGCGGAGCAATGCGGCCGGGCTGGTGCGGCACCCCGCGCCCCCCACTCCCGGGCCCACCCCCCGCCCGGGTCGCCGACCCCGTCACCACGGACGGGTCGCCACCAGAACCCCTTCCGCTCTGCCTATGGGACCCCGATTTAGCGGTGAAACAATCAAAACAACCCGAGCCTCCGAACGTCACTAAATTTTCGCAGCGGCTACAAGTTATTAGCTTATAAAAAACATTACTTATAGGTATCGTTGTCTGTGTCATTGTAGATTGTAAAACAATACCGAATACATAACGAATTTAAAATCAACACACCCTAGTGTGTTTTTTTTTTATTTTTGATAAGATAAAAGTAATAAAATAAGTTAGTCCTTAGTGTTAAGAAATAAGTTAGTGGTAAGATGCAAGATATTAGTTACATTTACCATTAGTTGTAAGTTACTAGTTTTTAGTTATACACAGGTGGTAGGCTTAAGAGAGATTAGGTGTGGTGTTTTTTTTTACATTAACATAAAGAAAACATTTTCAAACAATTGCATAAGGCAAATTAGGTTTTATCTCGAAATAATATGTTTCACGAGAGAAGTTGAAAAAGAGAAGCATCCTTAATTTCGGCTAACATTATCGAGAGTTTATCACTACACAGGTGATCCTTGTTCCTGCAATTTATCTTCCATCCCATTCGGGACCATTGGTTATGAAGGAACTGCACGGCGATCTCGACGTAACAAAACACCTGCTAAAGTTCAAGGAAACTAATCAAAAGTGAAAAATCAAGATGCTGCGAGTATTTCGATCTCCGTTCCGATGCGTGGGTTGTTTGATTAGTTACCTGGTGTTTTGATGCCGGGCCGGGCAGAGGTTCGAGCGTCCGATGTGGGTGATGGGCGTGAACACGGCTCCCGGTTATGTCGACAGCGTCCAGCGGTGATTACGGAACTGGTATCAGTCGAACCAATTAACATTTTGTCTGCCGAATCCGCAGAGCCAGGATGGCTGGGCTTAACCATCCCCGGGGTTTTGATGATGATGCGTTGTTGTCCCTTTTTTATCGGAGACCAGTTTTTGATGATAATTGAGAAAAAGTTCGGACCGGCAATTATTGACGGAAAATCGGGATATGAAGGAGGCTAACTGAATTTGTCAAAAGTCGAATAAAGATTGTTGTATTTATTGACAGCGAATAAATTGAAGACGAGGCTATAGAATAATTTTTGACTTGAGCGACCTGTTTTCAGATAATAAATATTTCATACAATTTTAATGGTTTTATTTTGCCTGAATAAGAGTAAGTTACCAAGAGTAACTTTCTCCATAATGTACAGTACACTTTTAAATTTAAAAAAAACTGGTTTGTATGTTTGTTTAAAATAAAATATAAAACATGTTTTCTCATTGTTTTGTTATTTTATTTAATATTTTGTTCTCCCTCTGTATGTAAATATAACCGCACACTTTGTATGTTTTGTTGAGTTTAATTTTATAACCTGATGATGCTTAGGCTTAGCGAAACCGGTCGGTCATAAAAATTAAATAATATTCGTGGTCTTATAAAAAGTTATTTTTTAATTTCTTTAAATATAAAACGAATATAAAAAAATTAGAACCAACTTGTTACAAACACAAGTTTTCCTTCTCAAATGTTGTTTTTTTCCCCGTGTATTTACAATCTATGGTATGGTTTTCCAGCTGGTTTAAACCTATGATAGAGTGGTGCAGTAAGTGTTACAGTTTTTGTAAATGTTAATAACTACTCACTAAAAATATGTTCGTGCCTATTTGTCTAGGCTCTACGCAGTAAAATCCATTACTATAGCCTGGGGAGTTGAGCCATTATGTCCTGTGATGTAGATACCGGCATGGCTCAGTACCTACTGAGTTAATATGCTAAGGAGGCGTGTGGCAGACACCGCGCTACCGGCGGCATTAAGACGAGAGCTGTCAATGGATCGCGGCAGATCATACACCTGATTGTGGTGCGGTTAACGGACCCACCAAGAATGGAACGCAAACTCTCCAAAAGCCCATTCGACGTTTTTTCAAACGCGGCCGCAACTGCTCCGGCGTGCACTAATCCAAATAAAAACCCAAATAAGGTCTTCATACTTCCACTGATTGAAATTCGTACGAAAAAAGAAGTGATATTTCTTCACGTACGCGCCAACAGAAGCTTTCCAATGCAATGTACCTACGCAAGACCCGGCGAAAGACTGACGCAGTAGCGCCACAGAATAAAAAAACCTTTTGATTATCAATACATGTAAATCATTTTTGGCGTAACGAGTCCGGCCTTTTCTATTATTTGTTTTCTGTGAGGTGTGTAATTTGTTTCCCGCTAGTTCGGCGAAGATCCCGTGCAGAGACAAGTGGATTGTGGTTTATTCACAAAACACGACAAGTACTAATAATTATTATCACCTGACGGAATAGATGGCCAAACACAAATAATCTATTTCGGTTCCAACAAGCCGCAGGATGGCCGAAATGCGGCTAAGGCAAAAAACCCTGAGATCAAAACGGCGAGAAGATTCCGCCATCGGAAGTTGCCGCAGTAGCTTGGATCATCATTGTAACCGTTTCGAAAAATAATAAATTTTGCGGTTTAATTTACCTATACGTGTTGTGTAAAACAGCGTTATTCATTATTAATATAAATAAGAGGTTTAACGTTTTTCGTAGGCAAATTTTAAAAGAGAAACTCACTAGTGGGTACTTTACGAACTTTGTAATATACCTATTTCTTATAAACTGCACTATTTTGGACAGACCCCATCATTGAAAATAAAAACCAAGTGTGACATTACAATAGGAGATAACAAATATCTTTTTTAATCGTATCTAGTTTCCATTTAAAAAAAAAGTAATAATCAAATTATATTTTGAAGGTTTTTTTTTAAATTGCCAATATTTTTTTATTTTTATGGTGAATACCGCACAAGAGTCCCAACTGCTCCCAACCGTCTAGAGCTAGTGAGACTTATGCCAGTGAGGCATCCCCCAATTGGGTGAGGTTTAATTATAATTAGTCGGATTTAATTCTTTATATAATTCAGTCGAATTATAAAAGAAAAATTTATTGAGTTCTACAAATTGAACACAAAAACTATAAATAGTTGGATTTATTTATTTATATTCGTATTTATCTACCATTTGAATTATATTAATGTTGTACTTCGGTGGCCTTCGTAGCATAATATTCAGCTTAGAAGCGTGATTTTTACTTACATGTTTTTTATTTATTGAGAGCTGACAAGATTATTTAGACCAAATAAACTTTGGACTGTGCAGTCTGTTTAAATAGATTAATATATATTTTAAGCACTTAGTTTAAAAATTAAAAAAAAACGGCCGTACGAATAAAGCATGGCCAAAATAGCAATCCGCTTTCTTACACGCTTAACATAATATGATAAGATGAATTATTGTCCATACAAATCCGCGGCACAATGCTTCTGAATCCAGATTTCCAATTACGACCACCAAACTCCTATACATCGACCATGATTCGACAATTCTTCATCGGAGGCTCTCAAAACTCTCCGCACGATGACAAATCTATCAAAACATTGTATTGTGAATACAACTTTTCAACAGATTGAAAATGATACACAATATGTGATACCTTCCTACTTCCTACTACCATATCCAAACTACCTACATGTAAAAAAAAGATTTAAAAATACCGAAAATTAAAAGTAAATATGTAGCGTTTTATTATATACTATAAAGCGAAACACCTGTTCGTGTATCCTACTCATAGCACTATAGCGGGGAGCCCTGGCATCATGATCCATCTTTCTGTCCAGAATTTCAAATGTCATTTCTACCATGATCTGAAGATTTGAAAGGAACTTTGAAATATCCTTTGACTGTAAACAACCAAGTCACAAAATGTTTTCCTACATACCTGGTTACTTGTAAACGTAGGTATGAGGAATCTAGGCACATATAGATACGTGCGCTACCTGTTTTACTTACCTAACATTACTGAAATCAACCCCAAAGAAGGGAAGTACTAAACCGAATTATCCTGAATAATGACGTTTCTGACAGTCAAAATAATGTCATGAGTCATCCCAGAGAGCAGGTTACGCATGGTAGGTATATTTTGGGGTCATTATAAAAGTGACAAATAAACATATCGTATAAAAATAAAAACTATTTTGGGTGGTGAAATAATATCCATATAGATTTTTATATTTTCACAAACATTCTACTATTTTATTTATTTTATAAATTTGGTTGAACTGTTATTACTAGTATAAATATGTTAAAACAAACAAAACTTACCATCATTCAAAAAACATTTTTTTTTTTACTTAGAATTTATATGGTTAAATTTGCTACTTAAATGATAAAAATGCGTAAGACATTGAAAGTTACACATTACATTGGTACTTTAATTTACCTGTTATTTGTTTATTTATTTGCTGCAAATATTTGGTTTTCATTTATACAATGATGAATCACTGATTAAATTGCCTGAAAATATGTGTCTCTGTATTTGTTACTGTAGAGACAGATTTTGTGAAAACGCATTGTTTAGTATATTGAGTGCAAAGATAGTATTCAATTATAACATAAGTCATAAAAAATTCTAAAATCGCAAAAAAAATTAAATAAAAAAATTAGCACAACACGCCTCTGATCGTTCCTTACGCACCAGGTATTCGGGTGTCTTTACGATATATTACGTACGTACAAATGTGTAATTGCTCGCATATTATGACATGTTAATTCACTAATCACACAATGCCCGAGGATCGGTCTATTTAGTATTTATATTTGTCATTAAGTCAGACTAAAATAAATTCTTTCAAAACAAAACTGGATAGCCTCTGGGCTATTTCAAAATAATGATCGATATACTTAATAATGAGTAAATGATTAGGTGGCAGTATCTTGTTACTGTTACTGTAGCTACAAGCCACCACACCTTTGAGGAATTATAGCAACGTTCAAACAATTTATACATTTACATTTATTTATTCCACTGTCCATCATCAAGGTAGATGGATAAGCAAAATGCAAATCATCATTCAAAAACATACACAGCAAAAGGTTTTGATTGATCGAGTCGAATAAAATAATATGGAGCAAATTAAATGTATTTAAATGTAAATTTACTTGGAAAAGGAAAAAAAAAATACCCTTATTATGTAGGTATTTATCAGTAGTAATTAGTTCACATTTGAAGTTTTTATATTCTCTGCGATGACAGTTTTTATTTTAATGAGTTATAAAAAATATTGTTAAAAATGTCTATAAAAGGTCAATATGGCGGGATTTACTTCTAGGCAGGTGCCGTGCCATCGTGTCATAATTTACTGGCAAGGACGTAGTTATTACTTAAGCGTGGTGACAAGGTAAAACATGCTCGTTAAATATCTAAATGCTTTATATATGTACTCATAACGTATGCGGGGTGATCGGCGAATAGGGAGTAACTAACTAAATTATTAAAATTGAAAAAAATATATCTTGAACACCCGATCCCATTAACTTGTTATGTCTAAGTTAGGTGTAATATATTTATGCGTAGAAATTTTACCGCTGCTTGGTGTTATCAATAAAGGTTGAAATAATAAATAAAGGGTTGTGATTTGAAAAGATTATGTTGTACGGTAACCTATGATAAGCTATCATGTTGATGGTATTCGATACTGTAAAAGCATTGTAATTTAACCACCGCAAACAGATTGTCGATTTTTTTTGTATAATCCGAATCCGAGACTGATGCTCCCAGATATCTTCGCATGAGTCACCGAAGAATGACTGGGATTCGATCAACACATCTTTAGAGTGAATGTTTGATACGTATACGCCTGCTGGTACTCTGTGCCGCAAAGAGTTACCAGGAAGCCCGCAGAAGTGGACGTGAAAGAATGAACAGTCAGACGATTGAAGATCAAGAAAAAAATAATCGAAAAAAAGCAAAATGCACGCAGACAATGAAAGCGCCCGAAAATATATACCTACCTTCTGTACAACCCATATTATCTATCAACCACATTCCGTTATCAGAAAAATCGGATATCTGTAGGTATATAATTGAATGATTAAAATCTGGCGGAGCCGAGAGGCAGGTGAGCGTTCGATACAATAAACGGAATGAATACTTCGCAACGTTGACAATTACTTACTACCTCTTTGATGAGGTCCGACTGAGGTGTTTAGAATATCCCTCTTTCACAGTGTAAAGTAGGCTCCAGTCTCTAGGCGATTGAGTCTTTATTAGCCACGCATTGTTAGACGACGGTTCGGGGAATCGCTCAAGAAAAACGGTACCAAGATAATGAAATGCCTCACAATAATAATTAAATTAGATACTCGTGTGCTCTTATTGTTAGCAAACATAGAGGCGAATTGTCAAATGTAGGTTCCTACGTTAATTCTGACCGACATAAACATAATGAAACCTATTTATAGTTTGGCTGTTTCGTTTGGTGCAAGAAGGCCAGGGATACTGTTATATATTAAATAAGTACTTTCATCTACGGCACGAGTTTTTTTAAACGACGCGACGTCGAACATTCGACGACAGTACATTTAATTAGGTGGATGAATGAAGAGAAATAAAAGGTTGTACGTAGCTAGGTTAGGATTGGATAGGTTGTTGAGAATGCTATTTGTATACGCACCTTCTAAGAAATTCGCAAATCCCTTCGACTTCTTCTCTTTTTCCAAGAGGCTGTTAAATTACAATGAAAATATTTAATCAGAGAATGCCGCAATAACAAAAAATGCTTACTTTGATTTAAATAAAATCATATTTATTTATCACAAACATTTGGTTAATTTCCATAAAATCATATTTATTTATCAAAATGGAATAGCTCAAGAACGAATGTGATTATAATCCGCATGGAATTAAAAGATTAAAGCTGTTTTATGGAGACGTCATATAAAATACGATTAGTAAAAAATTACTTGCGTAATATTTACAAAATATTTCGGGCATTATTTTTTTTCCACTTTGGCTGGATTAAAGTTTAAGACGGATTATGACGGGCTATAAAATAAGAAAAAATAGACCGTTAAGTAGGTATGCTAAGTAAGTATTAGAAAATACTTACCAACTTACAGTGTCAAATCAACTTAAATATTCATAATAATAATCGATTATGGTATTTTGAAGTTTATCACGTTGTCTTAGCAATAAATTATTTGGAATAGAATACAAACTACGAAACACCGTTGTATACGCTATTCTCAAATACTATGTCCTGCTAAACAGGCAGAAAATTTATTGTAAATCAAAGTTTTTTTTTTACAATTCATATAATGGGACAATAAACAAAAATTCTTCTATTTTCAATACCTACATTTCATTGGGTACTTTTATACGCTTGAAAATGTAAAGAATGCCAAGAAAGAGAAACACTTGCACTACAAAAATAGGATACAAACTTAGGTCATGACAATCCGTTTAATCATTACTTTAAAAGATTGCTAGATAAAGCTATGTAATTTGTTTGAATAAACGAAATCTGGTGACCAAATAAAAATGATTTGACACAGCTGGGCACCGAAAAAATAAAAAGGCTGATATCTATGCAAATTTGATAAACACAACGAAACTCAATTTGGATATGGGAGTGATCGTTTTCAGCGTAATTGGAAACAAATTTGTAATAAGTAGGCGATTGATACATGATAATTACCGCTTTCTTCACTAATCATCTTGATTTTTTCCCCCACGGGTAAGTGGAAAGGATGGAATGCCATCCGAAAGCGTTGTTGTTAAATATAATTGTGTTTATTGTTTTATAATCTCGACTTTAGCCCCATGCGATTCCTCGAGGAATTTTACCGACAGGAACTTTTTCTACGTGACGAATAACACATTTGAGATATTTTACTTTAACGTAGAAAAAAAACTTCCCATATATGTAATTAGGGGTCAAAAGTGATAAAAATAATAAAATCAAATCACATCAATCGCTAATCAGTACATAATCTATCAGCCGAGTCGTATTAAAATGAAATTGTAACAGAAATGTTTCGATTCAGATTGTGAGTAGGTAGCGGTATTGATAATATAAAATGACCTGATATATTTTAAAATCCCAGAGACATAATCTTATCCCAGATAAGTGACTGCTTAAGTGATAATCCAAAGTAAACAATTATTCTATCAATTTAATGTGAAAATTAAATCACAGTGCCAACTGTCAGATTTGATCTCGGGTGATTAATAAAGAGATATAAAGTAAATGATATCGAGTCGGGACTTTATTAGTAATTATTACAATTTGATCACACGTACTTTGTTGTAATTAAAAAATCAACATTAATTACACCTGTTTTGGAAAGTCTTGTAGAAAAAAAAAACTTTCATTTCAATGCGTGCGTTTTGTGTTCGTTTACTACATTATTTAAAAAAATTAAACTCTTCACGGCATAATGCCTCAAATTGATATCTTCATCACTGGGATGGGATTTAAAACAGAAGTATTGTAGGTTGTAACCTAATAGGGTTTGTCATATTATCGCCTTTAACATCACTCACAATCATTAATTGAAAGCCCACAGTTGAGTAAATCGGTGAGCTTCTTCTAATTATTTGCAAAATAATTTATTTTACAATTTATTAAGGAATCATTCTTCAATATGTATACCCAATTATAATTGTTTATCTAGTTTCTAATAACTATACATAATTTCCTTTGTAAGTACCCACGTACGAGTGTAAACTTTTAAAATTTAGGTGATGTTAGTTGAAATTGACAAATTTAAAAAAAATCTTTTAAAATCTCTACCTACCTAATAAAGCCACTTCTATAATATTTTTTGGAAGACATTATTCTAAATTTGAAATAGGTGGATGAAACCAATTCATATTTGTTTTGTTCAATTCATTTTGTATTGGCAAGTTAGATCCCATGAATTTTCAGGGATAACAACAATTTATTAATAAGTTTTTTCGTGGTATTTTTAAAAATCACATCAGTGTCGTTGTTAGTGTACGATAAATACGTTGAAACGCAGTTCACACTCATGATTATTTTAACAGAAATATAACTTACAGCATAATGTTGATTGTTATGTAAGTACTTCATACAAGTATGTTACCCAACCCTTCTAAACAGAATTTTTAGAATTTGACGACATAATGTCCTATATCATTTCGTTTACCAACAAAAATATGATTATAATCAATAGTTTGTTTCATTTTTTGATACCCTTTAAGTTAACAAGCAAATAAGTAGGCTTCATTTATTTAATGCATGGTTTAATGAACAAATTGTATTTAAAAGTTTGTAAACAGCGTCCAATAAATCAGTTAAGTAGGTACATAAAAAAAAGTGTCATGACGTTTTTCCGGCGGCATTGCATTAGCTTTTTCTTTATGAAAACCTATTTAACTAATTCACATCACAAAACTTGATGCATTGTTACATTAAGTTCATATAAATATAATAAAACTATTAAAAATCTTCAACTAATCAACAAACCGGTTAGTAACTGAGTGGACAAAAGCGTCGGATTCTCACCTGGGCGTCGTGGGTTCAATTCCTGTGCTAGGTAAGTTAGCCATATTTGCACAAGCAACATCTTCCGCTTATTACTATGATATCAGAAGTTTTTAAAAAATATTTTCAGGTTATTCGTACTCCGGGAATGTTTGTCTTTCTTTAAAAAAAGTAAAGTAGTTAAATGCACGAGAATCTCTGGGCAAGATAAAAGAAAATATCATTGAGAGTTAATCGAAACAATTAATCGGTCGTAATATGTATGTAGGTACTTACTTATCTGTTAAGATACTTCATTCTAAATAGGTATCGATACCTATCATATGCATATTTTTGTATGAAATATGTTTTTGGTGAGCACGCTTTTATAGGATTTTTTTATAAAAATGTAATACATAGGTACATTATGTAAATGTACGGAAGCACATTTTTATTCAGAAAGAGGCCGATGCAAGTTTGTTAAAATAATGAAGCTTACTGAAGTATAAAATTATTAAACTTTGCTGATAATAAATCTAATATATACACAATGGAAAACTTAAAAATGATTTATTTCAGCAGAGTTAAGTTTAACAATAATTATTATTATAAAGCCTTGATGAAACATAAATGAGCATCGAACATATTACGTATTGAAGAGTAGCATTCAAAAATATATTTTTTTTTAACGTCACTAATCATCAGTATTAGAAGTGAAATAGGTATTAGCATTAACAAAGCCTTAAGTGATGGATTATGTCATCGGTATATAATGCTTGTTTGCTAAACTAAAGTAGTGATTTGCAGTAAAAAAGGATCGGGGTAGGTACTGTGAAAGGGATTATGAGGGTCACAATGTTTTACACAAAAAACGGTCTAAATCAAAAACTCACTTTTGGCAGATTTCAACTAGCAGATTATCAAAACTGATTCATGAATAAATATAATATTTATTAATGAGTACCGGATGCTTGAAATAAACACATTCAAATTTAGAAACCGGAAGCTTTAAGAGATTAAAGATATTATTTATCTGCAGCTTAAGTAATACGGTACTCATTAGTTGAAAGTATTTGGATATCAAAATAAGTATTGCAGTTTGATATAATATATCAAAATATATGGGACAAAGTTTATCGCTCATTTTTCTTGTAATTAACACTTTGGTGTAAGTATCTCGTAATAGTTCTAAAGTTAACATGGAAAGATATTTTAATTGGTCACCATCAGGAATTTGTGGATATCCTTGTGTTCTTCAGTTTTGACATTTTCTCCATGGCAGCACCTGTCACTGTAGTAGGTATTTCAAGTTTTTGAAAAAACTGAATCCGGAGCCGGCACTTAATATTTTCTAAAGCGTTTATATTAGAAATCGATGGAAATAAAGTTATAAATTAAATTAATTAAAGGCGGATTAGTCTCAGGATTATCCATTTGTTTGTGACACTAAAATAAAACCGGTATCAGAATTGATTATTGCAAAATACGTGTTTGTGTTTTTGCCAAGTCGATTTTAGCAATAAAATAAGATTGTCAGGAGATTATAAATAATATGAGAAGATTAAAAGTCGACTAACCTGCGCAGTGTCAGATCCCTCTGGTTTGGTGTTAGCCGCCACCCAGGCCTCTGCGAAGGTCTCCATGGCGCTCTGGAAGTCCATGGTAGCCAAGTCACCGAAGTAGGAACCTCACGAACTCAAAACCGTCGAAATACAACGCATTGTTTTCAATATCAAAGTTTCGGCAGCCAAATAAAAACAATCTCCCACAAAAGTTTCAAACCACGAAGATTAATATTTATATTTTTTGTTCACAGCGATGAGCTGAAGTAAGTTTTAACACGAATAAACTTTTTTCTCAGTTAACAGAACACAAATAAGCTTACTGTTTCAAGACGCGATATTATTTACAAGTTGACGTCGAAACGTTCAGTCGCGCGCGAAAGCGTAACGACAAAGCCGAGCGTCCCGTCCTAACGCCTCGACAGCCGTCGAGCAACTGAATGCCGAATAACCACCTCGCGTCTCTCTCGCAATACACCCTGCCGCGCGGGCTGCGAAACAACCCTTACGCTGATCCTTCGTCCCTCTTCGACCCCTCTCGAAAGACCGCGACGGCTGTCTGTCTGCCTGGCCGCGTGGTTGGGAACGATCGGGAAAGCGGGTGTTCGAAAGACAGATTTTCATTTGAAGCTTCGGGCGGGAAAACGTCAGCCGGCAGATAACTTCTGTAGTAATGTTCGTCTTACGAGATGGGTTTTTGTTTTTTTGCAGCAATAAAGCCGCGCTAGCCCTGCCCACCGAAGACCATTGGGTGAAGATAAGGAGAGAGGTTAGGCGCGGATAAATTTAACGATACTCTGGGCATAATACAGCTGCGCTATATTGGACAGAAGCTGATTAGGTCATATTAATGTGTTTGTACATTGATACAGTGACTTCTTTGTCTGTATTGCTCGATATATTGTTCGAGTTTAATCTACAGGGACTGCTAAGTTTATTGTGAACAACTTTGTCGCTATTTTGATTCGTGCGGTCACATGGTTTAATTTACAAACATGTATTTAAAAATGTGTTAATATTCACTTTTCCTGCCGATGCATTCCACGCACCATATTTATATTTAAACGTTTAATATTTTAATGAAATATTTTTCTAAAAAGATAGATGATTTGTTTGTTGCACATTATTGACAGATTTTTCAAAATTCTAATTTACAAACATTTATTTTATTTCATTATACACTAAAAACTGTAAAACGGTGAACTCCGGCGTCTTGAAATTTGCGTAGATTCTTCTGTGGGAATTTTTTATTTCAAAACAACTAGTTTTATTTAGCAACTTCATTTCATGAGCTATGGAATATCATTTTAGCTGTCGAAAAACGAAACACGCCATTTTCTTCGTTTTATTTTTTTGTTCAATACAAATCTCAGGCCGGATAGAAAATTTTGATGATTTACGATCAATAGTTAATAGTTTCACAATGAATACGGAAGGTAAAACAGCTGCATTGCTAAATAATAATTATACCTAATAGATTTTTAAAAAGCCTTCAGACCAAACGCATATTTCCTACACATAGATAGCTACAAACTCAGTATTTTTGGATTAGGCGTAACACTAATACGAGTATGCGTATTTTAAATATTTAGGGCGTATTTATGTTTATCTTATCAATTGCGAAACCCGAATTTGGAGTAACAAATACGCACCGTAATCTAGTTTCATACATTTTATCAAGGTTAGGCTTACAACAGAAGTTTCTAGAATGACGATTCTCACTAATATTATCCAACAACAAAATTCACAAACATTCAGCGAATAATATTTTTTCCATTTAAATGGATAATTTTTTTTTTTAGTATTGACTAGAGAGTTATTCAAATTTTAAAGTTAATTATTAAATTTAATTTGAATTTTAAAAAATCTAGTATCACAATACAAAATATCTTTTAGAATATAATTTTGTAAAAAAGTTATAGGTAATCTTAACTTAAATACTTTATTTATTTATGACTTATTTAAATTGACGTCGTCTTTCATCTGCGTGGTGAAGCAACAAAAAAATTCAAACGGCTTCCTCTGAATTAAGGAAATTTGCACATTTTTTTCTATGTGAATTTTCTAGATCAACGTAACTAAGTTTAATTCGCAACAAAATTATTTTTATGAGATATGATAAGTCCTTTTTATAAAAAAAAGTCTCGATCATAAACTAGACTTTTTATTTTGTGTGTCTTTTTCATATTATTATATTCTATCCCGATTTCGTGTCTTGGTCACAATGTAATCTTTTAGTTTTCTGTGTATTTTTCTATGTTCTTGTTCAATCGAAAATATTTAGATTTAATTGTTTAAATATACCTATTTAGTTTTCTTGTTTGTTTGTTTTCTCTCATAAGAGCATAATTTCTTTTCAGCGTTGTTTAGAAAAGTATAAGGGAATATTACTAGTGATTACTAACTTTATAATCAGGATTAGTGTTTACTGTGTTTTTGAGTTAGCAAAGATGGTTTAAAAAAAGTTCCTTATGCTCTTATAGTTGCTTATAAAACTGTGCAAAATACACTTGATAATTTTTCGTAAATTAATGGCTTTGGAAACTTTAAGATAGAAAATACAAATAAATATATAATTACGGTAATCGGTAGGTACCTTTATAATTACATTACATAAAACTAATAATTTTATTATTGTACCCATCTCTACTTAGAGCCAAATGAAGGTTATTTATTTAAAAGCAAAAATCAGTTTTTCTAATTACTTTGTAAAGAGACAATTATTGTAATAAAGATAGTTTAAAAATCAAAATACATATCCGATGAAGATTTCATTTATTGATGGTGTTGATCTTTTTATCACCGAGTTGTTGTTGATTTTCGCTTTCTAGCAAGTTTGTTAAAAATAAATGTATCTAATCTACTTTCAAATAAAGTTTATTTATTTATTTGTGAGGTATGTCATGTACGTATGTACCCACCTGCAAACATTTTTATACCGAGATGGGTGGAGTCTATTCCAACTCACGGTTTTAGACAGGATTGTAATTTATGGGATTTCAAAAGAATATTGTTTTTACTACAAAATGATAGAAGAAGAAGACGTTTGTGTGTATTGGTGATGCCCGTTTTCTGCGGTTGCTCCCAAATTTTTCTTGTATGAGAATGTACCTATTTTAATGAAGTATTCTAATGAATACGTTTTATATTTTACTGACACAAATCTCTTTAATCTTATAGAGTTCATGTTTATATTAATATCTTCCACAAATAACTGACTGACCGCTGAACCATTAAGAGACGAAAGTTTTTGTAAAAAATAAATTGCGGTTGATATTATGCAGTACCTACATTGTCAAAAAAAAAACTGTTTTACGACTGTAGTAAGCAAAATAAATCAAAACTGATGGACCAGCTCTCCACGCTGAAGGCTCTTCTCGTCTAAGTATTCCAAATTTAAAACGCCTTACCAATCTCATAACCACCATAAATATAACAAACATGACAGTCCATGGATGCCACAGGATGATAATAAAAAAATGCTATTCCCAAAACCGGGTGGATTACCGTGCCACGTTTTGCAACCCACTTCTTCTGTGTTATCTTCCATTCAACCCATCCATGGACCAAAGCCCGGCCGCCATAAACTTTTACAATCAGGTAATAAAAACCAAAGGATATGGAGAATTCTTCTGAAGCGCCTAATAAACGGGAAGGATCTGTTCGGAAAGTCGGACAAATGTTTACTTCAAGGTGAACCGGTGCAATAAAACGAGCCTTAATCTCAACTTCTAAAAAGGGAGCGCTTAGGATTACCACAATTGGTCCAAAAGATGCTGAGAAAACGGTATTTTACTTTATGTACTTGTAGGAAAACAACATTTTATAGTACGATGTATAGAAGTAGGTTTTTTGTTCACGTGTGAAATATTATTTTTAGCCTATTAATTCATTATTTTTCTATGGATACATAGGTTTTCCAAACAATGATTCAGTTTATGTAAATTTAAGCAAACAAAATTGTACATATTCCAGAACCAGATGAAAGAGGTAGTCTGAAATGACCCTAGAAAACATGATACATTCAATAAATCCAAAAACTAGAGTTAGGTGATGCCAAAGGTCAAAATAACAAGAAAGTATTAATGAGATGATGTACAATTAATAACGAAGCGAGAATTATGGTACAAAACAGTATTGTGTTGTATTTCTCTAATCAGTCCTGCAGAACTCATAAAACAGAAAAGTATAAGGCTGTAATGTATACAACATGTGACAAAGATGTGTATGATTCAGAAATTCTATCAAACAGTTACCAAAATTGCACGTTGCAAGTTTTTAAATAATATATAGTATTTTCCGTTGGTCACGAATAAAATTTTCTTTTTACCCAAGGATTTAATTTAAGATAGGAAATATAAATAAATATTTTTTCTACACCGGCTGAAACCATTATCTTTCGATGCAGCAATTCTTAAGAGAGTGAAAAAAATCCATACACCAATCAATAATATGGAATAGCAGTTCAAGTCAAATATGGACCACATTGCACATTTCACGAAGACAATAATTTATTGTGAAACCATAAAACATTAGTATTTTTGCTCTGTAAATTAATGTCTACTCAATTTCTTTAAAATGATTTAAAAGATAATTAGGTACTGCGATAAACCTTGAATCAAAAAGCAGAAATAAGTGTTTTAATAAATTGTTGCCAAGCAAGAAATTTAATAAATGATAATATTAAATATATATTATTTCTAAAATAGATTCTGCGGTGGTTTGAAAAACTCATTGACCGACGTGGTTTACAGGTGTTTCAAAGAAAATAAAAAGCTCCGTTGGAATGCGTCGAGCTCACAGACTGGGGGTGTGCCGTCTTCTCCAGCGGATATAGGCGGATATGCGGCGCTAAATCCACTGCGCATTATCCGGTGGATAAGCCAGCCAATCCGCGCGCTTCCTCCGGATTAGCTAGCCAATCCTGGCTCACTTCCTTGCGGCGTCTAATCCGTTAAGCGTCGCGGCGCTTGCGTCACGACGCCCCGCCCCCGGGCCGGACACGCCCAGCTACACCCACCGCCACCCGCTCCAGCCCGCCACCGCCACCCGTCACCCCGCCACTCGTCCCAACCCGTCCCGACCCGTAACCCACCACCTCGCGGACTACACACCCGCGGGTCGAAAAAGGTTGTCTTCAGGTTACCGGCGTCGATAATCATCGGCCAAATCGGACACCTCTCGCCCCCGCTGAGCACTGATGATGTTAAAAACTCGATACATTCGCCAAGAATACTATTGATTTTTTAAACGATTTTTTCTTTTTTGACAATAAAGTTGATCGATTTGTACAAATATGCAAAACCCAATTTAAAACGCTGAGCGCCCAACCTTGTCTAAAAAATACACAACTTATTTCTCTGAATTACCCACCTAACTTCAATTGATATATTTTACTTCGATCATTTAGTAAACCTTAAAAATCATTTTTTAGAAATTCGATTAAACTTTACGATCAATACAGCGATTCTCGACTGACTTGGTGCATGCTCAAAAGCTTTTTTTACGCCCTGCTAACGAACACAAAATCAAATGTGTATCCTGCTATGCTACAAAGGATGCTATATTGTGCAAAAATTATTTCAAATTGTACCCATTGACCATGTCGTATTTAAGAGATTCTGAAAAAAAACTAAATTAGCACACATTTTATTTATCAATAAATTTTCTTGCTTTAGAAATAATACTGTTTTCTGATAACTTTAACTAGGGATATTTCAATTCAATAAAAATACAAATTTTCTTATTTAAAACTACACATTAAGAAAAAAAAACAATTTCTAGCTTGGTGAAATTGTGATAAACTTAAAATTAGTTAAATTTTTAGACAAGTTTCATTTCTCATTTTTCTCGATTAAAACATGAATATACCTACATCATAATGTGGAATATCTTAAAAATGATGTGCTCATTTGAACTTTTTCTATTAAAGAAACCAGTTTTAATATTCATGAAGCCAAATTTCTTTGATTACTCTAGAAAATTATACTTCATAAAAGCGTCACCATAAAGAATGAAAATCTCAAAGAAATCAAGATGAATATTCCGGATAGTAGTTAGCAGAAAGGCGATAAACCATATTTCTTAGTTAAGTCTCGACAAATTGGTTCATTGGAAGTTCCCTATGAAAAATAGCGCTATTTTAAAGCACCCTTCGAGAAACATCTTCGAAGCTTTTGAAGTTCATTGAGATTTACTTTTAATGGCTTTTGGGTACAATCAAAATGATCAAAATTAATACGTCCATAACAAAAAAATCTTGAATATAAGTAGAATAATTAGATATCTATGAAGGTAGTATGCTTAATTTATTTTTAAACAAAACTTTGAGAAGAACTTTACCTGTAAGTAAAGATCGACACACTTAACTTGATGTCAGCAGTGCTAAATAAATCCCTGAACTATTATAATTTTAATTTATAGTTTAAAGTAATCATTTGATGAAAACATTAAAAATCATGAATGTATTTTTTGCACACCTCTTTCAAAAATATACAGATAAATTAAAAATAATAACCAATCGAAAAAAATTTCGTCAAAGAGTTTCGCATTTTTTCAGCACGAATTTTGTCACGTACCTTTCCCAACAGTATGGGTTTTAACTGTTTTTAGTTTTCGTTATCTGTCCAATATAGTGTGGTGTGTAGTTTCAAATACTTTTAGATTATGCTAATACTTTTATTGTCTTTAGACATTTATTTCACAACCTGAATATATACTAGTTAGGCCAGAAAACTCCTCGTGCGATGATATTCCCAGAAATCAAAAGATTTCTTGCTGTTGCTTTTACCAGAGTTTGCGTTTCTGAAGACATATAGTTCTGAGAAGAATGGAAAAGAAAATAGTGTTATTTATTCCTATCTAAGGTAATATTTACATAAAGGTTTTTACTATGCTTTTAATAAATAAAAAAATATCCTTTAAATTCGGATATTTTACTGTTACTTTTCACAAGGATACTCCTTATTTTTTACAGGTATAAATAATGTGGCTTTACATATGATTATTATCCAGAGATGAAGTTTCTCTATTACGTTGGGAAATCGTTATACAGAATCGAAACGTGGCTTGAAATGGCTTTAGATTTATCTAGTGACCGGTCGGTAGCTGAGTGGACAAACGTGTCGGATTCCCACTCGGGCGTCGTGCGTTCAATTCCTCTGCTGGCTAAGTCCTCCATCATTGCACAAGCAACATCTACCGCTTCTTATGATGGCAGTAGGAGTTTTTCAAATATTGTCAGGTTATTCGTAACCCGGGAATGTTTGTCTTTCTTAAAAAAAAAAAAAGAAAAAAAAAAAAAGATTTTAATAGCCTGGTATTTCACAATCTTATTTTTCCCTTTCAAATTTCTTCCCCCACGCTTCTGTCTCACTGTTCATCCTCATTCTTGAGAAATGCCCAATAATTGTGGTACCATAGTTCCACTGCCTCCTGGCGGCTGTGATATCAGTACATTATTTAGGTGTAACTACCTCCACTGTTGGTATTAATTCAGTTAATATATTAAAACCATTATGTTTCCATAGCGCAAAATGTATTAATATTATTTTGTAAGTTGTTCAAAAATCCTCTAACGCAGTTTTTGGTTGTCACAGGTAACCTACCTGTTACATTAAGAACTGTACTTCCTTCATTCGTATTATTCTTGACACAATGCCTTGTATCATAAACAACCCTTCAGAATCTTAAGATGCAAGCAAGGTAGTTTCTGGCAACGCTTATTAAAAAAAAACAATTTTTGCAACTCTGTGTGTTCGTATGAATTATTTGCTCTATTAATGAGAAAAGAAGAGAACAAGTGAAGTTTTGAAAACTTATGGACAAAGTCAAAGCATTAGATTAAAAAAAATGTAAATAAACATATATATTTTATAACTGCAGCACGACTGAATATAATAAAATAATTGTATGAAAAGAATTAACTACACCACTTGTTTGTATTTTTCTTGTTATTTCTGATTAAAAGGGATTTTAATTTTGTATATTCTTTTTTTGAATAGTAATTATTAAAAAAATATGTTTGCCTACAATTTGATAATCCCACTGAAGGGCAAAAGGTTGTCTCGCAAAATTGTGAAAACCTAGCAATACCTGGAATATAAAATAATAGTGTAAAGAATTTAAAAATAAAAAAATACAAAAATGAAAACAAATTTGTTTCCATATTAGTCACTTATTTTTCTTTCACTATTTAAATAGTTATTTGATGACTTCTGTGGTAGAACGGTAGGTATGCTTTGGCTCCGGATACAGAAATCGTGGGTTTGCATCCAGGCAGGACAAATATATTTTTAAATTTCAATTTATTTAATTATTAATTAATTTATTTATTTTATTAATTTATTTTTTAATTAATCATATTATTTAAAAAAATATTCATAGTACATTTGCACCTCGTTCCAGATTACCAGAGTGTTATATACTTTAAGTATCGCCCTGGTAAAAGACTACCATTTATGATTTCAAACGTTGGTTTAAATTGCTTTAGCCGTGTTTAGTTACCAGATGTGAATATCCAGGAACAACCTCTCTCTTCCCTATCTCCTTCCCCTCCCCACTCCCTTCAAGCCTAACAGCGTACCTAAAACGGGGATTCCATGGTGTTACTGGCTCCGGACAGATAGGAGTTTTGTGGGGTACTCACAATATATCCGTATAAAACAACGTAAATATATGTATTTGTAAAAAGAAATATTATTAAAATATGATTGTATTTTTTCCTTATTCATTAAGCAAGTCGGAAGCTTTAAGGGTACACAGGGTTTGTGGGAATGTGAAAGAAAAAACATCAAAAGACTACCCTGGGGGGATTATCTTTAGGCATAAATCATATCTTGTGACATATTTTCACTTAAGTTATTGGATTCGCAAGTCGCACAATGGACAGTCGGTTATTTTGGTCATTTGTCAGCTCAAGTAAGATTATTAGATAGATAGAACCTATATGAAGCAAAAATGGTTAAAATAATACTTAGCTCAGACGAGTAGAAACTTAAAATTATTTTCATTACATTTATTATTCATTAAAAAAACCCTTTTCCAGTACAAAAAAATAGTTAAGGAGTATAATAAAGAATTTCACAATATTTTCAAATTCATCAATTTTTCATGTAAATAGTCATATTTTGTTCTGATTCCTATGCATTTGAAAAAATGTTTTATGTTAAGTGTTAAATATAACACCAGATCCCAATATTTTTTTGTAATATATCTGCGAGTTCAATTTTATCCTAATTGTTGATACCAACAGAAAGTACATTATATTGTTTGGTGTCACATTGTTATGTTATTTTTTTATTATACTATAATTTACTAATTATTGTTATTTGTTTGCTATCCCTCTCTGTTCCTTTGTTATAATTTAATTTGTTATTCTATTGTTTTCTCATTTTTATAATTTTTTATCCCTTTGTATGTATATACAACCGGACACTTTGTATTTTTTGTTTAGTTTAATTTTGTACCCCGATGAAGCATAGGCAAAGCGAAACCAGTCGGTCATAAAAGTTAAAATAATATTCGTGATCTTATACGAAGTTTTTTTTTCATGTCCTTACACATATTTATGCTATTTCTACACCTAGATGTCACGTGTTCATTGTGCTTGAAATTTTGTTGCTATTTTTATGATTTATGCAGGATTTTTTAACTGAGCTCTTGCTGACAAGCTACCTGTAGTAGCTCAGCAGGTACAAATTACCATTGTAGAAAAATTATTTTATGCAATTTTTTTTTTTTATCTAGTAGCAAGGATCATTTAAGTTCAAAATGAGTATATTAAGGTCACTTAGAGGATCGTAAATATTTAAAATTTTGCCGGATATGTTTGTCCTTTTGAAATAATGTGATCTATTAACGAGCAGGTGTTGTATGTAACCTTGTTGGAAACATCGTATTACATGTAATATTAAAGTCATACGATTTAAATGTGTGTATATATCTTCACAATGTCAGTGCCTTTTGAGATATCGACACTGAAATCCGCAACATAGTATGCGTCTTGATAGTTTTTTTATTAAGTATTAATTTTAATGAGTCAAAAAATCTGTTATATTTGAGCTTGGATTACGGTGAGAATCATACAAATTTACTGGTTTAATATTTTTAGCGGTGTTTGAAATTCCTAGAAAAGGTATTATTACAGCAAAATAAACGTTTTTTATTGTTGAGTGCGTTATGAATGTAGATAGTGACTCCTAATTCATCAATCTCACGGGAACCAAAAACTCCAGGGTAGTCAACAATTTAAAAAAACCCTCTCCTTTACGTAGCCAAGTTTCAGTAATCAAAAGAATATGTACTGTTTCTGTAATATTTTTTAGAGTTTCTTCGATTTCGACAATTTAATTATATTTGTAACATTTGCCACAATGAACACACGAGTGTGTCCAAAATCTAGACAATGGTAACATTGGATTAAAGGTGATTGATCAACAATTAGGCGTTAATAGCCTATGTTTACTCGTCTATTATCTACTAATAAATAATGTTAATTTTTTTGGTGATGCTTCGATGACAAAGTTGCACAAAAGTTTGTTCCTGTGATTTGAAAAATATTTTATTACGAGGCTATCTTTAAACTCTTGGTCACATTCTTTGTTTCGATCTTTAGTGGTTGTAAAAAGCCTTCGTCGAAAGCTCCTTCAATCAAGCTTTTTATAATCACAAGTGGATCAAGTATTATTTTATTAAAATATTTGCCGCGCAGTTCTTGGCCTGGCTGTGAAATTTGCGAAAGTTAAAATATTTTCGAGTTTTGCTTTGATTTCTTTAAATTTAGTGGATAGCAAATCAATTGATTGAACAATCATTTCCATTGCCTCCAGAAGATCCATAGTGCCACAGATATAGTTTGTCAGGGATGCCCGCTTTTATTTACTCAATATTTTAATAGAGACTCAGCAACTTCGTAGTGGGGCTATTTGATTCGTTTTTGGCGATATACATGGTTTGTATTTTTTATTAGACAAAATATTCAATAAACAGGGGAATTTTACAAGGATGCTTTTTATAATGACGGTTAGATTCTTCCGATACTTCACTGTTCACAATTAACTTTTTAAACACGTCTTGAGATCTTCCAGGCAAACTTGTTGTGTAGCACCTAACACTAAATCTAATATAAAATATATATTTTAGTATACATATTTATAAATCGTCAATAACTTTACAACTCGGCAAATTGAAATTAATCTGATTTCACAGACTCACACTATTTTTAATAGCATGGCCTTGTTCTAACACACTGTTACCATGTCATCAATATTTCCGTGTTGTACACGTCGTTTTGAACTTACTCATATGTAGATCGTGCATTAAATCTAGTCCATAAATTCAAATATTTAAAGCATCTCGTTTAAGTCACTTTTAGATAATCACTGGTTCGCTGTTTTATTCGAATCATCCCTCATTATATTGTTGTCGTTTGTTCTCAGGTAGGCTTCAGTAGGCTGAGCATGCTCACAGGTACAAGCACAGGTAGGTAGGTAGGGGTTGGTGGTTAACGTGAGATGCTCAAAAATGGCGTAAAACTCATAATAAATGGCGGCGGCTTTACACAAATGTACTAAAGTCATAAATAAAACTAAAATGACGAGGTTAGAATAGCGCTCCTCCCACTATGCCAACATTCGACTGTTGGAGGTTTTTAGAACCTTCTTGGTAGACTATGCTAGTTGTTGCTGGCACATCGAATAAACTTGTCGATTCACATTAAAAAATAACCCTTGAAAGATTAAATTTAATCAATATTTCATGTTTTGGTTGTTAGTTTAACCCTCGACATAATGAAGAAGGGGTTTCTTCCGCAATCAGTAAAATACGTGTTTTTTAAATATTTTTGTAAAAAGCAATCACTTTGTGGTTTGACATATTTAAAGAAATGAAAAAAAAATACTTAGTTTAATTTTGTACCTTGATTGATGTTAGGCTAAGCGAAACCGGTCGGTCACAAAAAAATAAAATAATATTCGTGGTCTTATACAAAGCTATTTTTTCATTTCTTAATATATTTTTTGGTTTTTTGTATTTCTTTTATTTAACCAAATAAGTTTTCTACTTGTATTGTGTTTATCTCGTAATGACTGCGAATCGTATAAAATTATAAAGTTTAAGAAAAATAATTAAGTCTAGGTAAGTATGCTTACAAAAAAACCTATCGAACATACTAACGGAAGAAAGCAAAAAATGAAATAAATCTTTTTGAAGGCATCCTTTCTTTTCATCCCTTTGTATGCTGTAAAAAGCTTAAGGTGTTGTTTAAAACATGTATTATGATTTTTACGGCCTCCGTCGTCCAGTGGTAAGATACTCGATTATGAATCCAGAGGTCGCGGGTTCGAACCCGGCGGGCGCAAATAGATTTTATTTGATGAATGTTTGTCATAACACATTTAATTAACATAAAATAATGTATGGTACATTTGTGACACTTTCCAGAGTGGTAGATACTCTAAGTATCGCCCTGGTGAGAGACCACCATTCAGAATTAAAACGTTGCTTGAATTGGCTTTAACCGTGTTTGGTGACCAGATCTGAATAGCCAGGTACTTCTCAACCTTCCTCTTCCCCATATTCTTCCCTCTCCACTACCTTTAACCTCACAACATAGCCCAATTGGGAATGCTATAGTTTCACTGGCTTTAGACGGTTGGGGGCAGTTTTGACTCTTTTGCGGCATTCACTATCAATAAAATAAATGAATATATATATTATTTTAATTGACACTGTGCAGCATAATATAGTTTAAAAATACATCAATATATTTAGAATACATAATAGATACTACATATTTAAAAAAACGTGAATTAAACAAAGTTCATAATTAATAAAAGCATTCTCTCTATTTATACACGTTAAATATTTATATAAGTCAATTCGAATGATAACTGTTCAAGTAAAAAAAAAAAAATAAGAATAATAAAATATCTGCCAACACATGGGGAGCATAGTCCGATTCTCTCGAAGAGTGACAGAAATAATGGGATTGACTAGAATATGTTTACATTGTCTTGGCATACGCGGGCAGAGGATAGTTAAGGTAGACGACAGTGGAAGGTGGAAACAGTCGAGGGCACTGGGCAGGTATGCGCAGCTCATGACAGTAGAAGAATCCAGAGGAATTAGCGAAGACGGATGAGCTCACATATTGGATGAGTGGAGCCGCTCAAATGGACCGCTTATAGAATCAGTGACGGATCGGAATTTAATCAAATATTACAAATATTTTTTACAATTTAATATATCTTTAAATGGTAGATTTTGTTGAAATATTGTACAAAGGGTGCTTAACGATTATATCTACAAAAATAATTAAAACTTAAAAGTTAAGTAATACCTAGTTAAATAATCTAATTGCACTCACTTTTTCATATATTTTTTCTTTGTTGCAACTCATCCAGTTCAGCATTAGTTGCCGTAGACTTAGAAACACTGAATCGCTTTTCCTCAATCATCATTCTACTAATTATGGGCGTCATTCTTCACTATTCAGAATGTCGAGACTTGTTAACTCAAGCCACTGTCTTGAAATTTTTGGTACCAGTCTAAATGATTTTTGTCATTCTTTACGACTCTACCAAAACCTCATTCAGGCTTTGACTTGAATATTTTTTCAAATGTATATTTTTGTCCTATTTTTATTATTGCTTTATTAAAATATTATGTATGTGCTGTTTTTTCTCTGTTGCTTTTTTCACATACAGTGTTATGTATTTTTTGTAATTGGACAATGGTCCGTCAGTAAAAAAAATAAAAACTAAAAATTGGGAAAACATTGACTGTAAATGTGGTTACATGCATATGTTGATAGAGGTGTGGTAATACAATTGAAATAAAGATTTTCTCATTAATTATAAATATACATATGACGATATAAATATTTATTTTTACGGCCTCCGTCGTCCAGTGGTAAGATACTCGATTACGAATCCAGAGGTCGCGGGTTCGAACCCGGCCTGCGCAAATACATTTTATTTGATGAATGTTTGTCATAACACATTTAATTAACATAAAATAATATATGGTACATTTGTGATACGTTCCAGAGTGGTAAATACTCTAAGTATCACCCTGGTGAAAGACCACCATTCAGAATCGAAACGTTGCTTGAAATGGCTTTAGCCGTGTTTGGTGACCAGATCTGATTAGCTAGGTACTTCCCAACCTTCCTCTTCCCAGTCTCCTTCCCCTCCCCACTACCACCAGCCTCATATCATACCCTATTTGGGGATGCCATAGTCTCACTGGCTCTGGACGGTTGGGAGTAGTTGAGACTCTTGTGCGGTATTCATATAAAAAAAAATTAAATAAAGAGGTTTTGATATCACAGTGAAAAAAAATAAATTTGTTGAACCAAGTGTCAAGAGAAGAGAATTAGCTGTACAAAGTTGTGGTTTACTTTCACATAGAATAAATGCAAATTTTTTTTTTTACAGAAGGCAATGGTGTACTTCTTTAGGTACACCGTTACCTTAGGTAATAATGTTTTTGGGAAATATCGGTATACATTTTATATTCAAATAGATTATGATTTGTTTGGTTAGCACGGTAATAACCAGGCATTCATCTTGATTAGGAATCTCGTAAAATTTTGATAAATGACGTAATAAATAAAATGTTTTCGTATAAAGCAATTACTTTGTGGTTTGACATATTTAATGAAATTAAAAAATAACTTTGTATAAGATCACAGATGTATTTTTAAATCTGTGGTCTAATACAAAAGTTATTTTTTTCATTTCATTAATAAATAAAACATCAATATGGTACTGCAATTATATGTATATTACAGTCTCTGGATTTTCAAAAGTGTAGATCTAATGATTGAAAAATTTAGAGGGTAAACCGACACTCAACTAAAAAACCAAATAAAAATGGTAAGTACAAAAACAGTAAGGAAGGTACATTTTCTAATTATTTGTTTTTTTAGTGCAGTTACTGATTACACTTCCTGCAAGTTAATTCTGTTGAGTATTTCCATATCGCTCCTCTTATTTTATTTAATTTCATTTTATCTATAAAAAAACTATTCGCGTATACAAAAAAGCAAATGCAGGAGCAGCGTGCATTAATTATTTTGGTATTATAAAAAAAACTGAATTTAAAAAATAGTAATGTTGTCGCAAAAACCCACCCGGAAAATGTACATACATGATTTGAACACAGTTTTCTTTCATACTGGATAATCTTTCTCTCATGCCTTAAATCGTAAAAAAATAATAAAAATAAAAAGTGAAAATCATAATTATAATTCTAAGTTATTAAAGTGATTGTGTTAATCTGATGGGACCTATTAGGTAAGTACGTTCATGTATGTTTTCTCTGTACTTAATTTAAATAAATATTAGATAAACTAGGAATTGATATTAACTAGAAATTTAGATCTGTACAGCGTCTTTCAGTTGGTTTTTCACTAAAACGGCGCTATGCAAATTTTCGAAATATTATTATTATTACTAATCATACAAATAATCTAAGAGTGGCTAAAACAAATATTCTTTGGAAAAACCTATAACCGCGAAGCAATTAAGCACACGAACTTCGTATTATGAACAAATCCTACTCTAGGTAGTACAATTATGTGTTCTGTATTACTTTTGTTGTTATAATACTTAATCTTATCAAATCACGATAAGTTTTACATGTATCTTCGCTTAGACTTTGTAACCAAATATCAAGTTGGATTAAGAATTATTTATTACAATTTTATAATCTTTAAACTCTAGATAAGAGATTTATTTATAATCGATTAACTAATCTATCGGTGATTACTGATTTTCCATTGTGTTAATCTGAGCACTGATTTTTTCTTATCGGTATTTTCAGAAAGATTATAGATTATCGTGTGTTTTATCTCTGAAACTTTACGTGACGGATATCTCGAAATAAATCTGATTTATGAAAATGAGATTACGGACGTTTTTACCATGAATTTGTGTGCCGTAGGAATTACGATGGAGCACTAATCAGGCAGCTGATAATAGTCACGAGCGCAGATTATTTGAGCCTATCTGGAAGGTAGTAAATGGTTCATTTGAGCAAAATTAATTCCCATATTCCGGTGTAGTATGATGTTTTTTAATGAACATAAAATGATAACTCTGTATAAGACCGATTTTATTTTAATTTTATGACCGACCGGTTTCAATCATCAAGGTAAATAATAAACTAAATAAATAATACAAAGTGTGGGATTATATATACACACAGAGGGAGAACACAATATAAAATAAAATAAGAGAACAGTGAGAAAACAATACAATAACACTTAAATTATTAAAAAAAGGAACAGAGAGAAAAATACAGAAAATATGAAATGCAAGAGGCTAAGCGTCCACTTTTTAACGTTTACGGGAAATATACCTAATATTGGAATACTGAACAAATTTAACTGATTATTAAGAATATGACTAATAATTTTAATGGCATTATTTATTTCTAGTGCTTCTAAATTATTTGGTATGAGTGGTAGATACTCCAAGTATCGCCCTGGTGAAAGACCACCATTCAGAATCGAAACGTTGCTTGAAATGGCTTTAGCCGTGTTTGGTGACCAGATCTGAAAAGCCAAGTACTTCCCAACCTTCCTCTTCCCAATCTCCTTCCCCTTCAGCCTCACAACATGCCCTATTTGGGGATGCCATAGTCTCATTGGCTCTAGACGGTTGGGAGCAGTTGAAACTCTTGTGCGGTATTCATATAAAAAATAAAATAATTATTATCTGTTGTCGTGACCATTTTATGGAGAATATGAGTACCGTATAAATAACCTCACACTTCTCATTTTTTGTTAAGTATAATTTTCTACCCTGATGATGCGACCTGATACCAAGCGAAACCGGCCGGCCATAGAGATTAAAATGAAATCTGTGGTCTTATAGAAAGTTATTATTTCATTTTCATTATACATGTCAAACCACAAAGTGATTGCTTTCTACGAAAATATTTATATATTTTTTAATTCTTCACATTTACTTTGGATTATTTCAAACCAACCTCATTCGTCCCTGTCCCACAAGATGCAAAGTCACGACGAATGAGACGGATAAAGGTATGGCTTTTCTCCCCTCTGCGATCTGCGATGTTGTTATGGTGTGACTGTACTATGGGGGAGGGTGGGGAATGGAGGTGGGGGGTTAGGGTGCTGTGGCACTAGAACAGGGACTAAGGAGATGATCGCTGGATAGCCGGGATTCCGGGAAATACGGTCACGTGGGCGTTACCTGCCGGGACGTCACTGCTCGAGCAATACCTGAGAATCAGCGCGCAGTTTACCACTTAAAGACGAAAATATTATCTTAAAGAACAATCACTTTTGTAAATATTGAATAATCTGAAACAAAAAAAGCCATAGAATAAAAAGGATGGTCACAACCGAGACATAACATAAGCATTAATGCTTTAACGTTATTTAGGCAAGTCATTAATGCCTTTTCTACTCAATTTCAATTTTAATGCAGAAAATATGTTTGTACGTCTCACTAAAAACTTGCGAACATGTCGCCGTCATGATTTTTCTTACTTTTTTTCGAATTTATAGGTGAACGCAACTTTTTTCAACACGCCACGCTATTTCTATTATGAGCAATAGACCTTTGAAATGAGTATTTAAATACATAAAATAGTAGAGAAGGAACATTTTGTTTGTTCCTCGTTTTAAAATTTACATCTCCAATCTTCGAATGTGGAAGTGGAAGGCGAGAAAAGAAAATAAGTCAAAATCAGATAAGAAAATCTGTAATTTTGGTAGCTATAGAAAAAAAAAATTAAATTGCTCAGAGTAGACGTACAAGAAATAGACGTATTTAAAATATATTCAGAATATCCTTCTTAAACCATCTTTACTACTGCCAAATATTACCCAACATCTATATTATTACTTTGACAACTTTTACTTGCTGACAGCGTGAAGCATTAATAATTTTTTGTCATTATCATTATCTCATCACTTTTATTATATTTTATATCTGCCTATAAACTCAAAATTTTATACGCCTCATAAATTTAAATAAAAAAAACTCCTCAGAGGATAACTTACATAGTCCTTCAAAACGTAATTAAACTAGTTTGGCACAAGCTTGTATAATAACGATACACTTGTACTGTTTTTTTTGTCGGGTCCCTCCAGAACCGGTAAACTGATTATAGTTCGCAAACAACAATACAAAAAAAAAAACAGGTAAGAAAGGTTTCGGTAAAGTCAGACCGCTACGGTAAATTTAACAATTTACTCTAAAAGGATCATTTGGACCTATCGGTATATTCAATAGGCGCTTTGGCAGGCCTTTGTCAGTCAAGAGTTAATCTGAGCTCCACAATTATATCGGTAGATTTACAATCTTTTGCTGTTCACACATAAATAAGTGATATCTTGTTAATAAAGTAGTAAATATTTCCGTGATAAATAAGGAAAAAATGTTTTTGTTAATTAAGATTCGTTGAGGTGTCATTAGTGATATTTGAAATAATTGTTATCAATATATTTACCTGTATATACATTTTTTAATCACTGTTAAAAAGCCATCGTATTCCCTCCCTAACCTTGGTGAGTGGGCTAAAATAAAAGATTGCTATAAGCAATTGACAGCCTCCATGGTTGAGTGGTAAGACGCTCGAATACGAATCCAAAGGTCGCGGGTTCAAACCCGGCGTGCGCCAATAACTTTTATTTAATTAATATGTGTAATAACACATTTAATTCATATAAAGATAATAAAAAGTTTATTTGCGGCACGTTCCAGAGTGGTAGATACGTATCTAGATCGTAGATATGTATCGCTCTGGTGAAAGACCACCATTCAGAATCGAAACGTTGCTTGAAATGGTTTTAGCCGTGTTTGGTGACGAGATCTGAATAGCCAGGTACTTTCCAACCTTCCGAACCTTCCTCTTCCCAATCTCCTTCCCCTTCCCACTACCTTCAGCCTCACAACATACCCTATTTGGGGATGCCATAGTCTCACTGGCTCTAGACGGTTGAGAACAGTTGAGATTCTTGTGCGGTATTCACATAAAATTTTAAAAAATTAAAAAAGCACAGTCTACAAAAATTCACTTTAAGTACTCTTTCATAAAGATATACAAAAAAAAACTCTAGAGTAGCAAAAGGCAGCCCGCTCGCCGCTCACCGCTCACCGGGTAGTAAGGATTACCTCCTAATTAATGCACCTCTAACCACAGTTGACAGAGGAAGAAGGACACATATTCCCTGGCACTGTTCAACATTTCTACAATACGATTTATGTTTCGATGTCAATAAATGGTGTAGGTATGTGAACCACCATCTCCGATTTCAAAGTAAAGTAAAATAATAATGTTCATTTTGCACATTTACCACTAGTAGGGTCATTTTATTTTTTAGTTATTAATATCCCAAAAAAAGAATTGGTGTTTACATTTGTTTCGTACGCAAGTTCTCTAATGCTGTGGCCAGAATCTTTTTTAAAGAAAGACAAACATTGCCGGTTAAGAATAACCTGAAAATATTTGAAAAACTCCTCCTGCCATCATTATAAGCAGAAAATGTTGCTTTTGCAATGATAGAGGACTTAGCCAGCAGAAGAATTGAACGTACGACACCCGGGTGGGAATCCGACGCTTTTACCAAGTACAATATTTATTAAAGACATTATAAAAAAATGGTTACTTATTCATTTTCTTTTCGTGAAAAAAGTGTAAACCCATATATCGTGTTTTAGTCGGTAGGTAGTTACTAGCCTACTAGATTTACTTCTGAGCAAGGTATGCAGGAGGAGTCTACTATAAATTAATCCTTAGACTTGGTTAGGATATCGAAATAATACTTTATTTCAGTCGGGAGAGAATATATACAGAAACCTTTAAACAAACTCCTTTTGATTGTTTAAAAAATATTTGTTTCTTTATGCAACATTCACCATAGCCTACGTAACTAGATATTTATGTTTTCACAATTGTTTTAACAATATTGTGCATTGTACATCAGTATTTTAAACTAATAAAACTAATTATCACCATTTAATCATACTCAGGTAATCGATAAATGTTTATCAATAAATGGTTTCCGAAATACCAGAGACCAAAAGGTTTTACGGCTAAGAGTTGAATTCAATTAAGTAATACTTTGACCAAACCCCAACATATTACAAAACCATCAAAATTATGCCTAAAATGCAAATAAATAAAAATAGTAAGTAGTTAAAATATTATAAAGTCAAAAATAAAATTGAATGTACAAAGTAACTAATATAAAATAAATAAACCCCGCTGAAACTACTTACTTACCTCGCCTTCTTTCTCATTTAAACAATATTTTATCACTTGTGTTAAGAAATAAGCAATAACTGATTTTCAGGCGCCAAGCTAAGATATGAACCAAAACTGAAAATGAATCGTAGTAAATAAACGTAAAAGAAGAAAGTAGCTCAACAGACCTCGAAGAATTAATATTCAAATTGGAATTTAAAAAACAATCGCAGCGATGAAAATCGACGTACAGCTGAAGCATTTTCAGCCAGGGTGAAACTTTTTTTGCTGGAATTTGAATCGCATTAGGAACTCAAACTAAACACCAGGTCGCTAAATATAAGACTATATGTGGTTACAAGGTATTGATTAAATAAAATAAATATGTATAGATGATCCTACCCTTGAATATTTTTTTCAATTGTCCGGCGCGAACTTAATAGTAGGGTTTGTATTAAAAAAAATAAAATAATACCAATGTTCTGACGTTCAGAAGCAAAGCAGATGTACTGAAGGACTGAGAATTAGTTTTATTTTTTATGAATTTGTATTGATTACTAGTACCCGCATTAATTCCACATAGCGTTTAATATTTTTAGTAATTTCCTGGAATTGATTTGTGGATAGACAGGTTAAATGCTGCCCTGGGAATGTAATTTGAACTGGCCTTTCCAATAATACTACAAGATTCCACAATAATAAGGTCTATATAAAAACCATCATCTCTCTCTAGGAGAACCTAAATTGAACATAGATATAGAGTGAGCGTAGAAATGATTGATAAGATAACCAAATTAGGGTAGGCAAATTTTTGAAAAGTCCCTCTCCGTCTCAAGCACTTTATTGAATTTCCAATCAAACACCCTCCTTCATCTCTGAGATGTTCAACCCTTTTCCTGCGCCAATAATTCAGGTCCCAGGTCTCAGGTCTCAGGTACCCCACCCCCAATCGAGTTAATCGAGTCTGCTACTGCTCTTAATATAATAATGCCATTAATATTAGCCTTGGCTTTCAGTCTGAGACCTTTCCGGTTATAACGTACGGGCGCCGAATGGATAAGTTACATCCTTCTTCCGAGAGTATATCCCTTTCCAATACCTTCTCACTAAGACAAGTACATATACCATGAGGTGTAGGTGTAAGTGGTCTCTACATAGGGTAGATGGGATTATAACTTGTGAATTAAACAGACTTTACTATTAGTGATTATAATTCCTAACAATACAAAAAAAAAACTGTTTCTTAAGCTTATTATTTCTAATTTTGAAACTTTTATTTCGTGGTGGAATTTCATTTTAATGATTTAATAAAACAAATATATAACTTTATTCCACTTTTATTTTAGAAAAATTAGACAGACTAGAATCAATGGAAATAACCCGTCTAACTAAAAAAGTTGACCCACAATTTGTCATGAATAAACAACTTGAATCATTTGCTAAGTCTCCGCTATTATATCCATTATAATTTCATCATCCGATCCAATGTTATTATGTATATGTCTAACTAAAAACATATCATAATGTAAATGCACTTAAAAATTCCAAACAATCAATAGGTAATAACAATAAATGTAAGTTATTACACAAGTGCATAGCACTTAAAAATTCCTTGATACCGAGAAATTATATAATAATAGAAGTAATCTACTCTAACAGTGCATAATGAATAGAATCATAAAACTAATTATACCATAATGCTGGGAGTAACCCAATAATTAGAAAATTATGTTGTACATCTGGACATCACAATTAAGATGGGAAAATCTAAAGTAAACTCATTAACAATCAGTATTCACCAACCTTTCATTATATAAATACATTGTCAATTCATATTTATAGAAATGCAACTGTAACCCATCTTAAATATTAAATAAAATAAATAAATATTCCAGATAGATATATAAAAAATAATACCAATAAATTAAAAGTAACTTTTACCCTGTAACTATTAAAATCATGCAACAATATTGATGAATATAATTAAAGTAAAATCATTGTTTACTACCCCTGACATCCCCTAAAAATAGTATATAAGCCGTAGGTTAACAACAACATGTACTAGTCTGAAGATGGCCGTCATAGGCTGAAACCGGTCCAGTCATAAAATAAAAGTGGAATAAAGTTATATATTTGTTTTATTAAATCAATAAATCGTTTCTTAAGCTATCTTGTCAATGCTAAAAATATATATGAAGGGTTTAGAAGCAATCTCCAAAAAGGGTTCTGTAGCATTGTCAACTTTTGAATGAGTATTATAAAAAAACAGAGAATTTTGTGTATCTTTTTTTTTTGTTTTTTTTTTTTAATCGAGAAAGACAAACATTCCCGAGTTACGAATAACCTGACAATATTTTGAAAACTTCTACTACCATCATAAGAAGCGGAAGATGTTGCTTGTGCAATGATGGAGGACTTAGCCAGCAGAGGAATTGAACGCACGACGCCCGGGTGGGAATCCGACGCGTTTGTCTACTCAGCTACCGACCGGTCGACATATCAAAATGTTTGTGTACATTGAACTAGGAACAATTTTAAACAATAATCTCTAAATGTATCAATATATTTATGAAATAAAAGTGTATAAAACCCTTTATCAACTGTTCAAGAAATAATTTAAAATGAAGAAGATTGCTGCTTTTGCTTTCCCCTAATATAATGCATTCCAGATAAGCACGTACAATAGTATTTTATAAGTATATAGTTTGTAAATCTTAACTTAGTTTCAGAATTTTTTTAATGTCTATCTACATTAAGTACTAAGACTATTTGTACGACGTCTGTGGCCAAGCGGTTAAGATCCCTGGGATTCAAAACCCGGCGTGCGCAAACCAATTTAATTAACTTTATAGGTATGGCTTATTTCGCATATTATAATTCTAAAAAAATGTGAAAGACCACTATGCAAATAAAAAACGTTGCATTGCTTCAAATATTTTTAACCGTGTTTAGCGGCCATATCTTAATAACTAACCTAAAAAATCACTATTAACTCCTATCTTGAAAAAACGAAATGTTGATGCTGACAATGCGGATAACTACAGGCCTATATCCAACTTAACCGTTTCTGGCGAAATTGCTAGAGAAAATCGTTGCCAAGCAATTGGTGGCGTATTTGAACTCTACTGGTTTGCTTGCGAAAAATCAATCGGCATATAGACAGTTTTGGCGTTGTTCATAAAACGTTACAAAATGTGTTTTGCTTAAATATTTTCCGATGACTTGTTAGACTTTTATTTATGTAAGCAATTTATTGAAACAGCTGTTGGTATTATAATGTGACTATCAAATATCTCACTTTGAATTTATCGCTACAGAGGCGGCTTCGCTAAATTGATTAAATTCAGCTGAAGGCTCCATTCCTCTTGTATTACATTTCTTATTCACATGTCGAATATTTCACTATGCAGAAGCTCTTATGGGTACACAACAAAAGAAATATCATTTCGCGATATCACCAGTAATAAGATTTTGTGCTTTTGAAATGGGATGGGATAATATAATATTGTATTGCTATCACCTGAACTGTTATAACTATATCTGTTTAAAATGGTTAGCCGAGAGAATAACATATCACTGTCAATAATGTATCGTTTGTTTAAAACTCTAAAGCTAGGGATTAAACATACTAACTACTAGTAGCGGCTCGAGACTTTTGAGCGTGCTAGTGTCAAGATTAAAAAATGAAGCTGAAAACGATATATTTTTTTTTTTGTCTCAAAATTTCCTACATTTTTTCATAACAACATAACTCTTAAATAACTTTGGATTAATCAGTTTAAGTATATTTAAAAGCAATGAAATATTTCATTTAATTTATTAATATCCTAATATATAAAAACGATTCAAACAAAAATATTAATTGATGTATGCAAAAAATAATAAATAAAGTAAATAATATATAAAGTAAATGAATCCCCCGGAAAAACGGGAAATCCTAGTAACGACGGCAAAATTATAAGAGAATATTGAGCGTCACGAACAAATATGTATTGCATTATAAATAATAAAACAACAAAAATTATTGACTCACGTGTGTACCTTTCTGTCGCAGATGGTAAGAATCTATATAATTGTACTATTTTGTATGTATCCGTTCATGCACAGCGTAGTTATGCAGGACTCGTGTGCCGAGTTAAGTTTAGTGGGTAATTTCAGTTTATTTGCGCTCATATTATATTCAAACAAGTCTCTCCACTGCATTTCCGAATTTAGGCACGAACGTGGAAACGGCGCTAGGCCCGAAGCATAAAAGTGCCGACTGTATGTACTGGTAGCGAAATAAAGCCAGGCCGTTATTTTATTATACTCTCTAGTTTTCTCTCAAAACCAATTGAGGCTTCGTGCCACAAGACTTGCCGATTTTCTTAAACATGTGAAGATGGAATTTAAAAAAGTTTTTTTCGGAAAAGAGTTCATTAAAGTTTTTTTTAACAAAACTTAGCTAATCGAAATAAAACCGTATTCTCAACCAAGGAATACATTTTCAATACTAGTTCGATATTTAACATAGGGAAGTAAATACTTAAATATATGAGTATGGTATAAAATTAAGATGAAATAGTTTAAATAAACTATTAATACACAAAAATCCGTTAACACTAATACCCATTCTTCAAATCACTAATCGAAATGTATATAGCAATATACAAAGTCAAAGTTATAACTTTGCACAAGTGTAATACGTGCTATGAAAAACTATTTTCCGGTGATCTGTTTCCTTCCCGCCTATTTTATCACTCTGCTAAGAAAAGCCGCTTAAAGAAGTATAAAGATTTTCTATTGATTACTATATTAATGCTCTTTGAATAATATTTGAAATAAACCAGGCATTTTAATGTGAGGCCTTATTTGAGAGACCCATGTACTTTTATTAAATCAAAATGCAGAAATCGGTTGAATTGTCTGTATAAGTGGCCTAAAGACTTTTACGGTAAACTCTTGGTCTTGTCAATTTGTACATTTATTTCTATCTGGAATTTATAGGTTTTAGCATAATTTTCAACTCACAATGTCATTTCCATGAAAATATGAATAAAAAATTTGTGAAATATCCATTTAACTGTCGAAAACTGTAGACAAAGCAGCCTATTGTTCGTTGTATATTTTTTAATACCTAGTTAAATAAAATTTAGAAAAGATTTGAATAAAAAAGTGTTGAAATCTACTGAGAAACCAAGTAAGTTTCCGGACGAAGTAGGAAAGCAAAGCAAGTAAACATTGTTTCTTTAAATCGGTTCCCAAACGTTTATTTTAATTTTAAAAAGCCTTAAAACATATTTCATCTTTACATTTCCTCCGTTTGAATATTCCATAACAGTTTTTATTGAAACAAATAACAGGAACCTTCTTCATATGCAGAATCCGAGGCATATCATCCCGAGAAAATAGCACTGAGTATTACAGGGACGTAGTAGCAGTAAGCAGTAATAAACAATAATAACTCCAGTGCCGCTTTTGAAGTAGTAATGTCCCCATCGTCTTACTCTAACTGGTCCCCCAGGGCTCCTATACAAGCTACGCTACTGGATGGTTTTAAGCTATTTAAATGGAAGTAAAATAAAAATTATGTTTTTTGAAAATAACAAAAAAATCTTGTGTTTTGAGTATTGTACTTGTAGAAGATTTTGGCATCGATCATTTTGTAAGTTTTGCGCTTCTGCTTTACGAGGGATAGAAGGTACATCCATCCCGGTCAAGTTCTTAAAGTTTCTTAGCAATAACAATCACCGTATTTCCAATCGAAATTTTCTTCCGTTTACTAATCTTAAACTTTATAATAATTTGAGAATGTATTTGTTAATCAAGTCGTCATTGAAAAAGTTCACCATTTCTGAATTATATGAGAATAAATTAAAACAAACCTTCATTTAAAAAATAAAATAAACCTTTATGAGGCGAAACTTTGAATTGAAAATCGTTTTTGAAATAGTTATGCGCATTTTCTATTTACATTTCTTCTCGTGTTGTGGCACTATTGGGTGACACTGGCAGCATTCAGAATCCTGAAAGCTGCAACTTCTATGAACTTTATCACAGTCGTTAGATCATACGAACCTTCGACCTCACATGTGGTGACATTTATTTGAATAAAATAACTTTGTTTACAGCTAAAGTTTACTTCAATTAAATTTAAATTAAATTTCATTTTAGAAAGTACCTACTTATTCAAGTTAAGTTACAACCAATATACCATGTCATTTACACACTCAATATAATAACCTACTAGTAAATTCATATTTTTTAACTAATATTAGTATTTGCATAATTTCTATAGCGCCGTTATACCTTTAGTAAAGGTGAACTCATATTTCATTGACAGTTAATTTTAAGTAAGGTTTAGATAAAAAGGAATTAAAAAAAAATCTTTTGGACACTTACGCAGTCTATAACAATTCAATAATAATTGTTGACCCTGTGAAAACTCAAAAAATCTATTTCATTTTCTAAAAACAATACTCCCACTTGGATAGAGTGTACCACCAGAAGCGTATAACTTATTTCCCACATGTAACTGTAATTGAATGAGTATTTTATCTGTTTTGCATTCGGTTTGGAGCACACTGCCATCTAGTCTAGCGGGTGCCCGCTACCCGGCACCCGGTGGGCACAAACACCGTCACCCAGCCCCACCCACCAGCCCCGATGGCGCCCAGTCACCACCCGGCCACCCGGAGTGGGAACAGAGCTTGCCACTAAAACAAGCGGCCAGTAAAAATATGCTTGTGCTCGTACCAAATAGAAAATCTCTACGATGCGTGTTTGCGTTTGAACGGGGAGGTACCCACAACGAAAAGTTTAAATAAAAACAAGACGTATTTTGTTATATCTAGATTGTACACATCTCAAGTGAAATTCAGTATTTTTTTACACAACTCTCAATATAGTGATGCCTCATGAAGTTGACAGTAAATAATTTCCAAAATAATATTTTCTAAATCACACGATTTTCTTAAAAAAAAGACAGATATATATTTCACCCTGGCTTTACTGGCCATGTGGAAAAAAAAATCAGCATTTTCCAGATCCAGATAAAAATATGTATGCGTTATGCGGAAATCGTCAAATACGTAGATTAATACGCTACGGAGGTTGTCAAAAGTGGAAACCATAAAAAAATTGAAACAATTAGAACTAAAATTGTTCAATATATTATCTTTGCGGAAAGTTGATTTTAATTGATTATTAAATAACTGTTTCGTTGACTTTAAAAATATTTTTAGTTTCCTTAAAAAAAAAAGTTCGTTGTCAACTAGTTTCATCAAATGCTCATAGGATCTTTAAGACAAGTTAACAAAACACATTGAGTTGTGTCAAATATATATTTTATATATTTCCTTAATTGGTACGAAGATTTGACTGAACTAGTTTAAAAATAAATAAATTATTAACTGTGACACATAAACGCGCTTAACTATGTAGGTATAAGTATGTGAATTTTGATGTTTATCCAAAATAATTTATCGAGTTTATTATTAAACATTGTTTTATAGATATACTATTTTAAGGCGGAGGGAGGTATTTAGCATACACATATTATAGAAGAACCTAAGAAATAAACACCTTTCTTACTTTATATCATAAAATATTAAATTATAAAACAGTTCATATAAGTGTGTCTTTAAAATGAGCGGAAGTTTTCATGCCATAATAAATCAAATCATGTTTGTCTTTCAGAAGTCATAATAACAAAAAATGCTTTTCTAACAAAATTTCACCTTTTCGTTATTGTTCTAGAACGGAAAAATTATTCCAAAATATCAATATTTTATGCTTAACAGTCTATTCAAACTAACCTTCCTTTTTAGTTAATCATATTCAGCTGCAAATTAGTATGGTACCTAGCATCTTCTCCTGAATATGTATATATTTAGCTTACACTGGAAGCTATCCATTTGCCTTTGAAGGGATTAGAGCTTCCATCGAGTTACTATAAATTCAACATAATTCCCTTAAATTCCACTTTACTAATAAAGCATCAAACAATTTTCATTAATTTGGTTACATTTTATTATGCGTGATATTTATTTTACGTTCGTGGTGTAAGAGTGCTATACATTGAGTAGGTTCCTGTCTACTTTATTCGGACGACGGTTCCGTCAAAAAATATTATTAACATTGGAAAAAAAATGTGTGTAAATTACAAAAATCATACATTAGTAATAATAGTAATAAAGTGTTTATTCCAGAAGGTATGCAGGAGTAGTGCAATGCAATACATTCCATAATTGATCATAATACATAAAGAAAGTTGTAATACATATATACTCAATAATAATGAAAAAACATAAATTCAAAGGAAAAAATAAAAATATTAAATGTAAAAACTGTTAATGGAGGATATTAGGTCTCATGTCTACAGAAGGCTATCAAGAGGGAGTCCATCATAGCAATAATTAAGATATATGTGGCTAATATCTTACTCCAACGAGTTTATATGCTGGAACTCTATATCTGACGAGATTCCATGATATATGAGGTATATGGGGTAAAATATGGGGTTAAAGAAGTAACGTTTACATAAAATAAAGTGTGTAAGTACTTCCCTTGTCCGACAAAAATAATTTATTTGACATTTAATTACAGAATGAAATATCGAGTATTTTAATACCTCTTTTTTAGTGCAAAAAAAACATTTGGTAATACTTGTACTGCAACAGTAAAAAAATATTAAAATTGACTAATCTGAAATTAACAAACAGTTAACACTTTGAAGGTTGGAATTTTGCTTGCACTTGCATCAAATACTTATTTGAGCGTCTTTTTATTAAAAGAATAATGTCAATTAAAATAAAAAAATACGTTTTGTATTCCGACAAAATATAGAAAATCTTGTTAAGTTATGTACAATCCACCGAGTTAAATAAGCCCTGCTATAATTTTTTGAAATGTAACGATATGCTTTATAAATATGTTTTCCTCTTTTTTCAATAAATATGCAGTTTCTTGCAGCATTCAAGAAAAATATTACCAAGAAAGGGGAAACAAAGAATAAATAAAGAAACGGGTTTCTAGACCTATCAACTATTCATAATACACAGCGAGACAACTGTCGATCAACATGAGAGGGAGAGGAAAGAGCCATTAAAATGGTGCACGAAGGCTTTTTGGTAGACCAAGCCAGTGCATGACGGATAACGTGATAATGCTCTGGAAAAGCTGGGACAGGAGGATTGCCGCGACCAAATGCAAATTGCACTGTCAAGGAGTTTAGTATTGATCATTCGATTATAAACTTCTATCTGTCCAGGATATTTTTAAGATGTACCTATACATCCACACTTCAAAAGATAATATCTTCCGTTTTAATTCTTGGTTATTATCCATGTTTCCCCACCGAACAGAAAAATAGCAAAAAAAACGACAAAACACTATGATTCAATTAAGACTTTGGTCTGGTTACAGAATAGTTTTTTTCATCTTAATTCAGGCCTAGCTTCTGGCCATCTCAACGAGATGGAGTCCATTTTTCTTAACCCAAGTTCCTAAGTATTTATATTGAAAAACAATTTTTATTGATATGTACTTCACAATTGGTAATTCTAAGAAAATGGTCTATTTAATGCAATGTCTTTGCAGGTATACATTGTCAAATAAAGTACACATACAATACACACATAAATCTAGACTTCTCGAGTATCGCAATCCCTCCACATTGACAGGTAGGGTATATTTAATTAGCCATCATATAACATGGCACGTGTCTCCGATAATGTTTGGTTATTTGTCCGTATCCCAGAGTACCTATTCTGCGAGGCAGTGGCAATCGCAGAGGCGGGTATTCAGGTGAAAGATATCGACTTATTTGTGGAGCGAGCTCTGAGACGAAACTACTTATCAAATGAAGAGCCAGCCATACGGAGATCGTGTTTGCCGCAGTGGCGGGGGCTGACGAGTATTTTCTTATAAAAAGTATTTATTTTTAAGCGGAATGTTTTCTCTTCGTCTGGTACGGTGGAATTACTTCTCAAATACCGCAGGCAGCGTGAAAGCTAATACACTTCCTGCGATGCATGTGAGGACATATTTGGTCTCAATTTTCTGTGGGGGATTTTTTTATGAACACGAAGGAAACATTGTGTTTTTCTGTTAAAATAGCAATTTAAATGATTTTAGTGGCACTAAATTCACTCTTCAGCACTTCTTGAAGCGCACTTGAGGTGAAATATCACAAAACTGCGCTATATAAGTTGACTGTTATTATTATTATTATTCATAAAAATGTACTTAGGAAGTTATCTTTTACAATCATTTTTCTAGAGCCATTTTCTATTGTATATGTCTACGATAAAGGAATTTTTCCCCCACAGGCTGCAGTTCAGAACTGCATTCGTACAAGTCATAAAGAATTGAATCCAGTAGGTGCAGCGTCTTCCTCTATGACGCTTTTCATCAGTCTTCTCTTGGATTACCAATTGGTCTTTCTTAAAGTTGTCATTCCTCAAGTTACTTAAATAGTAAGGTGATCTTATTATATCCATTTTAATTTTGCAATTAACTTAACTCTACACTAATTTCTAGAACTGAAATAGAATATTTTCGTGGAAAGCTGTTTCTTAGTGGACATATTTAATGAAACGAAACAATATATCTGTAAATATAATAATCTGTCTCTTTCTTTTTGTTCTTTTGTTATAATTTAAATGTTATTATTTTGTGTTCTCACTGTTCTCTTATTTTATATTGTGTTTTCCCTCTGTATGTATATATAACCCTACACTTTTTTTTTCGTTTCGTTTAATTTTGTACCCTGATGATGTTTAGACTAAGCGAAACCGGTCGGTCATAAATTTAAATAAAAATCTGTGGTCTTATACAAATTTATTATTTCATTTCATGAAATATAATATTTTTATTTTGCTTGTTTTTTTGGGGGTTCAAACCAAATTTACTATTTTATGTACCCTTTTAATTGGAAGCGTATTAAGAAAAAAAACGGTTATGGATCCGCAAACAATGAACCACGTTAAGTTGCCTAGAGAACAAGTTTTCCCAGAAATACAAAAATTGCGTCAGAAGTAGGTAGGTTTGCGATGTTTATAATAAGTATGTTCATAATATTTTGTTTGTTTATTTTTTAGGTAGATTCAAGATATCTTATGTTGTTTCAGTTTCCAGTCATGAGCCGCCCGGCACATTTAGCCTTACCAGGGATGGGAATAACTTTCTTCTGCGACAGGATAGCAAAAAATGTATTTTATTTATCGGTTCGTTTTCCTAACAGTCGCCGTGTGGGAGGGAAGCTCCCACCTCTAAGGGGGTGAGTATGATATGAGGGCTGTTCAGACACATAAACCAAATAAATATACGAATGTTGGAAAAAGATGATACCCATCATAAATAATGTTACTTTCTTTTTAAATTGGAGAACATGCTTTTGTGAACAATGCCTACTCTTTACACAAAAAACCAAGAAAATTGTCCTCGAAATAGGTTTTTAAATATGTTTTAATATATTTTCCATCCTAATTTATAAAAAAATGTATTTTTAAGCGAAAAATAATTAGATTTTTTACATAAAACTAAACGTGTATTCTAAGGTTAAAAGAAATTAACAGGTGTCAGATGGGAGTAGCGTTTATTTTATGTGATGATCTATGTTAATACAGCATCAAAAACAGGGAAATGAATAAATTTGCTCATGCGACCAATAAAAGTCAACTCTGCAATATTGTATAATATAATGTTAAAAATATCATCCTTGAATGCTTGAACATCCTCATCCGATAAAATCCCTTTGAACACTCTCCCTACTGGATGGTAAAAATCTACACGATGAACTTTCTTTGCTTTACCCAACTCTCTTCGGAGAGGGTGGAGAAACCGGGACAGAGGGTGGGTGGGAGAGGGTAAAACGGGAGAAGGGGAGGGCTCGAGAATGTTTCGGTGGCGTCTTTATGCGAAGAGCCCGCGAATGTTACCCGCTAATAATTTTTCCCGGGAAAAAATAAGCCAGCAAAAATAAGCCCTGTTATTATAGAGCTGCTCCGCTTTGAGCGCGAACCTACCCAGTCGTTATAAGGGAATTAAAATATGTTTTCGCGATTAGAATAAAAATGTTCGACATGTTTTTATTTTTTCTCTGAGGACTCGTGACCGCAGGAGGAGACGGCTTATTTGAAGTGACAGGCAACTTACCTGGGGTGCGGGGGCATCTCGCGATTCGCACACATCTCGCCCAATTAGTACCTGCCGTTATTATACGCTTATTTTATTGCTCGATGTTATTAGATATCGTCGCAATGCTGATTTTTATGTGGAACCACTTTGTTTGACAGCTTTGAAGATTAATTCTTTGTGATACATTAATTGAGGTGTCGCATAAAATAATATTCTTATTTCAAATATCACAGACAACCATTCACGAGGAGTGACAATGCAACATTCAAATATTCACTTAGAGACATATTTTATCAATCAAATGATTAAGCCCCTTTAAAATTATTTTGAATATTAATTCTATTACTATTGTGCAATATTAATGTTTTATTTAATATTGAATACCGTTCAAGAGTCACTGCTGACAACCGTCTAGAGCCAGTGAGATTATGGCATCTACAATTGGTGTTTGCTGTGAGGCTGCAGCCAGTAAGAAAGAGAAGGAGATGGGGAAGAGGAAGGTTGGGAAGTATCTGTCTATTCAGATCTGGTCACCAAACAGGGCTAAAGCCATTTCAAGGAACGTTTCATATTCATCATGTTATTTTATATGAATCAAATAAATGAAATATTAAAAAAAATTATATGCATAAAATAAATGAAATATTATTATCAAATTTATGAAATATTATATATAAAATAAAAAAGTTAATTGCGCACGCCGGGTTATGTACTCGTATACTATATCGATTAGTAGAAACAGTCTCTAGTTTAGTTAAGTTTTGCACAATTTTTTAATTATAAAAATGTTGAAGGGAGCGTAATTTAACTATAGTAAAGCCACTTATGTCAAAGAGAATCTACTATGGTAAGATTAGTGTATTTATGCCGTTTACCAAAACTTCTATCAAATTATCATATAATTCAAATGGTAACTGCCTTACTTAGATTACCATTGAAACGTTTACAAATATATAAAAATCAATATTAGTTTTCCATAAACCCATTTTTATACGATAGTATATTACATTGGTGTGCGTATTGCAGTGCTATCCTACTTTTTGATTTTTTTTTAAATATAAATAAAAGCTTCTAAGTAACGTGAATATATAACTAACTGAAGACAGAACACACGCGATAAGAAAATAAGTCTGCTTTGATTTATTCTTAAACAAATACTCGATAAAACAGACTGTTAACTCGAATTCTCTTGTGTGTGGATAATAACCAAAGACAAGAAGTGATTTATTTTTAGGAAAGAGTATCAGAATATTCAAATATTTTATTTATGGCCAACTTATTCAGGGATAAATTCTGTTTTTCGAAAAAACCAAAGATGTGTGTAACGAAAGAGATAAGGGTTGGAGAAATCAAGGGTGGGGAGAGGTAAACGCGTATTTTATTGCGAATTACATAAAAAAACAAGTTTTTCTAACCAACCTGATTATTATTTATTGTAGTAGAAACAATGCATAATAACACGGGGTAATAACATAAATCATTGGCGTCTGAGTTTTCAGTAGTTTTCTTGGGTTGGAAGCTCATAAATCTGTCATGTGATACAACGTGGTAAGTAAGCCAGACAAACTTATATCTGCACCCTATTTGAAAGTGTCACTCGAATAAGTAACAAAATTATAAAAGCCTTATTTAAAAAAAAAGATTCTGCAAATTACCCGCTTCATAAACTATTTGAATATTATTTTATAAATACCATGTTGCGGTCGCGATAAAAGCATTTGTGGAAAAGGGGTAAACATAATGTAAAGCACTTTTCGTCGTGATTGTAATAATCTACAACAATATGAATAATATTTTTACTAGAACATCAATAATCTGTTATACTGTTTGTTTTCAATTGGAATATTATTCTCATTGATTTTGTTGAATTTTTATGAGCACTCAAAAACTAGCTTAATACATATTGTTTAAAAAAAAAACATTTTTACCCTTCTTCAATAGAATCCTTAATTTGAAACGATTGTATTTCTTATAAGCATCTTACGCTCTAGTTATTTTCGTATATATTGAAAGATTTAGTTTCGAAATCGTTGTCAGGTAGTTAAGCAATAGATTTTAAACCGTCAATGTAATTTTTCATGCAATAATGATGTGTAGCGTCCTTGAAGTAATCGAATATTGAATAAGCGGCGTTTTATATAAAGTTTACCATTTATTATTGTCATTAATGAAACTCAACGAAAACATTATTACCAATTATACATATAAACAGCGGTTAAACACATCAACATAACAATGGTAAGATTGTTTTAAAATAGACCTTTTTTATTTATATAATCATTAATTTCAAAACATTAGCTAACATTCTTTAAGCTAGTTGACATCAGTTAAGCTTTTAAATGGTTATAATAATAAAATCGTTTGATTCTTGGCCCTTATTTGATCCTTGCCCCTCAAATATCTTTAAAACTTAAAAAAACTCAAAAAATGTTGTGGCTGGTACCAATTTATTTAAGCGGCTTAACTAGTTATGAGATTGACAGTAATGTATGTTAATACTTTTTCGCAACAATTTTTATAAATATTACAATTTTTCAGTATCAGTCATATAATAAACATGGAAGACCAGTATCAGAGTGACTTCACCTGAAATAATCCGCTAAATCATTCTGGATATTTTTATACCACTGTGCAGTGTAGCAGGAAAGCTGAAGAAGGACGTCCTTGGTCCTGGCCCCGGAGGCTGTGCGGGAAGATAATTAAGCTGTTGTGATTTACTGTCCGTGGCTAGTATCATCTTAATTCCCAAAGCTCGCCTGGCAATTATATGCTTTAATGAAATACACCCTCCATCTCTCCACCGTGCTCTGTACCGAGGCTATTCACTTTTTACCAGAAGCTTTGGATTCCAAGAGCTTTCGTGGACAGGGAAGGAATCGGCTTGGTTATTATAAAATAATCGATTATTAAAATTATAAAATTAACTAAAAACGTGACAGAATTAATTAATCATCTGTATCATTGATTTAATCTTGAAAAAAATGTCTGTAAAGACATAATTTCTATGAAGCTAGAAAAAAATTATAAAACGATTCTTTATTACAGTTTGTAAAATAATATTACACCTAAAAGTATTTAAATTAATTTTTGCAGATATTATAAATATTATTTTATCAGTAGGTACAACTTATTAATAATTTATAAGAATACGCATTTATAAGTACGAGTGTGTACTTTATAAAGTACCTACCTATAATGCATGTTATCAGATATTTTTCTATATTTGAAATGGGTGAATTAAAGCTATTGTTATATTTTTTATTAGTCAGTCAAGTTACATCTCGTGATTTTTTTCGCAGTTAACAACTAGTATGATAATAAACTGTGTATTTCTGCGCCAGATCTATTGCAATTCATCGTATAAAAGATACTTGAATTTCAACCTATGTCTAGTAATACTGCATTAGTAACACATTACAAGTATTAGTAAAATTAGCGTGACTTAGTAGTAAATTCATTGTATGTTTCCTAATGGTAGTATTTTATAATATATCCGCATACGTTACCAAAAGGAATGTTTAGTTTCAGCGAAACCGGTATGTGATAAATACTTTTTGAAATTAGTGATTGTTTTTTTTAACTTAATACTAAACCACATAGCGGTAGCTTTCTATGAAAAAAACTTCTTATTTTGGAATAAAACCACCATCGTTTTAATATTTTCGAAGTTCTTTCTCAATCCCACTCTGCTGGGAGCCACAACGTCAACATTTTGATGGTTTAATTTCGCGTGGCTTTTCCGCGACTTGAACCGCCAAGGATTCCATTCCATTAACGACTTCTTGTGCAGATATTTCCGCTTCTTCATATAATTCCTCCGCTTACTTCACTTCTCCCAAAGCATTCCTACATCCCTCCTCGGCTCTTTAAGTTTCTTTCTACCAAAGTAGCTAGTAAATGGTACAGTTTTCTTCAGAGAGCTCGTTGAACGAGTGACATAAATTAATGCAACGAATGATACAAATTAATACTTCTTCCAAAGCACCCACAGATTTATATTTCGCGGAAGAAAAGCTTTTGATACATTTCAATATAATACAATTGCTTATATTTATTCAATAACTACCAAGGCGGTTTAAAATACATTATTTTACGAGTACTACCCGGTTTCGACATATATTTTAAGATGTTTTTTTCTTATTAACTTTTAATACATGTATATATGGTTCAAACGTTCCGTCTTTTTTTTTGGTAAAATGAATAGTAAAAATCTCTATAGCTTATGTCGGAATGACGTTGCTAGATGAAAATAGCTACGTTAGCTTAGAAAGTTTGATGGCTAAGTTGTGCTAATTTCATAACGCTCGAGTTTTTACTACTTAATTTACACCATGTTCCTGGTATATAGTTTCCCAATAAAAATTATTTAAAATGCATGTAAATCAAAATAATAAGTAGTGTTTAAGTTAAAATATTATTAGTCGAAAAGAAAATGAAATAATTAGATACTTGTTAACTTAAATGTACAAAGTAACTAATATAAAAAAAATATATAAAAAAAACGTTGTATATACCTTTATGGGGTACACGTAAACAACTAAAACGCAGAAACGAAAATAAAATAAAGTAAGCATGTACTGAAAAACGATATACTCCAAGCGTGCTATAATTTTTTTCTACAATCACTTTTCTTCAAAAATCATTCTACAAAATACGTAAATTAATCAAATAACCAATAATAAAATGGTGCGATTATCTTGATTAAATTATCTAATTTCAGTTGTGTTTACCGAGCAAAACTCCCAGAATCAAATAACCCGGCAATGAAATGTAATACTCCCCTTTATCTGAACTCAAAGCCAGCACACAAAGCGAAAGCATTTAAACCGCCAACATTTCCTTCGGACCAGGCTTATGGGGCCAGATTCAATTTCGTATGAAAATTCGATACAAATACATTAAGATTAATAAGTAATCGGGCGTAGAGGGCCGTTATTAGATTTGGCTGATGACAACACAGGGTGAGGGGGAGAGTTGGGGTGATGGGGGACAGAAGACTCCTTGAAAATAAGGCTTCCTAACCTTATTTGGTTGTGTCGTTAGTTGCAGGGATCAAAATATACTATTATCGTGCTTTATAAGTTATCTGAGTTGGAATATTAAATATGTCGAACCTAATCTAAAGAAGTCATAAAGAAAATAAAGCATATTTTTTTTAAATATAAAAATATGAAATAGTTGGTGAAGTAACTAATACTATCTAAGGAAAGGAAGTAGTAAGTATATTATTTAAAAAAAATAAAGTGAAATAACGTTGGTTTTGCAAAAAAAAAAACAAAAAAATAATAAAATAAAAACAACAAGTTTGGAAGTTCAAAAAAATAAATTGTATAGGTCGATAGTGTGCAACCAAAAGAAAATAACATTCACCCACACCACCTTGCTGTGATTTTAGGTTGACACCATATTTTTAATCACATAAATCTTTGTTTTACTAAAGGAATACAATATTTGGCATTGCTGGAGTTGGAGTTGAGGCAGCAAAAGATTAAAAGCTTACGAAAAATGTATCCATTAAAACTAAAATAAGAAGTTTAAATAGAACTCATACTGAAAAGTATTGTGTGAGAGAAATGTTGAAAAATTACGAAATGAAATGTATGCAAACATACAATATAATTTATGGTTCAACACAAAGTGTGGTCATTATGTATATAAACAATTCTAAACGTATATTTACTGTAAGTACGATGCATATTGTGAAAAAATACATATTATTGTTTATTTTTTAGTTTTATTTTATTTACTTGTACATAAAAGTTTTCATAGCATCTTATTATAATTAATATTCTTTTTGACATAACAATAATATTATAACCTATATACTACTTGATATTACCAATGTATTTGAAATGGTTCTGAATGGCTATTTTAAATTTATTAATTGGCATAATTTTGACGGTTTCCGGCAGCGCATTATAATATTTCGTCCGTTTGTAAAGTTAACTGTTTTGTGTTGTGGTAGTCTGATTTCTTTGCATACCTTTGTATTATGTTTGTGAATATTTAAGTTGTAAATAATTTTATAAGAAAAATATTTTGGTAACAAATTATTCTTTATTTTACGTATAAATATCAATGTGTTAGCATCTGTTTTACTTTTAGTCAATTTAATTCCTCCGAAATTTTAGCTACTTTTGAGTATCTAATTCGCCTAAATGTCTCATTGCTCTATTTTGGAGAATTTGAAACTGGTTTAGTTCTCTGTCGTTACACAAGAAAAGAATCGTTGAACAGTAATACAAATGTGGATCAATAATGGAGTTGAAATTGTAATTGTTGTTTTTCTGTTTTTTTTTTTGACGAATTCTCCTCAAAAAATATATGTAACGAGGCCTTTAAAACGAGTCTACCTCCGCCGATCTCATAGGGACCGGGCAGCGGCAGGATGGAAGGGGTTTGAAAGGGGTGGACCGGGAGCGGAAAATCTTCGCATCCCACCGGTACAGACGGTGTTTTAACTTAATTTTTGAGCTTCCAATCGAATTAACGAGCGCACAGAAGTGAAAGCCGGTACAAAAGAAGCACTTAAACGAATCGCGGCCGTGCTCGGATATCGCTCAGCTAGACGGCTCACGAACCCACCCGCTCTGCGAGAAATTCCAGCGATGATTGGGTAAATATTTCTGTCGATACCTTCTTCGGGAAGGGTTCAGCTCTTTATAATTATAAAAAAATACGTTTTCGTAGAAGCAATAACTTTGTGATTTGACATATTTAATGAAAATGAAATAAAAACTTTGTATAAGACCACAATTTTTAAATTTTTTTTATGACGACTGGTTTCGGTTTAGGGTAAGCAAAACCGGTGGTCATTATACAATACTTAACAACACTTTATAATCAAAATTAAAATTTAAACAAAAAAAATCAATAGATTGTATTTTATTTTGTTATTTAAATTTAAAAAATCACAATCAAATAACAGTATCATGGTGCAGATGATCCTACAAAATATCGTCATTATTATTTGATGGTGGATAAATGGAATAATTTCACACATATCTCCATTTTTCCATCTAAGTAGAATAGATAAGTATTTTTAAGACAAGTTTAACAGTTTTAAGGATTGTGGGTAGAAATTTTCACAAAATGGCTACATTAAAATAGTTCTCTTTTTTTTGGAACATTATAATATATTTGAGAATGTTACGAATTTCCTTTAATAATGCATTTCAGCCAATTTTAGATCCGATGTACTGATTATTGTTTTTCAACCCTTGCTCTTGTAGGAGCATAAAACTCTTTACCCGAAAGCTGCCTCTCGGGTGATTGAATCAGTACTGTCCCACTCCCACCCCAAATCCTCCCATCCACCCCAACCCCCACCCCACCACCCAACTTCCCTGTTTACCTTTATTCTGATACGGTATCTCACCCGATCGCTAAATGAATTAGCTGCTCGAAAAGTTCTTGTTTTTAAGCCAACAAGCAAGCCGTTGCCTTTATTACAGTTATTTCCATGCTATATAAACTTATTTTTGAAATTTCAGAAATTAGTTTAATACGTTCGAAAGCGGGTTGATTGAGCCTAAACTCGAATTATTGCGGATAAATACTTGTGGTAAGTTTTAAAGCAGTTTAAAATAAAACAAAGTTTTTTCATGTTGTTCAAATCATGATTGATTACAAAAAAAACGTTATCGTTTGAAGCGTTTACGCCACGCCGTAGGTAGTGTAGACACAGTGAAAGCGAGTTTGTACGCCGCCGTAGCGCCGTAGAATTGATTGAGGACGGTGCGACTCCGACCGGAAGTCCCTGAAAGGACAAAACGTCTGCACCTAAGCTCCCCGCAACCCCAACAATGGAGTGATGAATGCCACGCATAAGCGCCGGGTATCATTTGAATATTTGCTTCATTTTTCTTCCTCCCCCGAATTATTTCGCAATTTTTAAGCTTTCTTCGCGCAGCCTGAAAGATCTTCCCGCTAAAGGGATTACTGTTGGGTAATTAAGCGGTCAAAGGAGAAAAGTTCCTGGATTCAGAGGCTCCTGAACTCTTTTGTGCTTTGAGATCTCCATTGTGCTTCTAACTGACTAAAGAAGTAGATATTCTTTCATACAACAACAAATAAAAGGCAATTAAAAAACCACCTATATAAGCCATACGCTTTTGATAAAAAAATACGACTTTTTTTGGAAATTTTTGAATGATAAATTGATATTATATGTATATTTTCTACATAGCATTTGAGTGATGAGAATAAAAAATATCACCAATCAGTCGAATGTAAAATATTCACATTTTCGTCTGCATTGTGCAGATCTTTAAAGTAATTTCGCACGCCCACTAACTTCTTAGAAATAATTGTTACAGTCCACTTAAAGGTTTGTCATATCTCGGTGAGTTAGTAGAAGCCTGATGTTGATACGGCAATCAAATTAAGTGATCTTAAACAATACATCCTCACTCTGCCGGGCCCATTGTTGATAAAACCAGTTAGTTTAATGTCTGATCACAATAAGATCCACTTGCTTACTACTTACCTCTGTCTAAGGCTGCTCCACTATCTTATAGTATTGTACATCCCTTCAGTGTCGGGTAGTTAGAATAACCTCTGCCTGCTGAGTGGTTGAGTGATAAAAGACGGTAAACTACCCTGAATCTAAAGATCCGGTTCACTTGTTTAAATACGCTGTCTCAGACTCATACACGTAGTTAGATATATCTACGTTATATCGCCACGCTACTGCTGACAGGTGAGGTAAACTGGTGTTCAATACTGTTCTCTTTTAGATTAATTGCGATTACTTTTAGGACATCCGCAATTGTTTTTGGATTTTAGAGTTAGTCAGTAAGCGTAATAAAAGTGACGTACGAGTATATTGTATATTTAATATAATCATTTACCACTAATATGAGTAAATGTATGAATTATAATTACTTGAATATATAAGAAAAATATGTGTGTGCAGTTATGCTATCCAAATTTCAGACAACAACGACAAGTTTCGAATAAAAAAAATCTTCCACAACACACTGTTATTACAAAAAAAAATTATCAGGCACACAAATACATAAAGTAAGAATAAAACTCATGGCAATTTTAGATTTTAAAATTAGAGATTATTTTTAAAAAAATCACACACCAATGAAAACCTCTTATTTAATTATAATAATATTGGATGGGCTTCTCATTGGGTCCAATTTAAGACAAATGTATCTACTCGTATGTATGTGACACTGCTGGACAGTGGAAATAATAAATTAACACGTAAATATACAGTTCTTCAGAGAATCATGTTTCTATTCGATCGTTACGGAAAATGATCTATGAATGATTTTCGGAAAAGCTGAGAAACCCGCTGATACCTACTTGCTTATGTTTAATCCAAGAAAATAAAAAAAAGTTTAGAAAAATTATACCTGAACTTCTTGATAATCAATGAGGTGTTAATATTACATTGCAAAAATGTTTTGCTTGCGATGATTGCATAATTTCATCACCCCTGACATAAACCCTCGTCTCGGGTTTGAGGGAACATCATCTGAGTTGATAATGGACCATGACGCGGCCAGCTGTTCCACGCTCTCTCGGCCGGGAGAATCAACAAATGAATATTCAATAGAGACGCTGCCGAGCTTTGTCTTCCACTCCTGCCTTATAGTTTCATCCTTTGATAATACTATCTTCAGACGGAGTGATCTGCGTCTCATGCCGTATCAAAAATGTCTTATTTGCCGGGGAAACAGATCGCTTCGGGAGGCTTTGTTTGGAAACTAGAATACACAGAGCGGACAGTCTTGTCGGCACGGCGATTTTCTGAGCTTTGATTTTTAAAACTAATTTAACAACATTAGTAATGATTTTTAAGCAAAACACTAATAAAACTTAGATTGTGAATTAAAAAAAAAAAATCCTCCAAATAATATTTATGAAATGGAAAAAAAGTAGTTTATAAAAAGGCTGTTTTCTGTTGTTTATAAAAAAACGGTCTAAATCCTGGTTATTTTATGCAACATACTAGGAATGAAGAACTCTACTCTAATAAATCATCGTTTTGACGTCATTATTTTCATTTCCAACCAAGTCTAGTTAATTCAATATTGCATCAATCTAAGAACAACTTTTAGTGTTTCGAATCTAGTATCAAGATAACATTCCTAAAAAATATGACTTATTTTGTAATAGACGTTTAATAATACCATGATTTACTTTTGCTATTATAAGATATAAAGGAAACATATTTAGGTGAATATAAGATGTAGTTTTTTTACATGTAATTTTTATACCCCGTGTGATAGATGCGAGTATATAAAAACTCTTAAAAGTAAACATAAGTTTTTAATAACCACTTTATAAATATATACAGGTTTGTAGTAAGATACGTTTTTTGTATTGAATTACTTTTGAGTAAATTGGAAATAATCACATGCATGCAGTTGCTGAAATAATCCTACATCACACCTACACCTGCCGAGGCAAGTGTTCATCGGAACCCAAGAAGGCTTTTAGGGAATCTGCAGGCTGTGTTATGGTGGCTGGGGGCTGGCAGGTACCAATTGCTTATTGTGATCCTCTTGTGGTGTCTTAGACTCTGCCAAAACCGCGGAGACCCACACTTATCTCTGCTCTCCGGGGAATTACACCATATCTTAGTTACCCTCTTAGACGCGGTGGCTGGATAGTAATGCCTAAGAGATATACGGGTGGATCGCGAAATCTCCAAGAGCCTCTTCAAATAAACTCTCGCAATATCGAACTATTTTTAAACATATATCGTCACCGGAAAGGCAAAAGGGCGGAGATGCCATTTTGGGAAGTTTTACACAAGAGCACTGTTGTTTTATAATAAAATTAATAAGTCTTCACTACCTGGTTGGTTTTTGAAAAAAAAAGAAGTTAACTCAATGCTCTCACTGAGTTACCTGAAGTGAGAAAAACTAAAAAGGACCAAATTTTTGTCGCTTGAGTCGAGCCTTCTCCCAAATGGTAAATATATTTAAGATGGCTGAAGGGCCACAAAAGTCTTCAGAATTAAACAAGAGGAAAAAAACTCACCAAAACTGCATATTTAACTCATTTTCGACCATAGTGTTGCTTAAGCCCTTTTGTCTTTCAAGCGACGATATTACTTTCTCATTCATCAAGTAATTACTCGGAAAGGTAATAACAACATTATTTAAGAGAAGGTATGACTTTCTCAGAGGACCTCCCAGGGTGGGATTTCGCATAGTCCTCAGTCCTCCGTCCTTCCCGTCCTACTGTAATCCTCTACGGACAGTCCATCCACCTCTTCATCGGTGCCTTCGGGACTTAAATTATATGACCCATTTTTTAAGTCCCAAGACTTTTCCCAGGTAGTTTCCTGCTCACGCTTGTTTAACTCGTTTATTTGCAGTCCAAATTTTTCAGCTTCTTCTTGTGGCACTAGTCTGGATCATGTTCTGTTTAGATCTGCTGGTAATGACTATGTCATTATTTTTTAACGACACATCGCAATCACCAGAGACACATTGATTAAGAAAAAGAGAAGAAAAAAAACAATAAAAGGAGATGCCGTGTAAATTATCTGTTGCAAAATAAAAAAAGTAATATTCTTATTTAATATCAGTCCATGTATACACTACTTTAATGCCACCCTTTCGGGTTTAATGCCAATTAGAATGCAAACGTGCCTTCGTCAAAACAATGTAAAAACTGAATTCGTGTAAAATAGCATAAGAAGGCCAGTTGTGTTAGAAAATAATTGGCTTTATTCTCAAATGAAGTGTTTTATACGAACATTTCCTTCTAATACATTAAATTCACTAGAAAAATAGATACAGAGGGGCTAACATGTCAAAAATAAGCTTTTCAAACACTAATATAAAATAAAATTGTTTTAATTTAATAATTGAGTTTCGGGTCATCACTAAGTCAGGGCCGACCTGTAGGATGAAATAATTTCATTTTAAAATTATTAAAAAAAAAATGAAAAATCAATAATCAATTCTTTAAATACTGGGTCGTACTTTCGTTCCAACCTCGTAATACAATCGCCTGCGTAACCTGAATTATTGGTTTAACAAACACCCAAATCTTGTCCCCCGCAATCTACACAGCACAAGTGCTAATGCGGTTGCCTGTACACCAGGCGTCACCTCAGCAGATTATACAACTGAAACTAAGACACGAATCTTAGTTCAGCATTAGGATCTCCTATCTAAGCAAAGTCTCGGGCCCGTACTACAGCCGTATCTTTGCGGCCTCTGATCTCGAAATACGACGCTAATTGGTAAGCATTAAGTTTTCTGGTAACTGCATACATACCTACACGGATATAGTCCAAATTAGACTAAGTAGTTATGTACATAATCATGGATTTAAGGTGTTAGTAAGTATAGGCAACTCTAAAATATACAATGTAGTCTTCGTATTCGTAATTCAAACTAATGAGGTTTTTTTTAATCCAGGATATTTCATAAGTGTGCGAGACCTGAGTGTGGTAAACTTCTTAACTCTGGACTCAGAAGTTAAGGGTTCAAAAACCCGACCAGAGCAAATTAAAAAAATCTATATATTTGCAGCTCAATACCAACTGAAAGATACTCTCAGAATCATCTTGACGAGAGACCAGGTTCTTTTCAACCATTCTCTTTCCAATCCCCCCCCCCCCGTATCTCAAAAGTCTTCATATTGGGAACGCCATAGATCCACTATACTCATTATTTTTACGATACCCATTCGGTTTGTGATTAATGATGGTTGCAGAGTTACATACAAAAATAAAAATAAATTATAATTGTCTGTTTTGCTAAAGTACAAGCAAAACACTGATATCTTGCGCATGGTATGAATATAATATACGTCGAATAAATGTGCTTTAAGTAGAAAATTTGTGAGAATTGTGTATTTTCCACCTCTTATTGATATTAATTCTAAGAATAATAGCCTGTTTAGAAAGTAAGTTGAAACTTCATGATGTTTGTTCATTAATATGCAGAATAACAAAATCAAAAGTCCCCCTAATAAAAATATCGGAATACTTTGTATTCAAAGTAAACTGGAGGCTCAGATATAAATCAAAAGAAATTAAGACCCCGTGACTGAGTTAATTATTAAAAAAAAACGTTCATCTCCACCTATTCATTCTGTTCTTAGCGGTGCTTCTCCTCAAGACACCTCTCCCCCCCTCGCTACCCGAGGAGTATCGCGAAGAAAGAGAACGGAGATATAATACTCGCCATACTTTCAAACCTTTAATCCCCTTTAATCACCTTTACAAAGCAAAGATTAAAATCATTTCTTTCGCCCCCCTCACAACCTCTTTTCTTCCCCCCTCCGCTCTTTCCTCTTCGACCCTCAGCCAATCAGAAGCACGTTTAGAGGGGTGGAGATATTTTTATATGCCCGACGACGAAAAAGTAGGATTAAATCATTATTTTTCCACTTCTTAAAAAGGGGGTGGTACGCATCATTTGAAAAGACACGTATTTCTTTTCTTGGTACAGTGAATTCAATAGAAAACTTGATGTTCCAAATCAAGTCGATATAATGAAAACCTTTCACTTTTCTATTGAAAATTCTTTTTTTGTTCGAAGCAAATAATATGTTTATCATTAAAAAAAACTTTTAATCGGAGAATACCTTTTTTTAAAGCTTATAAACAGATTATAGGGAGTAAACTCGTCAATATTTTCAATACCCAAAATAAAATAAAACGTGATCAAATTTTGAAATAATGTTGTACCCCATTAAAAAAATCATTGAAATTAAGTAACGTTATTTTTACTTTGCGCTAATGATAACAGTCATCACAAAATAATAAACGCAGACAAAACCTTTGTACAAAAGAGTATAATATGTTCCTAGGTGTTCACGCGATGATTTTGATTTTTTATTTGTTATTTTGTATAGGTATTTAAAATAAAATTCACTTAAGTAATCTGACTCAATGCTCTTCATAAACTACATAAATACATTGCCTTTGAGGTGATTTTTCACAAAAAGGGTGCTGTACAAAATATATAAAAATATTATTAAATCTACGACGTGAATAAAAAAACTCCCGCATCCACTTTCCTATCCCCACCGGAAAATTTAAAATGGCCAAAGCTCACAAACTCTTTTATTCTTTTATTACTTAAAGGTGTACTCAGTTTCGGAACGATTCATTTGAGTGGGATTACAAGGTTGGGACACAAAGCTTCCACCCGCCCTCTACCTCCTCCTACACCCGCCCAACCCACTTGCACAACTTAAACATTGGTATAAAAAGTGTTTGTTTTTATTTGCAGATTCGCTGCGAGGAGAAAAGAAATGAATCTCTGAGTTAGCTTCGCAAACAAGAAAATTTAAAAGGCTTAAAAAATAATTGCTTGAGAGCAATGCTGATGAATATTTATCGGAAAATTATAACCGACTTTTTTCTTACACCCGAAATTGTTTCTTTTGTAATTAAAACTGTTTCGGTTAGTGTAACTACCCATACCTGATACATACCTAGATCAATATGCATATTAAGTTATTTAGTGCCCTGACGAAGCTTGATCCAAGCCAAACCGGTTGGCCTTCATTATAATAAATTTTGTGGTTTTTAAACAAAGTATTCTTTTATTTTTAATATAATGTCTAACTACCATGTGATTGCTTCTACGAAAAAATTAAGTGTTTCTGTTTTTTTTTGTAATAATACAATAAATAAATTTAGATTCGAAAATACAAAAAGTTAGTTCTAAATAGTACATTAATATTATACAACTACACTTACGTACATATGTACATTGGACTCAAAATAAGTACCGGACAAATGTTCCTACTTTCGGAGCTAGTAAAACTATGGAATCCTATGGTAAGGGAAGAGGGGGGTCAGAAAGTACCAGGCTTTACGAATCTACGAACTCACTACAGTTATTAACATTCACATCAACCAACCATTTGATTACGAATGATTGCTTAACCCTTTCAGACATGCATTTCTAATATTTTGATTTTCAAAAGAAAAATGTATCTGAAAAAGAATAATAAGAGAAAAATAACGTAAGTTTTCAAAAAGTGCATGTTTTCCATTGCTAGATAGCAGGGTAACTAAAACGAGTAGAGGTATATATGTCGTGCAAATACATTACAGAACCCACAATAAATGGGTCAATGGAAAATTTGAAATTTTCTTCATCCTTGGAACTTTTTGCAAATATGCAAACATTGATACATTTATTTTATATATATGATAAAACACACACACACAAATGTATATATAATTATTTTATATAATTAATTTGTATTTGCCTTCACTAGGCCACGGAGGTCGTCAAGATTAGAAAAAAAACATACACTTAATTTCAGAAGTAGGTACCTTTATATGGACGTTAAGACCTCACTACTTACATAATGATTGTGTTAAAATTCTTCTGTGTGTCTTTGTTTACATTACGATTTAAAAACTTTATCACGTATTTAATTTAGACCAACCTTTGAAAATAAGATTCACAGGCTAATACTACATAAGAAATTAGTTAATTTACATCATTATTATATAAACCGTCTCTCAAAAGTCATGGACAGCATAAACATGAATGTATATAAAATATTAAATTATATATTAAACAAATTATATTGTGTTAAATTACCCCTGCACCAGATGATATAAATAATTTCTTGCGGGAATATGAAGTAAACCTTTATGTGAAATTCAGTGTAGCGAGGTGAAACCGGTCGGGTTGAAAATAAGAGGAACAAAGTTTTTTAACAAAGTTTATGGCGGTCCGTCCTCTCTGCCTACCCCTGCGGGGAAACGGCGTGATGGTTAGTTAGTTAGTTACCTTTAACGATATAACTAAGCCACAAACTAACAGCGTCAAAAATAGAAATACCGTTTTTGTAATATTATTTTCTATTCCACTCAGCATCGTCAAAATTTCGACAATTTTTTTAAATTCAAATGTTTGAATAATATTGAACAAACAAGTCTTGTCTTTTTTGTTGTTAGTTAAATAGATGCTATGAATATATACAATTTTTTTTCTTTTAAATATCATTTTATTTTCCTGTGCGTTGGTTTAAGCACTAATTTCAATAAAATTTTATAAATATTTATATATTTTTTAATTGCTACGTAATAACGATTTATTTAGAAAATCTCCTATTTTTTTATATTTCTAAGAATTGGCGATGTAAACGTTGGACTTATATTACTCTTTCATCTTTATTAATGACAGTTGGCGCTTTTAAAAATATCTTCTCAGAATGCCTTATTCCAAATTCAAAATTTAAGTCTGGGATGAATCAGTAAAGTCTTCCAATTAAGCCCGCGACGCTTTTTCATCTTAAGATATAAAGTTGAGCTCCGACGTGAATGCCCTCCAGAAATTAAAGCAGCAGCCGATTTTATGGAGCGTCGCAAGGATGTCGCCTTTGCTGGGAACAATTATTACGTACCAAAGTTTATAAACAAATATTTAGTTTGTAATAAAGGAAACACGAATAACTAATAATCCAAATATCAGTATCGATTTTATGAAATGACAAGAAAATCGGTGAAAGCACATTGAAAAAGAGTAAAACTAGTTCATTTATTTATATACTAACGGACTATTGTCCAATTGTAAAAAAAGACATCATACGAAATGGGAAAAAAGAGCAACAGATAAAGAAGAGTACATGCATAATATTTTGATGAAGCAATGACAAAAATTAGAAGGAACATTCAAGTCAAAGCCAAGGTCACGTCAAGGTTTTGGTAGAGTTGTAAAGAATGATGAAAATCATTAAGATTGGTACCAAACATTTCAAGACCATGGCTTGAGTTAACAAGTCTTGACATTCTGGACAGTGGAGAATGATACCCATAAGTATTAGAGTGATGATTGAGAAAAAGTAATTTATTGTTTCTGAGTCTACGGCAAAGAATGTCGAACTGGATGAGTTGCAACAATGAAAGTGAGTTAATAATACAATTTATAATTTTATGATTACAATGAACTTTTTTTTTTACTAATGTATTATGTACAAATAATGTTGTTCAGAATATAATAAAATACTTTTGTTCCGTATAAAAATGATCTTATCATATTCACGGTATCCGAAAACTCATGGTACAGCAGAGAAATCTGCAGCACATAAAGAAACCAAATAAACGTAAGTTTTTTCTTTTTGAACATTTTTACTTAAAACAATACAAAAAACTTCTTTTTTTTTTACTTTAGAGTAAAGAATCGACGCACTATAAAATACGAAAAACAACTGATACTAGCCCCATAGCGAGTGAATATTTAGAATCTTACTAAAAAGAAATTCCATCTTCCGACTCAAAATGTATGACATCAATCGACTCAAAATGTGATATAACACACCAACTTCCGCCTGTACCACGAGCCAGACACCATAGATATTCAAAATAATCATTAAAGGTTGTCACCGAAAATAAAAAAAAGTTAAAGTTACCAAAGATAGAACTTTTTGCTATATTTTATATCTGTAATTAATATCTCCCATTTTTTCATTACGAGCCGAATACGTTTTCAAAGTAAGCTTATCTTGTAGACCTCAATTTTACGTGTAATTCTGGACAAATGCTTAAATAAAACACTCAGTATGCCGAAAGTTGAGGGCTAAAGTCCGAAATGAATCCATTTTGTATAGTATACCCAGGCAAGAGCATTATTTTAAATGTCAAAGACATACAAAATCATATTTTTACTAACTGCACTACCTCATAATCATTTCGTAATTGGTCGAACACCTATATCCAGACACACACTCTTTATTTCATCCGCATTGCTCCTTGTCTACGCAAATCAGCGCAATACATATTTAAAATTAATTTTCAAGCATTACAGCGAGTGTTATGATGTCCATTATTATGGTTTATGACCCTTACAAAATTACTTTTTGGCTGTCATGAGATTGTCTTAACCAGATTTTATTAATCAATGTGTATACTTATGCTGTGATTTTGAGCCTTGATCGAATAAAAAAATTCTTGGAATGAATTTTCCGATACACAAAAAGGTCTAAAATTCCTCATCATAAAACTTCAACATGTTAAAATTTTTGCGTCTCCCAGCTGAGATGTCTAACATTGGCTTGGGCTGGAATCTACGGTATACGCTATACAGGGCAGAGGAGGGGGTAGAGGACAGAGCCGGTGGAGTATAGAACCTCTCAGCCCGAAGGCTTTCGTAATTTTTCATTACGTGACCGGATCAAGTAGGCGAAGTGGAAGCCTTCACGGCTGCAGGGCTGTGGGTATTTAACAACGGGTAGTTATTTTTGTAATTTTGACACTTAACAAGTTCAACATTTTCAACGACGAAAATATATCATTTTACTATAGTTTATATTACGGAACCAGCGATTATTCACTTAAGAATATTTCATGTGCGACGTTATTCATTGGAACATAAAAAAAATCTATTGCCCTATCCTATCGAGGTTAGCTTTTATCAGTGTACTTAATATTCGCCTTGCAGACTGCAGTCCGTATGTGTCACGTAAGTCTTCTTAAGTACTTCTTCTTCTACCACACTTTACTAATGCTTTTTATCAATGCTTCTCAGGATTATTATTTGCGTAATGTTGTATTTTACTTCTCAAAATTTGACCAAGATTTTCGATATTTCTTTCTAAAAGTAGAAAATGTCTAGTGAAATTTTCTAATTCCTTGGCAATTCAATGATGAACGTATACAATAATCACCCAATTTGCCCGAGGTGTATAGACTGTCTAGAGACAAATTTTAAAAAAAATACTACTTGTGGTGGAACAAAAAAATAGTTAATAAATCTTTATATACGAAACTTTTTATGACGCATAACTCTTCAATATTAGTGAAATATTTTTATTTTGTGTATTCAGCAGGCAAAAAAAATCACAAATGTAATGTTTACTTCAATGAGTTAATTTGTCGGCTTTGAATAGCGAAATATTATAATAAATAAAGGATAATAAAAAATGCAGATTGTTTGTCATCCTTGTCCATATCCTGGGCGGAAGGTGGTGTTGGGCGGCGGACAGGGCGGGGGCGGGGGCGGTGGGCGGCAGTTAAGGCCCTAGAGCTTACATGCTACAGCTAGAAGGCGGACCAAACGTGATCCGCTGCCAGGAGACTATCCAATGGAAGGAGACCATTTTTATTATTTTTGTACTTATATACCATTGGGTGTTGAGGGATTCGAGTACCTGTGTTTAACATATGTAATCTAAAAATAAAGAGATGTGTGTCCAAATGAAGCAACTTAACATACGATTGCGTGATTAATGTCGACATCTTCTACAAGATAGGCAGAAATCGGTTTTCGAAGCACAAAACCTCGATGAGTTCTGGCGCCATGAAATTTGCACAACATTTTGCATCTGAACTTTATAGGTATACGAAAAACCATTTTTTCCCCAAAACGTTCAATTTCCATCATAATCTATTGAGCTTTAAACTAGCCATTAACTATTAAAGAAAAGGCAAGGCGATGTATGTTGAAATCCGGTCAAAGAAGGGAAGTAACTATTGGTAGATGACAAATTTCGATCGCCATAATCTGGGTTTGTGATAAACGTTAAATATTTTAAGTTGACAAGAAATTTCAAAATGATCTCTCAAATGTTTTATTCAGATCCATCAGAAAAAATATAGAACGAAAATAAAACGTCCTGTTTTTTTTTTAACTTTCTTTAGGATGCCACATTTTACGAGCACTAAATGCAAATGAGCAATTCCTTTTCCGATAAGCCAGATAATAAGTCTTCGGTGTCGGATTTCCGGTCAGAAGGCATTTATTTAAGGCATTACATTGCATTCGCATTGCTCATAAATCTAAATTTCAAATGTCTCCATCGCTAAGTGGACGACAAATCTTCCTACAGTCTATACATAATATGAATTTAGATTCAAGATCGATACTGGAGCATCCGATACTCAGGATATTCATCTCTCCTTTATCATGGGCAGCCATCTTTGATAGGAGACCCCCACCCCCTGTCTCCAGCCCTATTTCTCCACCCCACCCCCTGGCCACCCTCCACTGAATGTCTTTAGCCACCCAAGAGCATAAAACCTCTTAGATAGCTTTGATACGAGAAAAAGTGCCTACTTTATCAGTATTAGTAATTAATTGCGCACAGTAATTGGAAAATGTATCGTCCCTATCCGAAAAAGAATTAGTATGTTTAATATTATTTACTCGCAGTCCGATGGTATTTCATTTTTTCATAATAATTTGCAGAAAATGTCCAATACCCAACTCAGTTATTATCGACAAATCATGAATTGTCTATCCTTTAACCAATATTCCACACTGTACTTGGTAGGCAAAAACAAGTAGATCTGTTTTTTATTATGATTAGGTCGTCATCGACATATTAAAAAATAAATAATATCAATTTAAAATATATTATGTATTTCTTTAAATTTAGCACGTGTACTTTATCAATTAAAAAAATCGTTGCTGTAATGGCAAAATTTCCCACGTTCACAGACACTTGTTTCGTTTGCAAGTGATGGTCTACAACATTAATTTATCACACAAAATTTTCACCTTACGGAGCTTTCATGGGATCGAAATATATCTTAAAAATGCGATATTTACAGCTTGCTGTATTCACTTGAATTACATTTGTCAGATTTATGGATAATCATTTAATTTAAAAAAAATCCTATTAATATTACATTATTTCTTTCATTTTTTTGCCTTGGGAATTTCCACAGAATAAAAATTATGTTTCGTTCTCCTGAGGAGTAGGATTTTTTTTTTTTGTAACTTATGTTAGCAAATATATAAAACGTGGGATTATTCAAATATTGTTTATTATTTGTAAATGATAAGATCACTGATCACTTTTATTGGATGTACTCGTATGTGTTTAATAAGCTTATGTTAGATGTCTGCATTATTTCAAGGCAGACATATATTTGTGAATTTGGTGAGGTACGACACTATCTATATTATTACTATCTTATTACTTTGACAATAGCATAATTTGCAATAATTTTGAGTTTCAAAAACAAATTTCAAAACGGCTTTCAGTGCTTTTATTTCCTCAATCGCTATTATACTCTTTAAGCCCCAATCTCGTTCATTATAAACCTTTGGCTTCCGTTAACAATCGCATTTTTCTACAACAGGTCACGTCTCCCCGCCCCATCCCGACAGCCCTTAAATCAACAGCCTCAATAATAACAAGGTTTCCTTAAATTAAAAACCTAATATCCACGGTCGCCATCTTGATTTTACAAGGCGGGAAAAGCGGACTTAAAACCACGGATGGATCCAATCTAAAAAACAACCAGAAGTGTATTTAAATAAGAACAAATCCATCGATATACGCGGAGAACAAACCAGTCAAAAGAGTTGATATTTTCTTTTAGGTGGCCTTGTTTTAAAGACTGAAATTTCTTATCCTTGTCGTTCTGCGTCTGAATCTTAACGAATATTTATACTCGAAGCTATAATCCCTAGATGGCGCCCATTCCTTGTTAGTTAATCGAAGACTCTTAAAATTAAAGCTTTTTAAATTAAAAATGTCCCGCGGATCGTTTGCATAGTGAAACGTGTTTTTCTTTGTGTTGTTTATTCAGAAGATGTTTTTACGGCGCTGGAGGGCGGTGGATTAAGAAAGAAATTAAAAATGGGAGCGGGAATGGAAAAATAAAAGCTTTTAAACCATGGCGGTTTGCATTACAATTAAGTCCCATTGTAAAACTGAAATGAATTTACATAAACAATGTAGCGTAAAGAAATCATACCTTGTCCTGGGTTTAGCAGACACCTAGTTCAATTGCTATATAAGTCTTTTATACATTTTTTTTTTTTTTATCTTAGTAGCCAATTCACGTAAAACGAATATTTATAGAATAGCTTGATGATAAAGTATTCACCAGATCACACTTTCTGAAGTTATGTTTTCAAAATGTGCCAGTATTTGTATGGAAAACATAAACAGGAAACATAAATAACAATAAACAGGAAATATATTTTTTTTTCCTGTATTTGTTTATGATTATTTTCAAGTTTACGACCATCAAAATTGACACGTTGAAACAATTTTATAAAAGTTGGGTTAAACATTAAACAAGCAAACATTGATTACGTCGTCGTAAAGTGACACGTTTTTTTAATGTATCTGAATTTTACTTTCCAAGAGTGTTTTTGGCCAACCTTTCGACAGTGATGTTAAAAATTTTCAACCCTAAAACCATGAATTGATGAATGCCTTTCAGTTACCCTGACTAGATGACACCAACATTTGGGATCATTGCCGCTGTTCTCTTTATTACACACCCTATTATAGGGGTGGATTGAGTGCTTCACAAACAGGGTTATACAATGTCAAAACTAGAAAGGGTTAAGCGCCAAATTAAAAAAATATATACCCGTGTTAATGCAACAGACCATCTGGTAAGTGGTCAGCATATAAGTTTGATTGAGACATTTTGAAAGTTACGAAAAAAAAATGACAAATTTTCTTAAAATTACATTGTTATTTCTTCATTAACTCTAGTTAGCAAAAGTCAAATTATCTGAAGTTCTATGAATCCTAGTATCTGCCATTCAAAGAAAAAATAGTTTTGAAACACTGTATTGTTTATACATACAAAAATCAAGTTCAACTATCCTCAAGACAGTTAAAAAAAAACTATTCTCATTACGGAATTACACATGAATATACATGGTTACGATAATGCTCGTTAAACGTCAAACTCGAACCCCAGGATAAATTGGACGTAGTTATGCAGAAAGCATCCAACCCCAAAAAAATGAAATTGAGAAAGAGGCGTCTGAAAATATGATAATACAAAAGCATTAACATGCGTAATCCGCATTTTTAAAGTATGAGTGTTTTTTTTCTTTATGAGCATTATTATAAATAGAAAATTTATAATCTATTAATGTGTTTATTAATAAAATTATCCCAAATTTTATAATATTTTTAAACTTTAATTTAAGTAAGATATCTGCAATGTGCGTTAGTAAAAAAATGAATTGCCAAAAATCTATTGCATTTGGAGCTTGGATGTTTTCAGCAGGTATAAATCTCGTATTTATCTATAGGTGAACATGTAAAACTCGATGTTGGTAGATTGGACACTTTCTGCATAACTACGTCCAATTATAGTAGATAATAAGCTAATGATAACGTCATCCTGGTGATAATAATACTAATTAGAAAAAAACACAAAAAAAAATTTTTCACCGATCGTCGTAATTCATTGATATATCAAAGTAATTAGTTGGATTACCGAGCGCTCATTACTTAGGCGGAGCACACGTGGGCGCACTGTTGACGGGCGGTCCAAAGCGTCGGTAAACAGTCAATAACCGCTATTCGGTTAAGCGAATTAAAGTAGTTCCGTGTACTGCGTTGCGACGCGGGGGCGGGGGCGGTGAAGGGCCCCACTTGGCGCCCCCGCGGCTTAGCAGCCAAACAGAAAAGCCACGGACGCTGCCAGAAAGCTGCGCCATAATCGCTACCAATTTAAAAGCACCCTAATAAAAATGGTTATTTTTTGGAAAAAAATTGAGTGTGTCTCTAACAAGACTAGACATAGTTTGAAACGTGTTTCTCTGCTGACTGCTAAGGGAGGAATGAAGAAAATCCGGACATCCTTTTGTATCTTACTATCTACCGTGGCAACGCGACGCCCTAACTACAAGGTTATATATGTCACTCGGTAGTAAGATTAAATATAATAGAAAAGAGAAATAACAGTTTTTCTTAGGTTTGCGGTTTTCCAGTACGTTCTATTATAAAATAAAGTATGTGTTCCAAGAAACTTTAGGGTTTAAAACTTTCTGTTTTTTAAATAAATATTTAAATAAATAATATCAATGATCTGAAACACAAATGTGAAACAGAAAAGTCCAGAGAATAAAAAAGACAATAGTCACAACCGAGACTCAAACTAGGAACCTGTACTTTATCCGGGAGTAACGCCTTAACCAATTCGCCCATTGGAATCTTATTAGAAAGTGGTATTTTCATTAAAAATTATTAATATTATTTTTAATTTCTTCCGATTTTTGGCAGACATCTTTGTAATGGATTCAAAGCTCAACCTGAGTTCATTGAATACAATAATATTATTTAAATATTTAAAAAAAAACATTATCTTTAATGTTTTAAAGTTATTTCCAGTGACAATATTTCTATTTTTTATTCCAACTGTTTTTAATGATAAGACTGAAAGCACTTTTATTTTCAGGCCTCGAAAAAAGAATTTGAATAAACGTTTTCAGGCGAATAAAAATATCAATCAATTTCGTTTTCGAATATAACAGACTGTAACTGAAATGTGTTTTTGTATTGTTTATTCGTATAATAATAATTATACGAATTAACAATACATAAGCAGTTTTTTGAGAAAAGAATAAAAGCATATTTTTCGATCTACTGTTTTCCACCCTTTCGACGGAAACATTTATACTAGTTTTCCCGTTAGGTTTGCCAATCTGCCCCGCTGGCCACAAAGCGGCGGAGCGTTCGAGGGGTGAGGGCGGAGGCAACTTTTCACTATTTATATAATGCGGGGTTAAGTACCGCTTTGACCAACGCAACCAACCTGCTGCATACATACTGCAAACAGTCTCTCCACTTACAGTGATAACTGGGTTGTTTTCTTCCTCATGCTACTGGGAACGTCATTTTTGTTTAATTGCACTATAATCCAACCTTTAATATGGCACCAGAAGAAGAACACACGCACGCTAAAGGCTGATATTAGATACGGACAGATCTAACCTCTGTTTTAACGACCTCTTCACAATAATAATGATCTATTTCATCTCGTCACTTCAACTCTTCGTCTTCAAAAAATCTATCTTAAAAACTTAGTCATCGAGTCTGCTCCAAATGTAACGATCAAATTGAGAAAGCGCCTGTCTGAATTTCCAAAGCCATGTCAGCGTCGAATGTTTTATTCTCTTATTAGGAGTGGATTTTTGGGTGTCTTGATTGCTTTATTATTATTTGTGTTTGGATCTCAAAGGTAATTACTGCATCAACAACAAGGATATGAGAAGAATCTTTTTATGTGTGTCCAAATCGACATAAAAAAAATCGCATTAAAGAAATTATTTTTTGACAATCAGTGTTTTAAAGCTTTCATACCACCTTGTTGGCGTGCGAACAGAAATAGAAGCATATTAATGAAATGAAGCTTTCGGATAGTCACGTGGTCAGCCGCGGTTGGGGAGGGGGGGGAGGGAATGTTGTGGGATTGGGAGGGGGATTTTAAAACAAGTATATGAAAATATCTCCCCTTCCCCTCCTTCTGACCTCTTCACCGTCCTCGGGCTTTAAGCGGTTTTATGGGACTCTGCTTTTAATTGTATGAATAGCTTATTAAACTCATATTTTAAATGAGGAATTAATGTGCATTTAGTTTGATATGTTTACGTGCAATACAGAAATCTTTATACGAAAAATAATTATCAGTACTATGTTTATTTTTACAATACTTTAGCATTTCAAATGTATTTGGTTCCTTAGAACAGGCAATCTGCCTAGCTAGGAACTAATATCGACCAAACACATAGCACTTGTACACATTTAAAAATATTTACAATTTTTATAATTAGCACTATTATATTCTTTTGTTAAAATTGTATGTAACCATGTAAAAAAATGAATATTTAGTCCCAGATTAATATCATTGGTTCTATATGGTGTAGGTTGAAAAACCTTTACGTTTAAAGACTAGCATATTTATTTTCAGTGTCGCCTATCGATTAGGCACCACATTTTACTTTCGTACTTAACCTTATCTTCCAAAAGATTACCCAAGGAGATTGGCAATGCATTGTTGTGCTCTGATTTCCAAGGAACATAATATTTAGTATAACTTTAGTTTTTTTAAATTAAAAATAATTATTTTTAGGCTTTTGATTCTGTCAAACCCTGTAAATAGAAGTCAAATCAACATTTGGAGATCAGTTGCGGACCAAATCTCGTCCTGAGATGTAACGTGTAACCATTCTAGGAAATAGGACATTTTCCACTTAGCATTTGCTTAAACGAAACACAAACGCAGTCAATGAAGATTCAACTGATCTCCCAAGTGTTTAGTGCGTGAATATATTTTTGGGTCACCTTTGCAATTAAGTGATTTTATTAAACATTCATAATTTTATAATTGTTCATATTGCTATCTTCTGGCTCATTAAGGTTGTGATTATTGAAAAGAAATTCTGAATGAAAAAAATAATAATTTAACAACAAATATAAATTTATTTACCGCAGACGATGTTGTTCTGTTGCTAAATAAATTTACGATGTTAGCATTTGAACCTTTCTGGTTGAATCGGAATATAATCACGGTATAAATTTTACTTACAAAATGAATTAATTGCAACGTGTTAAAATTCAAAATAAATACTAATAATGTAAAAGTTGCCATTTCAGTAAGGATGTGCAATAAACAACTTGCCATGCGAATGAAAAACAGAGAGTAACAAAAAAATCTTTAATTTTAACGGAAATTAAAAAAATAAAACCCTTACATATTAAAAATAAGTCAAAATTAAAAAAAAAAAACAATACATTATTTTGTGAGATGATAATAAAATTAAAATAAACAAATATTTCATTTCACAGATTCCTTATGTTTTTCAATCGACTTTAAAAGGATTACAGCAGTAAAATGACGGGAAATGCAGTAGTTTATAATAAAAACGATTCTTGTAAAGTGTCACGTGATAAAAGCCACGAAGATTTGGAAGAAAGGGAAAAGACGTTGAATTTAGAGCTGGATAAGTTTTACAAAGAGATGCCCATCACGGAGGACACATCTTGCGGAGTGTGGGTATTCAAGGGGCCCTTTTTACAAAAATTTGCAACTAAGAAAATGTTCGTTTTTTTGTATGGAATTTCCGGAATGTTTCTCGGGTCTTCCGGAGCCTACTTCAGTGGAACTATTACAACGATGGAGAAAAGATTTAAGTTTCCTAGCAAAACAATGGGTAAGTTACAATTACTATTTTACTTTGACAACACCAATAATACAATCCAAAGAAATATCGCCGTGTTAGTTCAATACCATAACAAAACAAAAAAATTTTTTTTTGACTTATTGGTGTTTAACTATTTTTTTTTTTTAAGTAAGACAAACAATCCCGGGTTGCGAATAACCTGACAATATTTGAAAAACTCCTACTGCCATCATTAAAAGCGGAAGATGTTGCTTGTGCAATGATGGAAGACTTAGCCAGCAGAGGAATTGAACGCACGACGCCCGGGTGGGAATCCGACGCGTTCTCCACTCAGCCACCGACCGGTCAATAAACCGGTCTTATAACATAAGGAATCAAAAGACACCCATAAGTCAAAAAATATATGTTGTGACTTGTTATACTATTGAACTAGCACAGCGAAATATTCTGTCAATTTTGTGCACTCAAAATAACTTTTTTTTCAACTTATAGATAACATATTTGTAAAATTGTTTTCATCGCACTGATTTTGATAATATAATAAAAATGTTTAAGCTCGTACAAAGCCCATTGTTGAATTCAGAAGGCACCTCTGGTCTGAAGATGAGTTGCCGTCTTTAGAATTCGGACGTCAGGCAAGAAGGTTGTGCCTATTCTACCCGGTATTTCAATGCAAGCTGCTCCGAAGAACTGACGTCATGATCCCTTTGGCGCCGATGCATAGTTAGAAGACAAAACCTTTGCCCGAAATTTCTAAACCTCTGGCAACAATCAACATTTGCCCAAAATTTCGACACCTTCAACAACAATCGACACATGAGAATTGGTCGTTCATCCCTCCACATAGCATCGTTGATGTATGCCCTGAGGGATATCATGGTTTTTTAAAATATATTTCTAGTGCATATAAATTATTTGGAACTAAAACACAGAATACTTAAACTAACTTGACGACTTCCGCAGTCAAGTTCGAATACGAATTTAGATATCGCGGGTGGCTGCAATAAAATCATTTTGAAAATGCACACTTAGGTGAAACTTTGTTTCTCACAAAGAATATCGCCAGCGAAACTAAAATGATTTTAACCTAACCTAACTAACTAACCATCACGCCGTTGCACCGCAGGGGCAGGCAGAGAGGACGGAACGCCATACAAATCTGTCTCTGCACACACTACTTGCTTCATTTAAATTCATACACCGTCTCATACATACTCTTCTGTTATTCTGACTCTTGACATGGCCCGACTTGAGTCTTTGATTCACTTGACCGCGCCATATCTTCCTCGGGCGTCCCCAGACTTTTTCTTCCATTCACTTTCGCGTCATATATTCTTTCTTACTCCTTTCTCCGTCCATTCGCTCTACATGCCCAAACCATCTAAGCGTCCTTTTCTTGATCCTATTTAGTGGGCTTACATCAGTTTTGCCTTCTTTCCGGATATCCATATTTTTAACACGGTCATACACGGTTTTACCGCACATACACCTTAGGAATTTCATTTATACGGCATTCAGTCGTTTTCAAATTTTATTTGAATTTTTGTGACATACATTTAAAAAAAAAATAAAAAAGCCGGCGCACGAAAATAACTTTTATTTAATTGGTATGGGTCATAACAGATTTGCATTCATATAAAATAATACATATTATATTTGCGGCACGTTCCAGAGTGGTAAATACCAGAGAGTATATCGCCCTGGTGAAAAACCAGTTTTCAGAATCGAAACGTTGGATTTGAAACGGCTTTAGCCGCGTTTGGTGACCAGATCTGAATACTCAGATACTTCCCAACCTTCCTCTTCCCCATATCCTTCCCTTCTTTTCTAAGTTCAGCGTCACAACATACCCCAATTGGGGATGCCAAAGTATCGCTGTAGCAGTTTGGACTCTTGTGCGGTAAAAAAACATTTTATTTATTTATTTTGTATTTCAGGAATAATTTTAATAGGCAACGATATAACTCAGCTGCTGGGTTCCATCGTGGTCAGCTATTACGCTGGCGCAGGGCACAGACCGAGGTGGTTGGCATTTGGTATTTTTACTGTGGTTCTCTTCTGTTTCCTAAATTCCGTCCCACACTTCCTATTTGGTCCCGGGGAAGATGCCCTCCAACTAACATTGGAACACGGAAGTGACTACCAAGTCAATGTGTCCAGAAACTTGACAGAAACTCTGAAGAATAAACACCTTTGCAACTCCACAGGTAAGATAAATTTATTAAACGCCCGGTTAATAAACTTAAGAAAATGTCCACCCCATTGTTATGGTAACCGTATAATTTGAAATCGTGATAATTCGCCCCAAAAAGAAAAATTATTTTTTTTTCTTTAATGTAGAAGGAAAAAAAAAAACTCAAAAATTGTACTCTCTTTACTCAATTCAATGTTCATAATATCCATTGTTAACAATAAAAAATACATAATCATTAAATCAAAAACAAAAAAATCATAATAAAAACTACATAAGCATGTACATTTTTTTTCGTAGAAAGTAATACCTCCGTGGTTTGATATATTTAATGAAAACGAAATAATAACTTTGTATAAAACGACAGATTTAATTTTATTTTTTATTACCGACCGGTTTCGCTTAGCCTGTTTATCACTGTTCTCTTATTTTATTTTATACTGTGTTCTCCATCTGTATGCATTTATACACACTTTCTTTTTTTGTTGAGTTTAATTGTGTATCCTGATGATGCTTAAGGTAAGCGAAACCGGTCCATAAATTTAAAATAAAATTTGTGGTCTTATACAAAGTTATGATTTCTTTTATATAATAAAAACTCTTTAATTTATATTATTCGAAAAGTATTCATAATTTTTCTGTTGTCTCCAATGTCATCAGAGAGGCCTACACATTTAAAAATGTTATCCCTACAAAAAAAAACATCGTTTTATTTTTTATTGTTGGTAGTATAATTTTTATTTGTGTGCCTAAGCGAAAAAGTTTTTTAATGTTATGAAAATGATATACCTTTACGATCCGAAAGATCAATTTAACGAAATTCGGTAAAAAACGATCAATTTAAAAAAATTATTTTACTGTTTTATTTATTAATCCACCTTCGTTAATCTACTTCTAGGTAACGAGTGTGAATTGGGTGAAGTGAGCACTGCCCCTGTAGCCATATGGTTCGTGGCTCAGCTAATAATGGGCATCGGGGGTACCTTATTCTACAACCTGGGATACTCCTACATGGATGACAACATCAAGAAATCAAAGGTTCCCGGATTCATAAGTTAGTACCTACTTCATTTTTACAGAGTATTGAAAAGATAAATGTTGAAATCCAAAGTCATAAATCTATTGTCAACATTAACACCTTCGTTATAAGAGTAACAAAAATAACAGTATATTTTTTATAAATATATATACGAGATATATACTCGTATATATATATATATATATAACTATTAAGTTCTGATATGTTGCTTATTTGCTGCTCTTTGTTTTGCCATGATTATTGATCATAGATATTTATGATTACATGGAAATGACTCGCCATTGCCCAGAGCCAGTGTGTGAATATGGAATCCCCAATTAGGGGAATGTTCTGAGGCTGAGGAAAGTAAAAAAAGAAATGAGATGGGAAGAGGAAGTTGGAGAAGTAGATATAAGCGTATTCAGATCTGATCATTGAACAGCCATCAATACAAATTTTCAAGCAACGCAATGCTTTAATTCTAAATGGTGGTTTTTCACCGGAGCGATACAGAAAGCGTATTCCAACTTTCTCAGTTCTTGTTGTATGACTATTAAACTGACAAAAATGCATTCAATTATGATTATCCAAGTTTTTCGTTGTTTCAATTTCATTATTAGAACGATTACTGTTTGCGAGTCGTTTTCAAATAATCTGTTAAATTTTGTTGTTTTCTAAACTTTAATAATCATATTGAAATCGCATCGAATAAAGCTTTAAAAATGTTGGGTTTTATATTAAGAATATGCAATCAATTTAAAAACATTTATATTTTTTAAAAATTGTACATGTCATTAGTTAGGAGTCAAATTGAATACAACTCAACAGTGTGGGCACCAAGTTATGCTATTCATTCCCTTACAATAGAAAGAGTTCAAAATGAATTCTTAAGATTTATTAACTTCAGAATGGGCTTATTAAGGGAATTTATCAATTACGATTATCTTCTTTGTCATCTTAATTTATTGAGATTTTCTGAACGGAGAATAATTACCGACTTGATTTGCTTATACAAAATTATAAATTCAATGATTGACAGCTCTGAACTATTAAACTTTCGTTCCTAGCAAGACGATTACAAGGCAGTACCTACCGTACTATTGTAGCAATTCTGCTTCAATCTCACAATTCAACACGCCTATGCGACGAATTTTGCATCTGGGAAACATATACTCCGATGTCGCTGATATATTTAACACGTTAATATCAAACTAAAAGTTTAATTTAGTACAGTCGTTGTTATCTGGTAGAGCTAAACTAATAGTTGGACCTATTACTTAATATTATTTATTTCCTTTCTTTTACAATATTTTTGAACATGTTATTAGTTATATTTGTATCTGCTATTCAATACTCTTTTTTTATTTTTTCTATTTTACACAATTTATTCTTGCACTAATGGGGTTACTGTTTTGAAAAAAATAAAAATTTATATTAAAATGTATGTAAAAGCCTAAAACGGGCGTAAATAAATAAATGTTATTTACGACTCTATCAAAACCTTGTCTTGACCTTGGCTTTGACTTCAATGTTCTTTCTAATGTATATTTTTGTCATTGCTTCATTGAAATATTATGTATATGGTGTTCTTTCTCTGTTGCTCTTTTTCCCATTTTGTGTTACGTATTTTTTTTTTGTAACTGGACAATAGTCCGTTATTATATAAATAAATATAGGGTATAATTTTGATCGTATTGTAAGCAGGTATCCACATTTATATAAATTTAATCAAATCGGAATTTTTACAACTTACGTAATATTTTCACTTTGATTGATTTCAGGTTTTACATTTTTTATTAGAACATTGGGCCCCACGATGGGTTATTCTCTAGTCTCAGTATTTCTGAAGATGTACATAGCACCAGGGCTGACTCCGGTCATTGATAATTCAGACCCTCGATGGCTGGGAGCCTGGTGGATTGGCTGGCTAGCTCCTGGGAACCATTCTTGGTTTTCCTCAACTGCCATGGCCATGCTGCCCAGAGAACTTCCCAGAGCAGCAGCACGTAGACAATTGCTGTGGAAGAATAAAGACTTAGTTAAAGAAGGAGGTTTTACAGCCCTCAATCAAAGGTACGTACTTCACTGAACAGTGGCGGGTAGCCACACCTATTATAAGTTCTGTTTATTATTTTATTAGATAAGAGTTAAATAAGAACATCAAAATCTCTCATGGAACACCCGTCAGTCAAGCTTTGCCCTGTAAATCTCATTAAATTCTACCAGAGACTGAATGAAGCGGAAGTTTAAAACCCTCACCTCATTGAAGTTGTACATTTATGTCTATGTATGTATGTAAATATATGTATTTGTTCAATTATAAGCATGCCCAATGCACATTTGAATCCGTTTCTTTGAACCGCATCCCACTGAAATATATTATGTTCAAAATACTGCAATAAATCATATGATTTGATATTTTGTTCTGTTCTAGATATGCTTAATACAATAAAGAGACTGTTTAGCAATTCTATCTTCATCTACAGTATTATGTCCAGCATCTGTTATACTTTCGGGTCCACTCCCTATGGAGCCTTCCTTCCCTAAGTATATCGAGACCCAATACAGGCAATCGTCTTCGGTGTCCAGTTTGGTGACAGGTTCCATAGGGCTTGTCTTCTCTGCCTTGGGAACTACTATCTCGGGAATAATCTTGCAGTGGTTCAAGCCGAGAGCCAAATACATGGCTTTGTGGAATGCTGCGACCGGTGTCATCACTGTGGTGGCAGTAGTAGGGTACTCACTTATCGGATGCTTGGCGATTGATCAACGGATTCCGATGTTGAAAAACGGAGAGTAAGCTAAGACAGTAAATATTATACACGTTCAAAGGTCAGACGCATCTTCAATAAACTGTAACCGGAATCTGGATGTCTTTTTTCAGAATTATCTCCAATATGTCGTGCAATGCAGATTGTAAGTGTGATTATGCAAAGTTCTCTCCCGTTTGTTCCGTGGAGAGCAAAGAGACCTACATTTCGGCTTGTCATGCGGGTTGTACTGCGCAGTACATCGGGAAAAATGGGAAGCAAGTAAGTGATTCCTTATTTTGAAAAGATCTATATGTATATTAGTCTCAATTTCGAAACCCGAGAGTTGATTGCTCCTTAATATCTTATCAGAAGAAAGATATGGAGGAATGAGAAGGGAAAAGAGAATTTTTGGGAAGTAGGTACTTTGACAGTTCAAGCTTATTTTGTGGTTTCTCACATAGACTATACTAAGTGAACCTTCCATTTTGGAGCGAAGTGGAAATATACTTTTTTTCTAACTCTTAAAGGAATTCCCATTTGATTTTTTTTAAATGTCTACACTATTATTTAAAGGAATATCATTAAGCAACAAAATAGCAATTAAGGAAAAACATATTTTATTCCACTTGACTAAAACATCGTGCAAAAATAAACTTCTTTTTAGGTTTACAACAATTGTTCATGCCTCGCGACGAATACATCTTTATTAAAGGAATATGATTTATCAATTGAAAAATATTTCGGAGGCTCAGCTACATCTGGTCCATGTGACGTGGACTGTGTGCGCCAATTTGTCATATTCCTGGTTTTGATATGCACCCTTAAGTTCTTCAGATCATCCAGAAAAGTCACTAATTTCATAGTCACCTTAAGGTATGTTGCGAAACACAATGCTTTTCCTCAGAATCGTTGTGATTTTCTTCTTCATAAGATTGCTTCACTGAATGTTTTTCGTCCTATTGACAATAGATTAAAAAAGTAATGTTCGAATTTTCACTCTCTCGTGTTTGTTTCACTAAAATGTAAAAAATAAACTTTTTTCATACATAAATTAAGAGTTCCCAGTTATAGAAATGTAATACTTCAGATCATAAATAATATCTTTACTCTAAAGTCGGTCAGATAATAAAGCCACCCCTACCCGTCTTGATAGCGTGGTGTGTTTAAATCCACCCAACGAGAGAAGGCGAAAAGAGCCTGGGTAGACCTCCATCCAACAATGGAATTAAAAATTGAATTAGCTTAAAATAATACAAACATGCTTTGATTTATCAGGCTAAAATAGCTTTTAAAATATACTTGTGTGTTTAGGTGTGTGGAAGAACGAGACAAAACTGTTTCTCTCGCCATCAAAATGACGGCCAGATGTCTATGTGCCACTATCCCAGCACCAATCTTCTTCGGCTACATTATGGGTTAGTTTTATAATCATCTAAGTAAGTAGCCACCAAGCCACTTTGCAGAGGGTTTTGCAGAGAGTTAAACTTCAACACAACTCTTCATTGGCGCACACTCCTTCCTTCATTCACATTTATACATAGGTACTATTCTGCCAAGTTATACCGATTCTCCAAAGAAAATGACTCAAGTATGTTGATCACTTTATTGCACCATGTACTGGGGTGTACCCTACTCGTCCATCAAATGCTCTTCATAATTGCAGATTCAACATGCCTGGTTTGGGGCAAGACATGCACAAAGAAAGGGAATTGCTGGCTCTACAACGCCGCCCTGATGAGGAACAGAATCAACTATACGTCTGCCTTCTTCATGTCCCTCGGAACCTTGTTCGAGTTCCTTCTCTGGTTGAATGTCAAGGACCTTAATATGTTTGATGATAATTTTAAACTTGCACGTAAAGAAAGTAATCGGGAAATTAAGGAAACAAACATTCCAAGTGAGCAGACAAAGGCGCTGTTGCCGGTTGCCGGTGACTGAATGATGCAGGAAAAAATATGGTACAATAAATAAAACACTTACTTTGTATAAATCTTAATTTGTTATCTTATGGACTCGAAACCTACGTGACTGGTGCATGCGGAGAGTTGCTTCGGGCTAAAACATATTTTTTTTTAAATACATTAGTAAGTAAACGTATTCCCTTTTAAACCTTCTGAATTTCCCGCACTCCAAAAACTTACTACTCCCCTGGTCTTACATTATACTCTTTCATGAATGTGTGTATACAATTTTACTATAAATAATTTACTTTGTAAGTACGTATATCTGTGCGAGTGTGAACTTTCCAAATTTGAAACTGAAGTTAATTGGAATTATTTAATTAAATTTATATTAAATTTTAACAATAATCTTTCAAACTCCTACCTACCTACACTATATATGTATTTTAGCAGACATTATTCTATATTGAAAAAAAAGTGAATTAAAGCAACTGATATTTTTTCCTGGCAACTCAAGTTCTACCCCGTGATTTTTAACAGATAATAAACTAGTTTTTGTATATTTAGCTAGTTGATGAATCATGAAAAGTGCAAAAAGCAAAATAGGCAACGACAACCAAAAATTACGAATTATTGCATTTGAATTTTGCAAAATGCGGGCTCTATTTAAATAAAGTGCTAAACCAAGCGTGATTTGAAAAAATTATATTATTCGGTTATTAAAATTTTCCTCAGATATCTTCAATATTAATTTGTTTAATTACAATAACACATATCATATCATATTAAAACAAATATCAAATAACTACACCTCTTAAAGATGAATGAACCAGGGGGTTAAACAAACATATGATTACTTTTCCTCGCAAACCATACAACACTGATGTTCATGTAATTGTTAGAGCGTAAGGAGAAACTTTGATAAATGCATAAAACTAGACTGATTTGATAAAAAAGAAATGCACATTTTTATAATAATACCTTTATTTCTAAAATAAGATTCCTTCCAGTTTATTCGCCCCATATGCCCTCGGCTGAGTCCGGTGTTTATTCACACCAATTAGAGATGTCATCCCATTTCGTAATGGAGCCAACCAACAAACACATGTTTATTTGCTTAGTTCCCATATCACTAATTAATAATTACTTAGGCGCTCATTGATTTGGAATCAATTATCCAAATGAACGTACGTGTATTTGGTAGACTAACGTAACACGAGTATACACGGTTTTACATTAAGGTTATTTATTCTTTATAAACCTGCTTGGCTGGTGCAGTGTCATTAGGAACGTAATTAGGTACACAGGTTTTATATCTAGTCTTACCGATAGAACAAAAATCTGCTCAAATAAAACATCCTTTTATTTTCAATCACAATGTCAAACCATAACGCGTTTGCTTTTCGTGAAAATATATCTATTTGTTTGTTTCTGTTCATTTGCCAAAAAAATTTGGAAATGGCAATATAATATTTTTTCCACGATTTTCAACCGATCAATTAATTAAATAAATTCTCAGACGAAGTCGGATGGCAAAGATAGTAAATACGTTATGACATATTAACTATAAATAAATTTCTGTGTGAGATTTTTAAATTTGGAACAGACCAATGTGTTCAGAAAATTATCAAATTAAAAAAGGATATTTTCAAATCCCTACCTAGCTAATAAAGTATCTAACTAACCGTCACGCCGTTTCCCCGCAAGGGTAGGCAGAGAGGACAAACTACCATACAACCCTGTCTTGGTACACACTTCTTGCTGCATTCAAATTCATACATCGTCTCATACATACTCTTCTGTTATTCTGATTCTTCACATTGCCCGATTCAAGTATTTGATTCACTTGATTGTGCCATTTCTTCCTCGGGCATCCCCAAGTTCTTCTTCCATTCACATTCTCCTCATATATTCTTTTCACACTTCTTTCTACTTTCATTCGCTCTACATGCCCTTACCGTCTAAGCGTCCCTTTCTTGATTCTATTCATTGCGCTTACACCAGCCTTGCATTCTTTCCGCACATCCTGTATCTAAAGTAAGTAGTAGTATTATAATAAAATATTTAATTAATTAATTTTAACCTATGATAAAAAAATTGTAATGTTTTTAAAATAATAAATAACTGAATGTATTTTAGCAGACATTACTCTATATTTTAAATAAGTGGATTAAAGTAATTAATATTTTTCTTGCCAAGTTAAGTATCATCCCGTAATATTTTACGGGTAACAACTAGTTTTAATAATATTTAGCTGCCACAAACAATTGACACACAACATAGATTTATCTAACAGCCCATTTCTTATTTGAAATGAGTAATGATGTTATGAGTATTTAGAAATGTTTTTATTGGATTGTCAATACAAGCATATTGAATAATGCAAAAGATAGTGTGGGGTTCTTTGACCGTAAATATTGGTATGTTTGTTTAGGAACAAGCGTTGATTTCAGGAGAATCATGTATTATGCACCTATTTTGATGACCTTTGTAGCGTAGTGGCCTATGCATTTCACATATAACTACTATTATATAATAAAACATTTGTAAATTGTTAAATTTGATGACTTTACAAAAACGGATTTGCAGAAACGGTGGTAAGAAATATTATTAACTGTGTATAAGTTATTATATAAGTACGTACGTACGACGTACGAGTGTGACCTTCTCAAAGTTGGAACTTATATTACTTGAATTTATTAATAAAAAAAAAAAAATTAAAAAATCATTACCTACTTAATAAAGTACCTTCCTATTATGAATTTTAGCAGACATTATTCTTTTTTTTTTTAAATGGGTGTGAAACTAACATTATTTCTTGGCAAGTCAAATTACAAAAGAAAGTAAAAACAAAAAAAAAACAAAAAACATTCCCGGGCCACGAATAACTCTCATTATTAGAAAAACTAATACCATCAAAATAAGCGGAAGATGTTGCTTGTGCAATGATGGATTAAGCCAGTGGACGAATTAAGCCCACGACGCCCGGGTGGGAATCCGACGCGTTTGTCCACTCAGCTACCGACTGGTCTATATATATCAGGTTTTATATAGTTGATAATCACGTTCAACTTAATCATTATGGTACCTACACATTTAAAAACATCAACATAAAAATATATATGCAGTACCAACAAATGTTTGGTGCACTTGGTGATCTATTAAAAATATTGAAGGAATATCGTATTTTTTAATAGTAATATTTTGTTATAAATAAACCACCCTGAATCACCTTACTCACAATAAGTAGAAACATTCCTTACAGCATTATACAGGGAATGTTGATTTAAATGTATGCAAAAAAAAAAAAACAGTTATTCACAAAAAGCTTAAATTTAAAAAAAGTGGTAATATTTATTTTTTATAGTGAATACTACATAAGTGAATCTCAACTGCTCTCAACCATCTAGAGCCAGTGGGACTATGGAATTCATAATTGGGATACGTTGTGAGGTTGAAGATTGTGGACAGAACTGGGAAGTACTTGGCTATTCAGATCTGGTCACCGAACACGGCTAAAGCCGTTTCAAGTAACATTTCGGTTCTGAATGGTGGTCTTTCACGGGGGCGATATTTGGAACATCTATACTCGTATATTATTTTATATGAATTAAATGTGAAATAAAACAAATTAAATTTCATTTGTTTGCGCACGCCAGGATTTGAACCCGCGAACTCTGGATTCGTAGTCGAGCGTCTTAACCACTCGACCACAGAGGCCGTCAAATTATACTCATTAATCAATTTATAATAATTTCATGTGTCAATTATTTTTATACTAAAAAAAAAACATAATCTATTTTTAAGGGAGGCGAAGGAAAATCAATAGATACCCGCTGTGGTTTATTTTGTTTAATAGCTCAAAAGACAGTGCCTTAAAGCACCTGCGATGAAACCTACCACATATATAGCTACTATGTACTTATTTAGTCAGTATTTTAAGTGTGTAAAAAGAAACCCAGTAGATTAGTCAGTGTTATGATAGATCGAAGATTTATTTATTTATTGTGAAATAAGGTGTATTTAATGACATTTCAAATAGCCCAGGGTTATGTTATACGCAGTTATGGGAATCTTAGTAAGTAGTTCAAAAGTCAGAACCTACTAGCTCAGTATGTGGAATAAGTATTTAGGAACCAAACAACCAAAAATTGAGAAGTAAATGTAATATGTAGGAACGGACTAACTCAATAATCGGTAGTAGAGTAGGTGGGGTACTCGCGCATTGTGTAGTGAGTAACGCGAACACATTGAGTGGCATCTCTGTACCTCTCCGGCAATCATCTAATTCACCAATCGCTACCGTCATCAGCCAGCGGTCCAGAGCCAGCTTCCAGGGGGCAGTGGGCGGACTGCGGACTGCGGACTGTGGACTGTAGACCGTGTGGCTTAATCTACATACAAATACCACAAAGCGTAAAAAACAGCACACACCAATTGACTCTGGAATTATAATGTTAAAAATGCTAATTCAGAGTAGATTCATGATTTCTGGTAAAGTAAACACCCTCCATGATGGAAATAACATCATTTTGACCTTGATTTAAAATCCGATTGAAAAACTCTTGTCACTTATCATTTAGCGAAACACGTGCCCGACATTTGTACACGATTAGCTTCGCCCAGACAGTCCACGGCATCGCACGTGAGCCATTCCAACTAGCAAATAAATAATAGGATAAAATAAAGTGTATGAAATCAATTTTGACTACAATAACATATTTGAACCTTCCCAATAATGATAAAATATTTACTGACCATATTTTCGTAGAAAGAAATCGCTTTGTGGTTTGACATATTTAGTTTTGTAAATAATTTAATTTTGTACCCTGATGCTTAGGCTAAGCGAAACCAGTCGCTCATTAAAATTAAAATTAAACATGTGGTCTTAAGAGTTATTATTTATTAACTTATTTGCTAGTTGGGAATGGCGCATGCGTTAGCCGCCATGCTCGACTAAGGAATCACCGGCTTTTGTGTTTCCTTCTTCGATCACATAAAGACTCAGCTGTGGTCCATTTCTTAATAGTAGCCCGCGTACAGCATCCGCAAAGATGATAAACCCTGACGGTAGACTTTTTGTGTGATGACGACATTTAAAAAAAATGCGATAATTGAAAAAAAACGACTTTTATTATTTATCATTATTCATGGAATACAATGAGACGCGACATTATCAATAAAGAAAAGCAAAGCAAATTTGTTTAATAATTGAAAAAGGTTAGTTTGGTTCCACCTCTGCATACTTCAGCCATATCAGGATAGGGAGTACTGTAGATATCAATGACTCTATGACTCCGATCCAAATCCCTGACCTCCGATGTGTTGAACTAGTTGATATTCTAAAATTCACCTTACAATTCAATAACATGTTTCATCTAGACTGCAGAGTTTTTTACTCAAAAAGTTTTCTCATCTTTATAAATGACAATTATTATAAATACGAACGGAGTTTTTTTTGACGATTTCTTAAGGGTCAGCACTCAAGAATTATGCTCAACGTTACTTTTTAGCATTCTTATACAAGCAATACTACAAATAATTTAAATGTAAATTTTCTATAGGTAGTTAACAAAAATGTCTGAGGTTTCCAGTGAATACATTTTTTTAACTATACCCCTTTAAATTCCTATCAAAAACACACTAAAATGTCAGTAAAAGGTGCAGTTAGAAAACCAGCGAAGCCGTTTTTTAATATTTACCTAAATTCTAGTATGCATTTCATAAAGAATTAGTAAGTTTACTGAGTAAGAGTTGTATTCACTGGAACCCTTAGACATTTTTCTAACTACCCGTATAGAATTAACAGAATAACCATGTGTAGTATTGTTTGTACTACAAAGCCAAAAATTGTGTATTTTGGGGTGCGGACCATTAATTCAATCTTATTAAAATTCTGGCTTCATGCACCTGCAAATGAAAGGTCATGTATTTTTTCGCAATTGAACGAATGCAAAGTAATTTTTTGGAACGCCCTTCACCGATGCATTTCTAGGGAAGTGTGTCCTCCTAATGGTTTTGCATGGAGTATTTCAGGAAATAAATAACGACATAACACACACACACACACATGCGTTGTGTACACTATATTTGCAAAACAATGCATCGGGCATTAAGCAATATGCAATAGAGAGTTCTTAAACAAGCGTGCAGAGCTTATTTTAAAAGAAGGAAAATATAGCTGTGTTAATATTATGTGTTTCACAGTTTTTTTTAGCTCAAATTAATAAAAGTCGCCTCGTCAAATAAGTGAAATAGTTTCAAATAAATATAGATTTTGCAAACATTAAATCAATGCGATAATAAAATTGCATTGATTGCCTTAAGTATTTCCCAGAAAATGGTATGTTGTATAATAGATCACAGGGTCTCAAAACAATGTTAAACATATATTTGTTATTTTTTTAATCTATAGTTATCTTACGTCCGTTATGAAAGTGGAAGACTTGAAGGGAATAAGAAACTGTCACGATCAGAACGTACTACGAGTTCTTTTTGATAAAAAAAACTTTAAAAAAAAAAACAGTAAGTATGGACTGATTACATAAATCATACTCAAACCAAAATGGATGTTATCAAATATTATTATCATTTGGTTCAACATAAATTATTTGAAAATATATTCATAAAATGTTTCCATTCGATTGCCAATAAAATATTCAGCGATATTTTTGTAATTTATTCCTTGACTATCCACAAAATATTTGCACCACTCTACAGAGTCTCTGGGCACAGAATTCCAGCCCTGTGCATTGAAGTAAAGCACATCATACAGACATACACACATTGACACAAAAAGAAACATTAGTTGTTTAGTTTTCACTCCCCATTCGACCAAAGCCTGGAATATGAAGTCAATGAAATATCTGACCATCAGTTGTCCTCCAAATCTTGGCTGGAGATGTTTCACGTAGCTAAACCGTCGAAGGAAATGGCATATTTTCCAATTAACATTGGCTTAAATGAAACACTAGAAGTCAATGGAAGTTCGGCCGATCCTCCGACCAGTGTTTAGCGCGTGGGCACGTTTTACAGCTATTTTTGCGATATACTGTCTTCTGCCGTCTTTTTTTGTGATCCTCATAGAAGGAAAGTGAAGTTTTTAACGTGAGCAATGAAATGTACCATAGTGTTATAGTTAACGCGCGTAAAAATTGACTTCGGCAGTGAAAATTAGTTGTTCTTCGATAAACTAAGTTTATTCAATCTGTACAATATAAAATTTAAAATAAATTTAACTGTCAGGTCATTTTCATTGTGGTATTCTGATAAATGTCATGAATTAAAAAAAAAGTTTTTTCCTTGATTTCCAGATAACACCTAACAACAAAATTAAACGTCTATGATTGTGTAAATGAATTTAATTCAGTAGCTCCTCTATAGAAGGATCTTATCAGGGCTAAATTTATCTCATTTTCTTAACTAAACAAAACTTTTTAATTTCATTGACATGAATTAAACTGCCTCTGTTAACCTTCAAGATATTTATTTCTCAGATTTTCTAAACAACATTAACGTCATTCTAACTGTCACCTGTGATGATTTGTTGAAACAGGTTTATCATCTCAGAAAAGGAACGTTGCATTGAAGAATCATTAGTGCGATGCCAGCTCCGTGAAACAACTCATTACCAATGAATTAATTTTCTCTTTGTCTAAATTGTTAACAATATACCATTTATTTTACCATTTTTCATAATCAAATAATATAATAAAATCGTAATGATGATAGGCAATCGATCCATTTGTGTTTCATCCCTATGATTGTGGTGCGTGTTTAAATGTTAATCATATTCTTTTTAAAAGTATGCTTATTTGTACAGGTTATCTCTTCTGTTATCGGTAGTGACTTGGCAGGAACATGGCACGTATTAGGTATATCGTTCAGTCAATTCGTTCCTCAGTTGGACCACAATCGTAAGCTTTAGAGGAGGGTGACGAAACCCCTACGAAATATCGGTGTTTTTTTTCCTCTGTAAATATTTATAATATGACGATTTAGGTGTTAAAAGTGAATACGCGATACTAAATATTAAAGTTGCCATTGCTGCCTCGCTTCGAGCAAGAAAGGGGTGAACTATTAGTTAAAATGACAGAAAATAATATAATTATGAAGAAAGAAATTTCCCGGAAAATATCGACCAATAGAGAAGATGAAGAGAAGATGCTGAAGGAGGAGTTAGACATGTTCTACAAGGACATGCCTATCACCGAAGACACATCTTGCGGCATCTGGATATGCAAAGGCCCCCGTCTACAAAAGTTAGCGAATAAAAAAACGATCGTATTATTGTATGGGATCTCCGGAATGTTCTTCTCCGCAACATATGCATATTTTAGTGGAACCATCACAACGATGGAGAAAAGATTTAAAATTCCTAGTAAGACAATGGGTGAGTAATTTTTTTAATGGTTTTTGCGATAAATATTACTGCAAAGTTGACGAATTGTCTGTGGTCGATTATTTTTGATTTTGGTTTTCCGATTACTTTTTGGATCTAATTTACTTCAACAGCTCCCAAAGTATTTGTTAGAATTTCTTAACTTAAAATACTGGATAATGTTCAAAAGCGGATTTTACCACCGTGATGTGATGGTATTTTAAGGGGTACAACTTCGCTCACTTACCTACTTCTTGGCCTTAGAACATTTTTGACAATAATTGTAGACTTACGAACATTATATAAATATTTTGGTTCCCTTCCAGGTATAATATCAATAGGCAATGATTTAACCCAGCTCTTCGGAGCCGTGATCCTAAGCTACTACGCAGGCCGAGGGCACCGGCCGAGGTGGCTCGCGTTTGGGATATTCACGGTGGCCATTTTCTGCTTCCTAAACGCACTTCCGCATTTTCTGTTTGGACCTGGCGAAGACGCACTTCAACTGACGTATGAATACGGAGACGAGTATCAATTCGATTCGTCTAGAAATTTCACGGAAGTACTGAAAAACAAATATCTCTGCAACACGGGTGAGATTACATCTTCGTCAGTTATGAAGTAGTTATTAACTATTCCTTTTGTTATAATCAATTTTAAACAGCTGTTTTTACACATTTTTTAGATAAAGCAGTAGGTATGTAAAGGTTCACACAATTAGTAAGTCAAATAAATGTTTTTTATTTGAAACCTCAAACAAACATACACTTTGTCCCATGAGATGTGATATTAGCTTTAGATAACATTGTTGTAATTATACAGAAGTAGGTAGGTATTGTAAATTATTTAAGAAAAACTCAGGAAAAGGCCCGTTATGCTTTTCTTTTATGTTTCGATATGTGTTTTCAATCTGCGTTTATTAAGATTTTAAAAGAATTCGATAGATTAAAATAATAATTTCTCCAAATCTTCATTTTAAAACCAAGGTTAAATCAAATGAACGTACACTTATTGATGTAATTCTAATGTTTCAGGTCTGTCGTCTTAATAAAAACGAAAAATTGAATTACTACTCAACCCTCAAAACTCCAAAAAATTAGGTTCTAGTTAGAGTCGATTCCAACAAAATTTAATAAAGTTTTTTGTCAGATGTTCGGTTAAATTTATCACTTATTTTAAACTTTAAATTTTATCTAAATAAATTCTCACCATACACAACACTAGTGAAAAAGACTCTTAATTTGTTTGACCATATTTTAGTGTTTGAGTGATTCGAAAATTCAAAACAATTATTTTTTTAAACCACTTCGCTAAAACTTACAAACAGACCAGAAAACAAGATTTTCCCGTATCGAGAGAACCCAGCAAATATTTTCAGAAATCTCTCAACTTGGGAACGCGGTTTGCTTATAATTTTAAATAATCGTTGGTAATGTTTTGACTTCTTAGCACAGCAGCAAAAACGATGAAATTTGAAGTGTACAAGAAAACGGATTAGCTATCTTGTTGTTGAATTTGGAAATAGCAGCATTGCATTATTCAAACATAAAATAATTTTCGTGACTTCGATATTATACCGTTCAAAAAAAACGATTGCATTTTTAAAAAAAAAAATACAAACCAGAATAAAGTTGGGAAAAAAATCGTGAACAAAGTTTTACAACCAAACAACATTTTATCAAAATTAAAGCCCAGTAAGTTACCTTAACAAAGTTTTAAGACATTTTTTAAAAAAAATCTCATATCAAGAGGTATAACGAGAAAACAATAATGCACCCGTGTATTAAGAGATAAAATACAGGTAGTCACATAGTAACAAAAATTAAAGGTGTGCAAGGAAGTAAGTGTAATGTTTTTGTCAGGCCGCCCTTCAGATTAGCCGCCTGTGTGCTTCGCACAAATTGTACATAAGGATACGACACCCCCCTGAGTCCAGCCCTGTAATGAATTTCGGAAGGTTGTCGTTAGGGTATGGAGATGTATTTATTCATTACCACCATTAAAAATAAATGAATAAATTGTTTTTAGGCAATCTTGAATGTGATTTGAGCGAAGTATCCATAGCGCCATTGGCTATTTGGTTCGCGGCGCAGCTCATCTCTGGAATCGGGGGCACTTTGTATTTCAGTTTGGGCTACTCATACATGGATGACAACATCAAGAAGTCAAAGTCTCCAGCTATCATAAGTTAGTACTGTTTCTTAATATGTCATAATTATATTGGCTCATTCATTAATACTCATGTTACGTTTATATTGCTGGGATTACCGTAAATAAATACATCTAACCAGTTTTGGTCTTTAAAAATAGTCTATCTGTGATAATATGAGAGGCATTTTAGTGTTTGCTGTAAAATGTGAATATACAAACACTAAAAGTTTCTGTTTTTTTTTTTCAAAGATTTTTGTAAGACAAGATGTTGGTTAGCAATTGCTAGGTCATCTGAATTCCGTCCATCATTTTAGTACAATGTTCTAGGTTTCACATTCTTCATTAGAACAATGGGTCCAACGGTGGGGTATGCCCTGGTGTCCATATTCCTCAGGATGTACATCTCCCCGGGCCTGACCCCGACCATCGACAACTCGGACCCGCGGTGGCTGGGGGCCTGGTGGGTCGGGTGGCTGCTCATGGGCGCCCTGCTCACGATCTTCTCCACCTTGCTGCTCATGCTGCCCCGGGAGTTGCCGAGGGCGGCTGCTAGAAAACAGCTCTTGCGGCAGAAGAGCAAAGACTCAAAGGTTGGAGGAGTTCATAAAACCATCTATGAAAGGTAAGTCTTTTGAGAAATGTAATAATTATGTGAACACCGAACAAGAGTACCAACTGCTAGAAACTAGTGATAGTGATTATTATTATCAATATTTTTTATAGCACTGTTTAGTAATAAACATCACCTCAAGGGCACTTATGAAGCTGAAGAGAGTGAAAGGGGAAGTTTCCTAAACGCTAATTTATTTCTTTTGAACTTTACAAATTCTTTGTGTTTTGGCCATGACTTGATCTCTTATAGATACAATATAGATATAAATGGTCTTAGGTAAATATATTTTTGATAAGTGAAAGAAAATTTTCGAGTACGAGTATGTATGTCGTTTTTTTTCGTTTTGTATCCTCTTTCGTTTGGTATACCAATGACTTTATTACAAAATGGTAAAAACTAAACGAACCGGTGAAACTCATTCTCCTTCGATTTACAGGGACAATTGTATTATTATTGAATGTTTCGTGGAGTTTGCCCGAGAAATGTAATTTTTGCACCTGTCATATTTTGATCACAGACCAGAGATTAAATTAAATCTTTGATCGATTTAAAACAATAGTATTCACTTACGAATCTGTTCACTTGAAAAAATACATCCAATAATGAAACGCATGTAACGAAATGAAAATTCAGCAGGTTTAAGTTTAGAAACGCCTTATGCTCGTTCATGTAAGCTAATGTTTTCATTCGATGTCATGTGATGTGTTGCGATGCAATTTAGTTTCATCAATACTTAATATTTTTTAAGTATATAATCTATTTGTTTTATATTTCCCATAGATATGATGGCAACTGTGAAAAGACTTATGACGAATTCTATATACAATTACAATCAGCTCGCTTCCGTCGCATACGTATTTGGCTACACGCCTTACTGGATCTTCCTACCCAAGTATATTGAGACCCAGTACCGTCAGTCAGCCTCCGTGTCCAGCCTGGTCACCGGCACAGTCGGTCTGGTTTTCTCGGCTCTCGGGGTTCTCATCTCCGGAGTCATTCTGCAGAGGTACAAGCCTAGAGCCAAATACATGGCCTTGTGGAACACCATCATTGGACTTATAACGCTCATGGGAGTTTTAGGATACTCTTCCCTCGGGTGTACAGCAGTAGATGAACAGATGCCCATGTTTTTCAACGGAGAGTAAGTAACCTATCATAATTTGTATTCTCAACAATTCATACCACATCCGAAAAAAGGTCAAAAAAGAAAAGTTTTTGCATGTATGTATCGACATAATGCCTCTAGCCTCTTAATCTGTTTATTTTTTACTGCCCCATTTGACCGATCCTCAAATATATGCCACATGTTAGTTGAGGTTAGGTTAGGAGGGGTATGCACGATGGGATCGTGAGCATGTCGATACAGCCACGCAAAACTCACAGTTTTTTTTCTATTGCATTTTTCACATCATTTTCAATTGTATTTTGCGTCCGTGTAACAGTTACGTACCATTTTTTTTTAATTTTCGGCTATTGGAAGTGAGGATGTACATTTTTTTTTTTTAAATGACTATCATGTTGATGTTTTCCAGGATTAACACCAATATGTCGTGCAACGCAAATTGCAAATGTGACTACGTCAAGTTCTCTCCCGTGTGTTCCGTGGAGGGCAAAGAGACCTTTATATCGGCTTGCCATGCGGGCTGTACAGAGCAGTACAGCGGAGATAACGGGAAGCCAGTAAGTAATTATTATCATTCTAATAAATCATTAGTAAGTTATCAGCAACAAACAAACATACTTAAAATCAATATTACCAAAGAAAACTAAATCCAGCATAAATAATACGATATTGTTGACAACAATTCGACTTGTACTAAGGACATTATTAACTGATAAGAATTGTTTATACAGACATCTCCGTAAGTTTTGATATTGTCACATATTTCACTTATGACAGACAGCCTTCAATGGTTTTGATGACTTAATGTTTAAAGGTACAAATTTGGAAAGACACTCAGAAGGCCATTTCTTTTAGCTCTAAATATCAGAACGCTGTATCTTCCTCTGACTGGCGTTTGACAGCTTGTATAAAGGTCAATGTGATGGTGCTGCTAAATGATTAGTGGAACTGCTTCTGATTTCACCGAAAATATGTAACATTAGTAAATTATTCATTTGGTCAATTTGCCCAAGTATATTCTTATTTACTATTATATTATTACTTCCCACAAAAATGTTTAATGGTGAATTTTCTTCGGGTTTTCTCCATTTTTGTTTATGTTCTGTCTCCGTGTTATATATGTATTATACAAGTTATTTCTTTAAAAAATAGAAAGCTCCTGTTTCACCGGTTATTTGCTACTATATTGAATCTAAAAGTAGCACATCTTTAGGTGTGCGAATCTCCTGATACATGCCCGCCGACTTTACCGACGTTTGGCATCAATCGTGAACCTCTCTCTTGAAAATTATATTCTTGAATGCCTGCCTTATTTTGCTGATTGCCAATTACCTACTTGTGCGAATGTGTATTTTATAGAAAATATTCACATGATAAATATATTACAGGTTTACACAAATTGTTCGTGCATTCAAACCAACTCTTCATCTCTCACGGATGATTATATGCCCGGTGAAAATTCGCACATTGGCGGGTCAGCCCTATCTGGTCCATGCGATGTAGATTGTCTGCGACACTTTATACTATTCTTGGTCATCGTGTGCACTCTCAAATTCTTTGGAGCCATGGGAAGAGTCACAAACTTCCTCCTCAGCGTAAGGTACGTAACCAACAAGGGATCAAACCCTTTTAAATCACGGTGATGGATTTTTGGGGTATCAAGCCGTGTTGCGTTTCATCTTCACATAGCCAACGTTTCAGACAGCTGTGCCTTAAATTATTTGCATGGAAGTGAGATACTATGTCATATCGTTAATACCCCACAAATCATTCACCAAAATACTTTTGGACGTGAGAAATTGAAATTATTTTTTTTTTTCATGTAATACTTTTATTTATCATTTAATTTGTTTTTTTAGGTGTGTGGAAGACCGAGATAAAACAGTTTCTCTGGGAATAGGAATGACAGCGATCAGTCTGTTTGGCTTCATTCCCTCTCCAATTTATTTTGGTTACATCATGGGTAAGTTTCTAATTAAATTTATTATATTTCAGTTTTTTTGTATCGTAAATCTTGCGAAGGTATGTAAAATACATGCATTTTCAAAGCGAATCTAGGCAACCTTTTAATTAGTTATTGAGGAGATTTCCTTTGCGGAAACATGACTTGTTTTATTACTAGATAGCAATATTGAATTTTCTTAAAAAGGTAAAAAAAATATGAATAGTTTTATAATTATACATACTCGTATATTTCATTAATTAGCATACTTGGTAGATATAGATAGTTAGATTGTAAGTATATTAGGTTTAATCGTGAATTTTATAGTATTTATAGTGTATACTAGGAACCGAGTTATTAACTACAAATTTTTTTTTTGTGAGTAGGTACATACGTACACAACTTGTAATATTTGATGTTAGTTGGAATTGTTAAATTTCAAAAACAATATTTTCAAATCTTTACCTACCTAATGAAGTATCTTATATTAGATTTCGATCATTACATTGTGGAAATATTGCACGTATAAAAAATCCATTAAATATCATAACCTAATCTAACCTAACGGTACATACTAATTATTTTAGTGTGACATTTGTACCATCATGATTTTTTTTACCGAATCCCAGCACAATAATAAACCCTTACAAGATTTGAGTTTTAAATACCCAATATATGAACTATTTTTCACAGAAACAATATATAATTTATATGAATACCTCACAATGGCATTGTGTATTGTGTTCATTCTCTTTCACACACTGGCAAAGCATATACCTAAGTAAAACGATATATAAAATTGGATTTGAAAATAAAATACGCCATTATAAATTACGTCAATATAGTTTTCTAAAACAAATACTAAAAAAAAACACCTACGTACTATATATCATGCTAGGTATAAAGGTAAAAGTTAAAACAGAAACTTCTAATAAGCTAGACTTTATACCTATTAATAATAACATAAAACAAAATAAACATTTTATTAATTTTAGCTTATTTTGTACTAAACTATATTTTTTAGAATATTGTCATCGTGGTGCCACATACATATTCTTGTTCGTAAATTTGAGTTGCCCCTCAACAATATGAATAGTTTATGCTAACTCCTTGCTTCAAGTGATTAAGATTAAAGTACATACAAATTTGTATTTATTTTCAGACTCCACATGCTTGGTTTGGGGTAAAACCTGTACAGATAATGGAAACTGCTGGCTCTACAACGCCGCTCTGCTACGGAAAAAACTAAACTACAACGCAGCCATCTTCTTTTGCATAGGCTTATTCTTTGAATTTCTAATCTGGTTAAATGTTAAGGACTTAAACATGTTTGGTGATCCGTTAGAAATGGCGGAAAAAGACAACAAACTTGAAAGTGGTTATGACAAAAATGAAAAGATCGAAATTCGTGAAGAAAACGACGAAGCCAAAGATTTGGAAGAAATTGGACAAAGTGTGGCGAATCGGGAGCAGATGTAGCTATAAAGATAAATAATTTTTTTATAACGCAAACAAAAATACAATTTGATAACTACATTATGAAACGCTATTTAATTTCATAATTACATCATTTAAAATAATACTACTGAAGAAAGTCAATAAGAATCCACTCGTTATACTTTGGTGAATGTACACATAAATTTTGTAATATGTGGTTTTCAATGTAAATATAAGAACACCTTATCAGATTGTCAATAGAAAAACGTAAAAAGTCACTTAATAGTCAAATTTATAATACTCTCCGCAAATACATTTAAAGTATTTATATTTGCGTAGAATTCAGTTGCCGAAACTCGTGTATCAAATTTCTCTGGGCATTTGCATTGCTCAAAGGTCTACCATCAGAGCCTTGAGGTTGAAAAGCCATTCTTGGTGATGATCTTGTCTCCAGCTCTATAGAGCTGTGTCCAGAGGTCAGGGGTTCCACTTCAACGCTGGAGTATCTGACAGAACTCCTTGGCCTCGGAGGCCTTCTCTGCTCCAAGGTGGAGGCTTCCGACCTCGGCTGAATGCTCACTGGTCTGCTAAAATCCTCTTTCACAGAAGGATTCCTCTGTAAACTGTAGGCCTTGTCATTGGCGTCAAATATTTCCAAGTCTTTGACGAAGTAGAGAACCAGACAGTCCAGCAGTATGGACACCAGAAGAAGGGCGGCGGTTAGTAAGGTGAGTATTTCTCCAAACTTCTCGTTATGGAGATTACAGATTGTTTTGTCTTTGCTTACATACTGGCACGTTGCATCTAACGATAAAAAAAACACATTAATAAAATATCTTTTTCAATTCCCATTGAATTCTAATGCATTTTATCAATCGTTTGTTCAAGACAACGCATTTGATCGGATCAAGGCTCTTTTATGAATATACCTGCGGTCGTAAGTCAATGTTATATAATTGAATTAGAAAATATAATATATCACAATATAATAAGTGCATATGCGGTAATTTTGTGATAAGTTTATCATTTTAATTTATTTATTTGATTTTATTTAATTTAATTAATTTATTTTATACACAAAATCCAACCAGTGACATGAATTATTTTTAGATTTTCAGCAAAAACTGATAGTTTCTAATTATTTATCCTGAGATATTACATATTTGCACTTATCACCTTTTGACCTAAGACGGGACATGTTACCTGAAGAATGCCCGTTAAGATGGTAGCTTAAACCAAAAATCAAACCTTATTTGGCAAGTCATCAAAATGATTGAGTGCTTTAACGAGAAGAATAATATTCGTAGGCTTGGCTTTTCTCAAATGGTATTTTCATTTAATAGAACATCAATGAAGTTTTACATACCCGATATAACGTCATAAACAATTTTGCCCGGAACATGCACCAGTATTCCTGCCATGCACAAATCGAAAGCTATTGCCAAAGCCTTGTCTGAAGGAAGCACGGCTCTTAGAGTAATGAGCAAGTTTCCCACATATCCAGTGGCTAGAAGATAAAAAACACCATTTTTTTAAACTAAAAACACGAAATATCAAATCGTTAAATGATTTACAAAATTATAAATGTTTTACCAAGCAAAGAAGCTGCGAATACGCTCAATCCTTGGAATAGTCTCCAGTGCAATGCACATTTCTCATTATTGCATGCGCCTACAGTAGCTATTTTTTGATAAGAGTCTATCGGATAGTTATTAAAGACGCTGCATGTACAATTACTGTAAAATCTGAAATGAAAACCGTAGTTATTTGAGTTTCTTGACACAATAATATCACAAAAGTGACCATTTTTACATGATGAAAACACCAAGTACTCTTAATTAACAGTGGAAACGTTAAAATATAACTTTATGTGTGATAATGAGGGTTACAATGGAAATTAATAACATTTTTCCAGCCGAATACTTAAAGGTTTAAATAAATTATGAAGATATTTAGGAAGGAAAAGGAGCTGAAAATTCAAATAAAACTTTTTTTAATTTCTTGAAAATCATTGCCTTTTTTTCTTTAATTTTTGGGAGATAAATTAACCCAAGGATATTATCATACTGCAATATGTACACTATAATGCCATAAGAATATGTACACTGATTGCCAAGAAATACGTAACATAATTTTAAAAAATGGTCGATGAATTTATTTAATCACATTTATGTTCCTTACAACATAGACACTAAATTTAAAGAGTGTGGAAAATTATTTGACATTTGTTCAAATAAATTCTAAACTCTTTCAGTGACTGGACATTTGTATAGGAATATATGATATGAAAAATAAATTTGTGATGTATGTATATGTATATGTATATATATATTTTTTTTTTAATTAACACAATGTGATTGTATTCTACGAAATAATAGTTTTCCTACTTACTTGACGTTGTTCGCGTATTCAATTTTGCTGCATCCGGCTTGGCATGGGGAATAGTAAGTATAGTTTCCGTTCACAGTGCAAACTGGGTCAAATTTAGCATTGTTATCGCAATTACACGTACGACTGCAATCTTTAATTATCACTTCGTCTCTACTTTCACCCGTAAGTCTTTCCTTCGGACAACTTATGAATGTGAAACCGATGAAAACAGAAGCAACAACTAAAGATGTAAAGACATTCCAACCAGCCAATCGAGTTGTTCTGGGCTTAAACTGAGCTATGGCTAGACCAGATATTAATATGCACAGAGCTATGATAGGGAACTTAAGGACATTTCTAACTAATCTAGAAGTCCATGGATCGCTAAACCCTTCTCCAACGTCTGGGATATGGAACTCAGATTCCATGTACTTGGCTTCGTAGCTTGCAAAATTATCCACTGCCATGTACATGAAAACAGACGATAGCGTGTTGATGACCAATATTTTATTCGTTAAAACCCGCTTCAGCGATGAAAAGAAACCTGTAAGAAGGAAGAAAATAAAGTTATTAAACCCTACAGTAATATAATTTTTGTCCATTCAAACATGCGTATATTTAGCCTCAAAACAGTTTATTGCTTTACTTTGTGTTAAGGAGAGCTGTTGAACAGATTTACAATTCGTCAACAGATCGATTGCTGTTTCTAATGCGTAGATGTCGCAGTATGCTAAGTTTTACAGGTATTTCAAATGAGGCCGCTCGGATGAACTAGCAAAATACGAGTACATCCACAACCCATCGAGAAATCAGCGAGTCACTTTCGTTGACAGTTGATTAAGTGTGAAAATGAGTTGTTCCTCCGACTCGTTATTTTGTAAAACGCCACGCATGTAGAACGAGCTTTCGGCATTCGTCTTTCTACCTTCGTTTAATCTATAGTCAGGTCTTACTGAATGGGAAATAGTTTACCTATACACAGTATATACGAGGAAGCTCTTGTGAGGTGTCACAATAAATTGCAAGCAAATGTATTGACGTTTTAGTGACTTAAGTTACTTTGTTAAGTTGAATTTTTAAAATCTCGTACCATTTAGTCTCCAGTGTAGAGAGCTTTTAAAGTAAGGTCTTAAAAATAAATTATTAGTGTATACCAGTTTCAGGTTTCGGGGGGGCCTCGGTTTGATCTTCCGTCAGGTCCGGCGATGAGTTTCCTCGAACAGTTTCTAATATAGTGGCAACAGTTTTATCCATCACGACGTCCAGCAGGTCCCTGGGGAATGTGGCCACCAAAGTCCCGAAGAGAATCAGCAGAGAGCCGATGACGGGATATCCTACCCACCAGGAGTGCTCGTGGCCCAGCAGGGACCAGGCGATAAACGATCCAAATTGTATAGAAGACATTCTTACTGCTATCAGGATGGCTGAAAATAACATCAAATCAGTATTTTGATGAAATCGATTATTCTGACAGAAAACGATATGGCGTTAGCGCAGTGATACGTAGCCCGCAGACATATTTATTACGACCCATTTACCTTACAAAAATATCAAAAATAAAATGAAATTTACGATCAAAAAAGTAGTTAAACGTTTCGAGGACAGCGGACTGTCAAACTTTGTTTCATTGAATATAAGGGAAAATGTTTGATATGTGAAAATGGTAAATTTTTTTCCACGTCTCAGTAATTCGCTCGATAGTATGTGAACATTTTATTTATTTTTCCCAGTGAATATTACACAAGAGTCCCAACTGATCGCAACCGTTTAGAGCCAGTGAGATTATGGCATCCCCAATCGGGGTATGCTGTGAGGCTGAAGGTAGTGAGGAGCAGAAAGAGATGGGGATGAGAAAGGTTAAGAGTACCTGGCTATTCAGATCTGGTCATCAAACACGGCTAAACTCATTTCAAACAACGTTTCGATTCTGAATGGTGAATTTCATTAAGGCGATACTTAATACTCGTATATCTACCACTGTAGCAATGAAACATAATCTGAATAGTCACTATCAAACTGAAAGAATTTAATAAAAAGTGTAAGGGAAAAACTTTTTAACCTAAACAAGTTAAGAACAATATTAGATTCTTCTCGGCTTCAATATTACGTTAGATTTTTAAAATAACTTAAGCAGGGAGGCGCAACGGATTTATAAAATATAAAATAGGTATTAAGGGTCGGCACTCAAAAATGACACTAAACGTTACTTTCTAGCATTCTAATACAAGAAATCCTACAAGTGATGTATCTAAAAAAATCCTAGGGTAGTTTGGAAAATGTCTGAGATTTACAGTGAATACGATTTGACAACTGTAATCCTTTAAAGTTTATGAAAAACATACTAAAATATCAGTGAAAGATGCAATTTTGAAACCAAAAAAGGCAATTTTGAACGTTTTACCTAAAGTTCTAGTATGCTCTTCATAAAGAATTTAAAATATTACTGTGTAATAAGTTTACTCACTGGGAACCTCAGACATTATTAAAACTACCCATAAAGAATTAACAGATGAATTGAATTAACAAATAAAAATATCTGTAAAAAGATTTAAAAAAGGTCTTAATTTGATATTAATTTCGTTTTTCATCACTTTCACACACACATTAAAATAAATTTAATCTAAAGGAGTGAGGATGAAAGACCCTCTTGCTGCTTTCTTCTTCATATTGCCATTTCGTATTTCTTTATTCCAATTGATCCAGATCTGTTAGAAATGTATACTTCTGAATAATTTCTCTGGAATAGGGAAATAAATGTATTTACAAATAAGTAATACAATGTAGATAAATAGCAATCTGAAGACACCTACGAGTTTATTAGATTATAATTCTTACCTAGGTAGATGGGGCTGTTCTTAGGTTTAACATTGTCGTCTAGATATGAAAATCCGTGGGCATAAAACGAGGCATTCGCTAGGCCATTGATAAGTTGCAAAACGAAAAGTACCACCAAGGTCAATATACAATAATCATCGGTTTCAACTAGTCCATCCATCTCCAAGTTTGATGACTTTTCCTCAAGACACAAGCTTGGTCCTAGAGATATAAATAAACAACAGTATAAATAGAAAATCCATAGTAAAATACTACAAATGAAGAAAAATCAGGGTTTTTCATATCGTCGCTGGAAAGGCTAAAGAGTTTAAGCGACACTTTGGTCAAAAATGAGTTAAATATGCAGTTTTGATTAGTTTTTTTCCTCTACATCGAATGCTCTGACTCTCGTTTGATTCTGAGGACTTTTGTGGCCCCTCAGCCATCTAACATATATTTACCATTTGGGGGAAGGCTTGACTCAAGCGACACAAGTTTAGGACTTTTTTTTAGCTTTTTGGCCCTTTAGGTAACTCAGTGAGAGCATTAAATTACCTGGGTAATAATAAGTTAATGGCGTTTCAGCCCTTTTGCCTTTCCAACGATACGATATGGTTTAAAGTTTCCGTACATGGTTGTAAAAAATTAAGAGTGTTTTCCAAAAGGAAATGATTCTACTTCATATTTTAAGATAATTTAATAACTTGCATTATTGTTGAAAAGTGGTTTTTTTGTATTTTTGAAATGTATTTTTCAAACAATCCATTCATTGAATGTCAAACCAAAATTAACAAAAAAACAAATATTTTTTACTGTTTTTATTTTTCAAACTATCAAATTCGGAAGTAGACAACAGCCTGTACTTTCTCCTTGAACCTCACATTTAAATGTACTATAGTTTTTCAGAAATCAGCATTACTCGGTATGGCCATAGAAATGTCAAAAAATCATCATCATTGGATGGCTCCTTTGTTAGGAAAGAGAATCATTGGTCACCCACAGAGGAGATAGGCTAACTGCTACTTTAATGGCAAATTTGTAAAAAAATTGAGGAAGGCCTTTGTCCAAACCTGAACGCTAAAGGCTAACCAAAAGAAATAAGTAGAAATGATTAGTAAATTAACATTCTTTCAGTTTCAATCGACTCCCGAAAGTTAGTTACCAATAGCGAGGGAGATGACTCCGATATGCTTTGAGGCGTGCTCTAGGTAAGGGATGATGACCAGGAAGCAGGAGGCTCCCTGCAGGCAGGCCAGGCCGCCCAGCCAGGCCGCCCTGTGCAGCCGCACGCCGTGGTGGGCCACGAACAGGCCAAACACCCCCAGGAACAGGTCGTGAGACACCAGCAGCCATTCTGGAATGATACACATATCTCATTTTCAGACATTGGATTGTATGCAACTGCTTGGAGCCAGTGGAACTAAAGTATTCACAATATATTGGATTGTATTGGGAGGTTGGAGGGAGTGTGGAGGGAAAATTGTAAAGCATCTAGCTATTCAGATCCGGTCACTAAATACGGTCAAAACCATTGCAAGTCTTCCACTAAAGCAACTTACATCAGATATAATATGCCTTGTTTTATTTAAATTATATTACATAAAAAAACACAAACTTATTTTTTTGTATTTATTTTATGCACGCTGGATTTCGATCCCGCGATCTCATTATTACTTCTTATAAAGCTATTGTTGTTAATGAAAAAATATAAAGTTTAATATATTCTCTGATGAAAACATGTATGAGTGTTCCTAGTTACATATAAAAAATCATCTGTTTGTCATACAAAAAACCTAAACAGTGATGCATCTGATAGTATTAATACGCTAAACCGTCTTCTGTTCACGATTCGTTAGATCGTCGCGTAGAGCGCTAATGTCTGCAAAAACAATACTGGTAATTTTCGCTCACACGTAAAAAAGTTAAAAATTTTATCCCGATTACGCTACTTCGCGATTTATTCACCATGTCCCTTTTGACGTGTGCATCAAGATTAAACTAGTTTTAAATAATTGAAGACTCCACGGCAAGATCCTGTTTAACTAACATTTTTGACAAAAATGAGTTAGTATTCTCACAAAACTAATTCTGATATGCTCTATCCAGTGAATCCAGATCATGAAATGGCACAAACATGGTAAATCAAAGAGTTGAACATGTTACCTGCAAATTTTGTTATAACTGAAATATTTTTGAATGGCAAGAACATGTTATCTACAATAATATCATTGTATTGCATAAATTCATTAAAATGCTAAATTATATATTAAATTTAGTATGTTAGCTGTAACATTCATGAAAAATAGTAGTGTGAATTTGTAATGGCACACACTGTTTTCTAACAAAACGCAAAATACTGAATATCTCCGAATGATCTTAACGTGGGGTCTTCAATTGTGAATTTATGTAGTTCACATACCTATGATAACTGGAGAGTACCCAAACGCCTTTTGTATGTAGGGAACAGTGGCCGCAAAGTACGCCTGGGCGGACCCTTGACAGATGCCCAGCAGGACCAGGGCTAGCAGGAACACCTTGGGGGTGGCGAACTTGTGGAAGGAGGCCGGCAAGCAGCAGGGTATGGCGGTGATACCGCAGTCGATGGTGCCTGAAAATAAACCAACAAATTATAATCATTTTTTTTATACTTCATTGAACTGGTTAACAATCATGACATTATTGAAACAATATCATTTATATTTTAACAATGTGATTTATAAAAACAAAATCCAGAAACAAAACAAAAATGGGTTGCGACCAAGATTCGAACTCGGAACCTTCTTCTATCCGAGAGGACGCATCTATCAATTTGCTACCGAAACCTATTTCCTTAGGTACTGCGGTTTTAAACCGTCTCATATTTATATATATATTTTTATACGAATACCGCACAAGAGTCTCAACTGCTCCCAACCTCCGTCTACAGGCCAGTGAGACTATGGCATCCCCAAATAGAGTATATTGTAAGACTTAATGTAGCGGGGAGGAGAAGGAGATGGGGAAGAGAAAGGTTTGGAAGTACCTGGCTATTCAGATCTGGTCACCAAACACGGCTATAGCCATTTAAAGCAACGTTTCGATTCTGAATGGTGGTCTTTCACCAGGTCGATACTTAGAGTATCTACCAATCTGGAACGTGCCGCAAATATACTTTTATTTTTATTTTTATATGAATCAAATGTGTTATGACACATATTAATTAAATAAAAGTTATTGGTGCACGTCGGGTTTGAACCCGCGACCTTTGGATTCGTAGTCGAGCGTCTTACCACTCGACCATGGAGGCCGTCATATTTAATGAAAATGAAAAAATAACTTCTAAGACCTAACAACATAACTTATAATTTTTATTACCAACCGGTTTCGCTAAGCCGCACACTTCGTATTTTTTGTTAGGTTTAATTTTGTACTCTGATGAGGCTTAGGCTAAAGGAAACTGGTCGATCATAAAAAAATAAAATCTGTGGTCTTTTAAAAAAGTTATTATTTCATTTTCATTAAAAATGTCAAACCACAAAGTAATTGCTTATTACAAAAATATAAAAAATCTCATATTTCTGGAAAATCATTAACATTAAGATTAGCAAAGTCATCGGCTATCGGAAGGCTTATAGAACCTAAACGCAATCCAAATACTAAGTTTGGAGATCGCGCTTTCGGAGTTTCGGGGCCGAAGGCTTGGAATAAACTCCCTCCGGAACTAAGATGTATTACGAGCCCAACAGAATTTCGGTCCAAACTGAAAACTTACCTTTTCAGACTCTCATATCCTTAAATTCATTAAAAGAATCTCAACATAATCTGTCTCTCGACGAATCACCTTTAGATATGCAAATTTTAACCAAATCCTGTACTGTATGACAAATTCAGAAAGTTCATTCTTTTAATTTCGCTCCCATGCCCTAAATCGGAAAAAGAAAAAAAAATTAAAATAATAATCATAATTTAAAGTTAATAATTGTGTCTATCTGATGGGACCTACCAGGTAAGTATGCTCCTGTATATTTTCTTATTTAAAACTAGGAATTAATATGTAACGATATAAAGTAAGATCTGTACAGCGCCCTTGAGGTGATTTTTCACAAAAACGGCGCTATACAAATCGTCCAAATATTATTTTTACTATTTTTTCTAGTTTCAATTCATCTTTCCCTGTTTCGTATCCATCTTTATGTTCGTAAGAATAGATTATAATCGAACTAAACTGCAAGCAAAAGGTGTCAATGATAAAAAATAAAAATAAATCTTCACGGAAAAATCTTAACACATTTTTATTAAACTCATGTTTTCATTTAAAATAATGAGTATCCTTAACGGCTGCTCAAGTTTGATCAAACACTCACTCAAGCTGGGGATCGGTTGTTAACGATGGACATCATTTGAAGTAATAATGGCACTATTCGTTGATTTGGGATGATGTCAAATGTGACGGGGCTAAAAAACTAGACTTGTGTTTAACGTCAAAAGGGAGGAGCATATTATTATTCCTAATATTTACACCTATAAAACAGTCTACCTTTTCATCGCTGAATAGAAGCTTAGAATAATTGGTTATTAGTGAAATAAATATTTTTACAATGCGTAGAAGAAAAATATTTTTCGACTATATTATTAGTTTTTTCTTCCGTGAGTGAACGTTTTAGATTTGCGGTAATTCAGATATCTCATTTCTATAAAGGTGAAATCACACTCAGTCCACTAATATTCTATATTGAGAGTTTCCTATGTATTATTAATCAGTACTCGCTGATCAAATTATTTTATCTGAGCCGTGGAACGTAGATAACAGTGCTTATAGCCTCATACCCGATTAATATGATTCATGTCCTTCAAAATTACAAAAATTACTCTAAAAATATATATTTATTTCAGATACTAACACAGAAACAGCAAATGCACGATTTGTCATTGGTTTGTATTTTTAAATTAAGTTGTACGTTATTCAAAATATATAATAGACGCACAGCTTTGCTTCCGCCGTTTTTTTCCCGAAATCGAGACTTTATTGTAAAAAACTGGGTATACATTTATGATTCAAAGTAATGCCCATCGCTGGCCATTACTTTCTTCCGTATCCCGGGCAGCGTATGAATTCAGCACTAAAAAAATTAATCATCTTTCAAAACGATCCAATCTTTTACTTCTTCATAAGACTGGAAGTGCTGGTCAGCCTGGTCGTGTGCCATTGATCAATACAAGCGATTGTCTGCAGGAACAACGTCTGGAGAATACGGCGGATGGGGAAGGATTTCCCATTTCAACGTTTCCAAGTATGTCTTGACGATTTTCGCAACTTGAGGTCGAGCATTTTTATAATGCAAAATCACTTGATCGTGTCTCTCGTTGTATTGCGGCCGTTTGTCTTTCAACGCTCGGCTCAAAAGCAATAATTGCATTCGACAACAATCGTTTATGATTGTTTCAGTCGGTTTTAACAGCTCATAATAACGCCGAGCTAGTCCCACCAAAAACAGAGAACTTGGATCCATGAATATTCGGCTTGGCCGCTGACGTAGAAGCATGGCCGAGAAATCCCCATGATTTTCTGCACTTTAGGTTATCTTAATGAATGCATTTTTTGTTCCCAGTCACAATGCGATGCAGAAATTACTTTCATCATTACCTTTCGAGCAACTGTTCACAAGCAAACAAACGCCGTTCAACATCTCTTGGTTTCAACTCGTAGGGCACCCGATTTCCTTGCTTCTGAATCATCCCCATGGCTTTGAAGCGTTTTGAAATTGCTTGTTGAGTCACTCCCAATGATCGTGCCTTTTTTTTTTTATCGACCATTACTTACCACTGAAGCCATCTGTAGAAAAACGGCGAAAGCAAAGTTGTATACCTTACATTTATATATTGTGTGCTTTTGGCACACATTTTTTTTATTTTACATTTTACCATATTTCCTAAGTAGGTGGCACAAAGATGACAGAGACCATTAGGGAAATGATCTCCCTTAGGGCCTCCTGTGTGAAGTTAATGTGAAAAAATAAGGTTTTTATAAAACTCAGTCACGAATAATTGTCTAAATCATGAAAAACAAAAAAAAATGACTATATTTTACAATTAAAAATAAAATAATAGTTTTCTTTAGCGTACTGGATATAAGTTAAACCTATTGATTAAAAAAAATATCATTAAGTTTAGTATGGTGTTTTAGCCTTAAATCCTTAACTAAACTTGTATGAAATAGGTTCCTCACCCATTTTAATAAGCTCTAGGCGACCGGGCTGAATTGTTATAATGGAAGATAATGTTAGTATTGTCATGGTTCAGATATTAGACCACCATTCAGAATGATTTTGATACTCTTGTGTTTTCATCAAATAAAATATGTAAATCGCTGGGTACTTAAATATTTTCATAGCCTATAATATATACATTTCGTAGGTCTCTAATTTTTGATTTTGAAATACGTAAAAATATTTATATACATTTCAATACAATAAAATACCTATGTACGTAATCTGCTGAAATCATTCATTAATCTTGTTATGTACCTTGCACCTGCGAAGATACTAGATATTTTGAGCAAAAATATTATGTTTTTATAATTTAGAGAAAATGAGTGCCGTTCTGCGAAATTACATATTATTCATGTTTTTTTCCTAGGAAGCAGCGGTGAGTGGTTTGAAATTATTAACTTTGTATAATTTCCTTTGTGAGTATGAACTTTTTAAATTTGGAACTGATGTTAATTGAAATTATCAAATTTAAAAAAAACAATAGTACCTACTTAGTAGTAAGTAGTGTATTTTAGCAGACAATGTTCTATATTTTGAAATGGATAATTGTATTTTTTCTTGGCAAGTCAAGTTGCATCCCGTGATTTTTCACGGGCGATAACTAGTATTGGAAATAAAATGATAACTTTACTATAAAAAATAAATTTGATGTTAAAAATTACATATAGTAAGTAAATTTCATATTAAAAATTAAACAATATATTCAAATATATTCTTTTAAAGTTTTGCATGTCTGTGTTTAGCAGAAATCACCCTAAATACATAGAAATAAGAAAAAAATAGATTTTCTCATACCTAGTTTAAAATATTTGTTTTGCCTGAAAAACTCAAACAGAAATATAAGCACATTTAACAAAAAAATATCATTCCAATTGTAAATTTGAATGGAATATCTGAGCCAGAAAAAAAAACTGAAAATTTTGTGGTAATTTTTATATACTGCTGGATTCCTTTCCGTTTAGACGCAACATAACATAACATAACAACAAAACTTGTTTATTTCTTAATTCTGAAGAACGATACAAAACCATGTTAGTTTTAATATCGTACTTCAAAACAGCACCGCCAAATGATTCTTAAAACAACACACAACACTGCCACATTTTACTTGAAAGAATTTTATTTTGTCTGAAACATTTATTTCATATTATTATATAAATTATAAAGTAAAGCAGTAACAGTTTGCTAAAATATGTGTACGTTGAATAAAATTTTAAAATGAATGGAAATATATAACCAGACAATTGACCGGTAAATAGCTAAGTTGACTAATGCGTCGGGTTCTCACCCAGATACCTTGGTTCAATTCCTCTGTTAGCTTAGTCCTCCATAATAGCACAAGCAACATTTTACGCTTACAATTATGACAGTAAGATTTTTTAAAATATTGTCAGGTTATTCGTAAACCAGGAATGTTTGTCTTTATTTCAAAGAAACAACAAAAAATCGCTTTCTTTGGGGTTTATTGCCACCTTAATCAAGTGTAAATCAATAATTTGCCAATCTCTGAATGTGTTTTTAAGAAAGAATTTATTTGATAAAATTGACAACTTCAAATGCGGCCAACTCATAACTTGTAATTTTGACTTGTAATAGTTTTTTTACTAGAGGTGCGATGCCCGGTGATAACAGCAACCCAAGATAGCAAAGAAAATATTTTACCTTTTTTAATACTGACGGCTGGGACACTGAACTGTGCTGCGTGTTCCGAATCACTTCTCAGGATCGACGCACGCCTGTCGGTGGTCATGCTGGCCATATTGGCTACGGTTGTCGTTCGAGGGAAGTCTCTTCCAATTAGTCACCAACTCTGACACACTTTACCATTGGCATAGCTTCACTGCCATCACCATCACCGTAAGAGTGCTTCACACATACACCACCAACTATGTAATTGAAAAACAAACAGTGCGAAATTTTATAAAAAACTATACCAAATATAATTGAAACAACTTCGCTTCTAGCAGGAATGCACAATATCAAACTGATTCTCTAATTATGACAGAATAAAAAAACACACCCATGCGGGGCATACAAAAACGAGATAAAAATTGATTGTAGCGAAGGTGTTGGTTGATAACGATTGATAAGAACGGCTGATAGCCTCCAGGTAACTTCAAACTCAAAACACAAAGACATCTGGCGGAAAATTCACTAAACATCTACTCGAGTATTCTGAGAGATAATAAAATGTTAGATTGTTGGAAGAGACGGATAGAAAGATGGCACAACCGCACTTCAGCGATTCGTGACACGTGTGATCCGCATGAACCTACTTTACTACTAATTTTTATATTTATGTGGTCATTGTCAGATACAACATAATTATGTTCGAATCTATATGATACGTAACTCATTATAAATATCGTACATGATGGTCAATCAATGTTAAACCGATTTTATGTAAACATGTATTTAATTAGTTTTTTTTTAAAATAAAAATAATTTTAAATAAATGGGTTAGCAATATTTAAAAATAATTCTGGAACAAAAAAATACTATTTTACTTGATTGCAATCACAATCTTTTAAATTATCATTTTCGGATTTTTTTTGTTTTGAAAAATATGTAAATATGAGATAATTATCGATTTTATTTAAAATTCGCTTCCAAATTCATACTCTCTTGTTGACTTTTTTGCTTTTGTACTCTCAAATAAAAATTAAACATCTCCAAAATATCCTTAGAGGCACATACGAATTCGTATTGAGCCTGTGTACCTTTATTAAAATTAAACTATTCTTTAAAAAAAAAATCTTCTTTCTTTACACACATATTTTATGCTCCAAAGATTTTAATTTTTAAAGAAATCGTGTTACTTTCGATCAAACTAATACTCCAAATAATTTGGAAGTGAGGAAAAAACGTCACTTATCCGTATCATATTTTTGTTGCATTGCAACATTTTGTATGGGCTCATTTTTAAACAAAATAAAAATATATTTGAAGTGATCCAGGAGTTTGTATTGCACAGTTTTTTTCAGAGATTATATCTTAAAAATAAAAATTGAATAAAATAAAAATGTACCTACTTAAAAAAAATTAAAGAAAAACTAAAATAATACAAAAATCATCGATTGATTGAATTTAACTATAAAATATATCTAAAGCACAATTACTTAAACAAGACCAAGTTAATATTTAAAAGTGTAGTATTCTGTGTATTCCATTGTTTCCGGATTTTTTTGAAATCGATGCTATTCTGCAAATGAGATATGTATGGGTTAATACACCGACAGAGTATAGACTACATAAACGGGTATGAATTATGCAAATTCCCTCCATACATGGAATTAAATAGATGGAGATTATCAAATAAAAATGTCATGGCATACCGAGATACAGGCTGGTGAGGTAAAAGACTTAAAATAAGAAATATTTTAATGCGATAGAAAGTAAATAATGATCTAAAAATATAAAGGAAAAACTTTTTACTGTCACTTACTGACAGACAAGACGGTTAAAGTATTGACCGTAAAGACGTAACTCCCGTAGGCTCCATGTTATCACGTAATTATCACGTTATCAACAAACCATGTTTTTTTTAAGTACCATTGCATGACGATTTTATAACAAACTATTAGAACTGGGTATATGTATTATATCTCTATTGATTGAACTCGTATTTTCTTTCCTTAACAAAGCAAATTGAACTAATAAACTCGTCCGATGCAACTGCAAATAAAACAATGTACGGAACAAAAATATACATTAAGTAAAAATACTACTTTACAAATTTCCGCATTCATTAATGATTTTTAGAATTTTGAATTTCAACATGATTATACGCATAACCTATAGTCTTATGACTAATGAATCAAGCAGAGTTATACAAGAGTAAAATAGGATATGGTCATAAATCATCCTGAAATTATAATAATACCCAAATACGAGTTAGTAAAACTATTTTCGAAGTGATGTGATTTAAAAAAAATCGTTTCAGGCGACATAAATTGTATGCAATTTCGTGCGAGCGCGCATCAATGCGTTTGGAAATTTCTGTCAAGTGATTAAGCCAATAAAACATTCTGTTAGGTGTCCATTAACATCATTTCTAACACTGTAGGTTTGGAAGTCATACATATTTATATTTATGGTCTGTTTGAGAGAATTACTGAACTTTAACTTAAGTAAATAGGTAGGTGCTCTTAATATTGCCCTGGTGAAAGACCACCACTCCAGATATGAAAATTCAGGTACTTACCAATCTTCCTCTTTCCTATTTTTTTCTCTTTTCCACTACCTTCAGCCTCACAACTACCCTAAATTGATTACGCCATAGTCCCATTGACTCCCAGCAGTTGGTACTCTTGTGTGAAAAACACATAAAAAAACAAAAGTCATGAAAAATGGTTAGAACAGAATTGATTGCAACATTTAAATAATAAAAGGTTAACTGTGTAATGGGGTTTCTTATGTATTTACAGCTAATTGACTTAGAAGACTTATGGAATTGAATACTACTAGTATCATTTAACGCCTTTTTTCGAGCGAAAATAAAATAATTAAGTGTTAATAAATTAATAAAACAATTTAAGATCGACCTCTACACACATGTTATTTCAATCGTAATATTTTGTGTTAGTATCTATCACGTTGGGACTTGACTAAAATCTGACGAATTCGGTTATATAATATTCAACCAAAAAAAAATGTGTCCTTTTATTTTGTATGTCGAAATTATAAATTCCACGTAGTCAAATATTATGATATTTAATATTGAGACGAGCGTCGATCGTTATATTTGAATTTAAATAGTTGAACAGACATTCAAAATAAATTTTTGAAATATTCTATGAGGTAGCTTTTAATTTTAGATTTATAAAACAAGCTTACTTAAAAAAATTACATTGATGATGTCTTCTCTTACTGTTAAAATCTGATCAAGGTCTTTTATTGACACAGCATAAATATGAGTTTTGTTTCGTATTGATAATGAGGAAACAGGAAGTATTGTCACTTTCTACGTAAATTATTTATTTATTACCATAAATATATATGATAATAAATAAATGGTTTTGTTTTTTTTTTATAAACGAGCGTTTTACCACTCGGCTACGCAGGCCGTCGATTATGTTATATATGTAGTTAAGGTGCATGGAAATAAAATAAAAAAAACACCGAACAACGTTAAATAATGTATTCAAGGAGATGTTGGTGAACAAGGATGAACCGACGATAAGCCTCAGCTAAGTGATGGGACTCCCACTGAATTCTTTCAGTCACTGATTATTGTATGGAGGTACGCACCGACTTAATATTACGTCGGTATGTTCTCACTCCGGAACAACTGAAATCATCTCTGCTTTATCGTGGCACGCTAAGGACAAACGCCATACACATTCTAAGAATTTCATAGATGAAACTTGGAAAATATGGATAATTTTTTAAAAATATATTATCTTGCAGTGGTGGCTCGCGACTTGGAATTTGTTGAGCAGTATGAAAAACAAGTCTGAATTTTTTTTTTTAAATTGCAATTTTTATTTTTATTTTTAACCTTAGCACTTTAGCACGAACAAAGGTCACGAGCCGCCATTGGTATCTTGTAACACCAAAGTACTAGGTATATCGATGTGTATATGTAAAGGCATTTTGCCAAATAGCTCCATTGTAACAACTTATTCTTCGTAAATGATAAAGGTAATTTATTTATTTTGATAAACGCTCATTGGGCTTTTAAAGTAAGAGTATATACGTACATAGTAAAGCAAAACAAGTGTAACATAACAGAGGTAGTAAACATTTTTTCAGTAACAAGTGGTCGGATCAAGTAACATTATATAACAGAAAATAAGTGACTGCGGAACTCTCAGTCCTGTGACCATACGAGTATATTTGTTAATATATCGTCGCTGGAAAGGCAAAAGGTCTTAAGCGACACTTTGGTCAAAAATGAGTCAAATATGCAGTTTTGATAAGTTTTTTTTTCTCTGCATCGAATACTCTGATTCTCGTTTGATTCTGAAGGCTTGTGTGGCCCCTCAGCCAACTAAAATATATTTACCATTTGGGAGAAGGCTTGACTCAAGCGATACAAGTTTAGGACTTTCTTAGGTTTTTGTCGCTTCAGGTAACTCAGTGAAAGCATTGAGTTACCTGATTACTTCTTTTTTCAAAATCCTGGTACTGAAGAATAATGAATTTTATTGTAAAACAAAACACACTTAAAAGTGCTCTGGTGTAAACTTCCTAAAATGGCGCTAGAGCCCTTTTGACTTTCCGGCAACGATATTATAAGCACCTAGCTCGTCAACCTGTCACCTGTGAAATTTATACATATATTTTATTTACTTGACTCTTGAATAAATTAAATATTAAGATCTTCGGCTACGAATACAAAGGCCGTGGGCTTAAATCGTTGTAGTGGGTTATTACATGCATATGTATGTGTAATTTCACATTAATTTATTATTTAAAAAATAGATAGTATATTCGTGACAAGTTTCAGAGTGGAAGATACTCTCAGTATCGCCTTGGTGAAAGAGCACAATTCAGAGTCGAAACGTTGCTTGAAATGGCTTTAGCCGTTTTTGGTAACCAGATCTGAAAAGCTAAATACCTCCCAACCTTCTTCTTCCCCATTAAAATCAAGTTTGACATGTTTTCCTATAAATACATACGAGATTTCTATCTGCTGAAAACATCCAAGCTCCAAATGCAATTGATTTTTTATAATTCATTTTTTTTACTAACTGATTGCAGATATTTGACTTAAATTGAAGATTAAAAACATTAACATGTAAGATAACATAGGAAACACATTTTTTTTAAATAAATTGATAGATTTTGAATTACCCTTTTAAATATTAAAACACTGGTATTCACTTTACAAATGCCGTAATATGCTTTTGTATCGTCATATTTTCAAACGCCTTTTTCTCAGTTTCACCTTTTTGTGGTTGGATGCTTTCTGCATAGTTACGTCCGATTGGGAATGCCATAGTCTTACTGGCTCTGGACAGTTGTAACTCTTGTGAGATATTCACACAAAACAAGTCCGAACGCATAAAATTTAGAACTCAGAAGCAAAAGATTATTTCTTTGGAGGTGTGGGGAGTACAGATTGAACGAAATAGATAGATACATTTTGTTCTCCGGTGGTACCGATTTGCACTTCAAAGAAAGTTGTCCAAAAGCAAGGATATTTGTATTTTTTTTTAATCAAAATACCGTTTTAAATAAAGTACATTTTCAATTAGTATTTTGATGAAAAAACCATGGCCCGTAAAAAAATCGTTTTTTGCAATTTTTTTTTTAAATCTGCAAATTTTTTGAAAAACCTTCTCCAATATGAATTTTACAGATGGTATGTACTCAACTTGTTAGATATGTAATTCGACGATAATTTTCTATTTTAATTTTTTAGTTCATTAACTAATTAGGTGATGGTTGATTTTCTTTATGCAAGCAGTACAAAAAATATGTTAGATTACAATTTGTAAAATTTACTAATAGTTCCAGCATCGAAAAATTATAACTCATCATAATACATCAACTACACAATATTATCACCCACTTATGTTACCCATTTATCTATTATCTGCAATCAATGTTAGTATCTACCTACTTGAGGGCTATCTATAAAGGTTTTAAGTAATAAGAATGGACCTAGTTATCGGAGTGACCAAACGCCTTTTATCCGAACGAAAATCCAGCCTCGATTTGGCCCTGTCTTTCACTAATGCGTGAGATCAAGAATTGGTGATTATACACTCGAACATGCCGATTTTAACTTTTACACCAGTAGAAGTCGAGATCCGTCGCGAGAAGGACGTTACCAAGATAGCTGGTTCACACAACAGACCTTCGTCCATAGAAGATGCATAATTTGTGATATAATAACACATCCGTAGTGGTTCGTGTCTATTGTCGCGTGAGAAAGAATAGTACGAGAGGCTGCGCGAGTACGTATAATGTTCTAATAGACAGTACACAGTGACTGAGTGTACACTAGTGGTGGAGTTAATCCCAAGTGAAATCTGTGTCAGGTCAGCCGCGGGCTCGACTCCCAGCGAAGACATGGCTGAGACAAAAGACGTGATGGTAAACAATTTCAATTCATTATTTTATTTTAATGAGGTCGAGAGATAAATGTTTATCTTCTCATCATGTAAACAATGTTAACGCAGTACGAAAGCCGCGCAAAATTTATTCTTCATATATCTTCAAATCCATAAAGAATGTGACATATATTTTTCCTCAGGAACTTGATTAAATGACTCCCTAAAAATCACATCATAATAGGACTTTAAAGAATTTTGAAGAATAATACCAATTTATATAGCGCCAATTTTGTAAATGACCTAAAGATATAGTTTAATTACCTGAAAAAAAAACTTGTCTTTTCACACAGATCAAGCCAACAAGTATAAAAATGTTTACAGATGTCGTGGATTGTAAAAAGGCTACTAGAGAATGTGGAGTAAATGTAAAAAATAAAAATAATAAAAAATACACTGATTCACTAGCGTAATAAGTTTTTTTTTTTGTTATAATTCAAAATAATTAAATTTAATATATTTTTTTATTTGGTTCTGTTTGCTCTAGTTTTTTTTATTTTTAGTCACAGCTGTTTCGGCGTTTAAAGTCATTATCAAACTGTGGTTATTTTAAAGTTAAGTACCTCACAGAACAAGAAATTCAAGATACTTAGGTTTTTACCGTAATAAATTATTAAATAGTGAACTAACGGTCGTTTCCATGTGGCCTAACTAAATATTAGATATCTAAAAGATAAATTCTAGTCTGTAGTGTCCAACATAAGGGTTGAACATAATATAGTTAAACATACGGGTTTCAACTGCATTACTTATTTATGGATACTATTTTTTTTAAATATCAATAAAATCACAAAGAAAATATTAGGGTAAGAAAATTATGATGATGGTGATAAGATATTAGATTAACTTGAGCATGTATTTATTCAAATAGTATATATTAAGTTATGCGATTAGATACAACCTTTACCAATACAAAGAAATGTCGTTATGATTCTTAGATGAGGTTAAAACTATAATTTTAAATAATTCAATCAATATTTTGCCAGGTGTTTCGACATTGTCAAAATGTTATATCTTATCAATATTAAGCTTATCGTTAATTATCAATTCATTCTCATTGCACGGAATCTATAAAATCATTTAAGTAAATTAATTCGGATCAATAGGAAAATGAACACACGATATTAAAGCTGTTGGGATATCGACACATGTGTCATACTGATGGTGGTAGACACTGTAAAATGAAGATAATGCTAATAAAACAGGTAGCTATTGATACGATGTATATTTTTTGTCTACAAAATACCTTTTTCATTATTCTTTTTTATTTATCTTAGTAAAATATAAAATACAAGGGATTGCTCCATGTCTGTCTCACTAAGAAATTCCTGTATCGAGATTATATGTATATTTGTTTTGTAAATACCGCACTATAGTCCCAGCTGCTCAAAGCCACTAGAACTATAGCATTCCCAATCTGATAGTATTAATACGCTAAGCCGTCTTAGATCGCCATGTGGGGCGCTAATGTATGCAAAAACAATACTGGTAATTTTCGCTCATACATAAAAAAGTTATAGATTTTATTCCGTTTACGCTACTTCACGATTTACTCACTATGTCTCTTTTGACGTGTGTATCAAGAAGTAAATCCTGTGTCTTACATATTTTTTTGTAAATTCGCAGCAAGTAAAACTATAACATTCCCAGTTCAGGTATGTTGTGAAGTTGAACGGGAGTGGGGAGAGGAAGGAGATGATAAAGAGGAAGCAGATATGTTCACTAAACTCGGCTAGAGTCATTTTAAGCAACGTTTCAATTCCAAGGCAAAACTGAGACTACTATTACTCCGCTGATGTTCTCCTGTGATATATGATTTGTTTCGAAACATAATTATTAAAGATTTATTAACTTCCTAGTAATAGAAGAAAGTGGCAATAATAAGTAGGGTGTAATAATAAAGTTGTTAAAGAGGGTACAGCAGAAAATACGTAAGATAAAGAAATAACCTAAAATAATTATATAATACCATCCAACCAACTTATTAGTAAATTTACGATTTACCTCAACAGAAACATGAGCAATTTTTTAAAACAAATTTGCTATTGGTTTGCGTTCAAAATACCAATTTTTTGTTGTTGTTATTTATTTAGTTACTAAAAATATAGTTAGTATAGCTCGCGCAGAACTGTGTGTATTGGTGCATATGTATACACTTCAGATTATAGTATCTTTGAGAAACAGTCTTTTGTCTTCTTTACGACTAGGTAGAAACTAGTAACTTATTGTTATTAGTTTAAAAGGGACAACACTTGTATAATAATAATAATAAATGGATTAATTTTATAGCGCCGTTTTTGTGGGAAAATCACCTCAAGGGCGCTTTACAAATTAATTTATCTAACCTACAATTTATCACTTAAGCTTATAACTAAAAACTTACAGTTAAGATTTATTACTAATGGCTTACAACTAATATTTTCCACTAGTGACTTACAATAAGGACTTATGGCTTGTAACTTACTACTGAGTATAACTTATAACTAGTAACTTACATCTAAGATTTCATTATTATTACTTCATTACCTCTTCATTATTGCTCCACATTTGCATTACTGTTCAACTATTCATTTCTTGTGTAACGACAAATAATAGAACAAGTTTCAAATTCTCAACAAAAACAAAGAGGAATGAGAATTATACATGGCAAAATAGATTTAAAAAAATAGTAAAAATGTCAGGCGACAAACTAAATTGGCTAACAGGAAACAGATTCTAACATTAAAAACATTAATATTTACACATACAATAAAGATACAAATAAAACTTATTACGAACTTATTACTAAATTATTTACAACGTGGGTATTCACAGACATAATACAAGGAAATTAAAAGAAATCAGAATACCAGAAGGAATAAATCCAATAAACAAAAACAGTTTACTCACACTTGGCAGTTTCGGCTGCTCCCAATGGGTCGATGGGCCAACTCACGTCGCTGGTGGGACATTAGATTTGCGTGTTTCAAAGAGCAATGGCCCACCGCTCTTAGTAGATATACATGATATAGGACTGTCGGATCATCGGCTTGTTTGCACGGATATTGATTTCAACCCGCCCAAAGTACCACACAGGACAATTATATCGAGGGAACGGCGCCAATTTATCCTTAACGATTTTCTGGAAGAGTTGCAGATCTCTCTATTATGTACACCCAGTATTTGGAAAACAAAGACGACAACAGAACTTGTCGGGACATACAATTCAGCACTCTGATCTCTGTTAAGTGAATATGCTCCGATGACGTCAAAAACACGTAAAGTTCAAAGAAAGTCAGATGGCCGGTTTGACGATGAATGCCGAAACCAGAAAAAGACTTATGCGGAAACTAGGGAGATCTTATAGAAAAACTCGTGCGGTAACTTTAAGGGACGAGCGGATCCTCTCCCAAAAATAATATTTGAGAAAAACAAACGCTAAAAGATCCGAACTTTGGAACGAAAAGATTCAGACTTAAGACTGTAATCGCTAAAGTCACTATGCCAACTAAGACAGACATCAAAAATGTCTTTCTTTAAACTCACTACGCTGGAAGAAGCAGAAAAAATTATTTCATGTACGCCAAATAAGCAGTGCAGTCCTACTCCCATACCGACATGGCTATTCAAAAAATGTTCAGTTTAGTTCTGTTTCTGGTTCACCCCTTCTACAAGTCATTCAGCACAATACAGAAGGTTTCTGTGTCGGACGCGATAGCCACGATGACAGTGCCCTCGACAATATGTAGCATTTAGGTTAATTATCATTATGTTCATCAATCATTTTAAAATGTATATTTCTCCCGGCTTGATAAGCCCGAATGACGTGAAGGAATCAGCCCTTTGGGCTCGGTCAGCCAGACTAAGGCAGCAACAAACGGGATGACGGGCGCGTAGAGCGCCCGATCCCGGCCGACCTAACGATTCTTGCGCGAGCGGGTCCGGGAGAAAAATTGATTTGTTTAAACCCTTTCACGGGGGCCAGGTTAATCACCCGGCCAAATAAAATATACCGGGGTGATAATTCGGCCCCCAGCTACACAACTGTTGTAAAATCATATATGTAAATGAGTTTTAGCCCCAAAAAC